>CM039472.1:3452551-3643275 GCA_022433065.1 Begonia loranthoides | reverse complement strand
TACTCGCGAAGGGCGTCCAAGCCCTAGAAATTGCCCTGTACTTCAAATCGCGAGCGAATTCCCGATTTCCCCCGACGAATTCCCGAACATCGGGGGTTCGGGAATTCGTCGGGGGAAATCGGGAATTCACTCGCAATTAGAAGTACATGGCGATTTCTAGGGCTTGGACGCCCTTCGCGAGTATAAGCAGCGTTTTGTCATCCGTCAGGACGAAAACGTGGTCGTTTGGTTATGACGGACGTCCGTCATGGTCCGACTGACGCCGTCTAGATATTGATGACGTGTTATTTAAAGACGGACATCCGTGGTATTCCCACGGACGTCCGTCATAATGGGGAATTCTGGCGACTTAGGATCGCATGTGACCCGCACGTGATCCAATTAATTTGGAGTCACTACTGACCGTTCGATCCATGCGAGGATCCAACGGACAAGGATCGACGTCCGTCTTCGCCGGGCGGATTAAATCCTGGCCGTCGATCCGAGGCACATCACTCGCTCGATCCAACGGCCAAGGATCTTTGTCCGTCATCGCATCTGGCAGGGACGCCAGATTCAATCCTGGCCGTCGATCCAACGGCCAGCGAATGTCGTACTTCGGTCAGCTCTGGATGATTCGACCGTCGGCTCTGCCATCGCCCTTCGACTCCGTTCGACGCCGCTAGACAGGGTACAAACGGGGCGTTAACCTCGACGGCTCTGAACGGAAATCGTGACTGCGAGGTCGCCGGCGACATTTTCTCATAGTTTAGGGTTTTAGTTGTTAAAAAATAATCTCTAGGGTTTGACTTGTCGTTGATCGTAAACTATAGGGTCTACAGTGTTATTTACCCTAAATTGAATATGTGGGTTATTTTTCTTTAATTCCGAAATCGGAGGTTATTATTCTCGAATTTGATTACCAAGAAATTGCGTTATATGCTTATGGTGACGAGTCTCATCCAGAGTCTGGCATGGCACCTCTTCAGATTTTTCACAGCGTTGGCCATCGATTCAATTATTTAACTTTTTTTCGCGCCTTCCTTCCCGGAAATCTGTCCTCAACCCACAGATTTGTAGCCGGGAATAGGAAATTTCAGGTTTCTGCTTTCCAGACCCATGCTATTCTGAAATCCATCCACTCGAAAGACTCGGAAGAGAACAACTCTTTCACTATCTCTTATCTCGTAAATTCATGCGGATTACCTTCGGAAATCGCCGTTGCAGTATCGCAGAAACTGCAGCTTCACAACACGGAGAGAGCTGATGCTGTTCTATCTCTGTTGAGAAGCAATGGTTTCTCCAAAACACAAGTAACGAAGCTCGTCAAAAAACGCCCTATGCTTCTTTTAGCTGGTGCCGAAAATACCCTTTCGCCCAAAATTGAGTTTTTCTACTCCATTGGCGTTTCGAGGCATGATCTTGCGAGGATTCTCACTTCAGATCCCACTCTTTTGACAAGAAGCTTGGAGAATCAAATTATACCTTGTTACAAGTATCTAAAAAGTCTTCTGCTTACAGATGGAAAAGTTGTGGCCGCTTTGAAGCGTACATCTTGGATTTTTTTGGATGATCATTCGAAGAGCTTGATACCAAATATTTCGCTTTTGAGAGAAATTGGTGTGCCTGAATCGTGTCTTACTTTGCTATTAACTCACTTTCCTGAAGCTTTAGTGCAAAAAAAGGACAAGTTTGGTGAAATAGTCGATAAGATTAAGAGCATGGGGTTTGACCCAAAAAAATCGACATTTGTTTTAGCAATTCACGCTTTATCTGGGAAATGCAATAAGACAACATGGAAGAAATGCTACGAGGTTTATAGGAAGTGGGGTTGGTCTAAAGATGAGATTTTTTTGGCTTTTAAGAAACACCCACATTGTATGATTTTATCAGAAAAGAAAATATCAGAAGGGATGGATTATTTTGTTAATAAGATGGGATGGCCTTCAGTATCCATTGCCCACACGCCTGTTGTTCTGTTTTTCAGTTTGGAAAAGAGAATTATTCCTAGGTGCTCTGTAATTCAAGCTTTGTCCTTGAAAGGTTTGATAAAGAAAAACTTGAGTTTGACGACTGTATTACTGCCAGTTGAGGAGCGATTTATCCAGAATTTTGTCTACAAATATTTGGAGGACGTGCCTCAGCTTTGGGACCTTTACAAGGGAAAAATTGATTTAATTGAAGCTTGATATTACTAGACAGGTGAGATTTGAGAATAAAATTACTAATCAGTAACATTTTTTTTCATGTTAGCGTTTATAGTTTGTCTTTCTTGGTGTTTTCAAGTTTATGATCTTTATTTTTCGGCTTTTGCAACTACTTGATTGTACTAGAGGAGACTGATAGATGTCAACGTATTAAACTTTCAAGATTATTTTACTGCTGAAATAGCCAGATTTAGGATCTTGATTGATTCGAACGGAAGATGGTTCAATTTCTCGTACATGATTACTTGGTATTGTGTACTGTGCTTAAGTTCCACGGTAGAATCCGAGAAATCGTAGGCATCAATCATTCGAGTAACCATCTTCGACATTTTCTGAAGTTTAACCAATGGACAATGAAGCTACCTAACCATTTTGAAACTGATCCTTGTTTCAGATTTGAGCTGAACAATCTTAACTAAGTTCAGGTCCTGAGTTTGTGCTCAATTTGGTTTTATAAATCGCCCTGCAATGCAGGGCATTTTTATCTGCCTAGATATGCTGCTGATAAAATCTAGATCGTGTGTGTAGACATTATGGGCACCTACTCTTAAAACAATAGAACTAAGGTTTATTTTCAACATGTTTTTGTATATTTGTACAAACTAAGCATAGCTTTATGCAGTATAACATAATAAATTCTATATAAGGTTATCAGTAGAGTATAGGTTTGAGAAGAAGACAAGCTGTGTTTGCAAAATTCCTTAAAATTCCTCAATGGTAATGAAATCTCAAACCACAAGTGTGTTTTACTTCTTTCCCTTTTTTTTCGGCTTTCACTATTATTAACTCTCTCTAGTTGGACGTGGTTCGAGGTAATCGTGGTTAAATTTTTGACAGTTTTTACATTACAGTATTGAGAGTTTTCTGTGAGTTTGTGTTTGTAATAATGAATCAAATCAGTCTATATTAGGCAGGTTTTGGGAACTCAGACCACTGTTCTTCCTTGTTTTCAAATTTCTCTCCCTTGACAAAATTTAGTTTATTGATTTCTACTTCTGAAAGTGAGAAAATTCTGAAATGGACTTTTTAAGTTTAAACAGATTTTTGTCTGAAGTGTTTTTGGCCAATGAAATTATCTAATTGATAGATTTTAGGTAGTTTTATTTTGGAAGAAAGATGAGATCCTCCATTTCTGTTAGAGAACAGAGTTTTAGCAGCTGTTTTGCATGTATTGCTCAGAAAACCATCATTGTTCGTCATCTACCTTGTTTAGCTCAACGATTTTAGCTGGCTTGCCTCCTGAGTGTTTTGAAGGCGGAAATCTACGGTTAAAGTACTTAGTGGATAAATGTGTGTCGTAAATGACAGTCGTAATTGTTTTCTCGCGAGGAACATTGAAAGCAAAACTGTGCGGTAAGTTGGCTAAAGCAGAGAAGGTGGTGCCTGCACGTTCATTATTAAATATCGCACTTGGTTTTCTTTTCGGTTTTCATTTCAGTTGCAGAATGGGTATTTTGTGGATGTCTTGAAACTTTTATAGTTCCTGACCTTCTGCATGTTCAAGTTCTTGATGATCATATTCATGTAAATTTTTTTTTGATGTCTTTTTCCAGGAATAATGTAAGCATGCTATTATAGAGTGTGATGAAACTATCTTTGCCAATAAAGACATGATCAAGTTGTAGGATGAGAAGTAGTCGCCCTTGTTGATTTATAGAGATCATGTTGCCGGCCTGCTATCGGAGGAACACTGCTGCGGAGGAGAGACGCAGATTGAGGACTTAAATCATGACTTGTTTCAGTGAATTTCTGTGGGATCTTCTAGATTTGTGGAGGATAATTTTGTTTGTCAACTTTTTTTCCATTGTGTATCGCCCAAGAAATTTAATCAGTCTGTTGAAGCCTTGTGTTCTTAGAACGTCGTTTGTCGCTAAATGAGTGAAATTCGAACAAGTTTTCGACAGAAAATTTACATGGGTAGTTGGAAAATGAGGTAAATCTTAGTTTGCAGGAAGATCTTCCATCAGTTTCTTAACTCGGGCTGTAAAAAATATTCAGAAACATAAAAAGATTCAATTTTTTTTTCCACTCTTTGAATTTTCATGCTTCCCGATTTCATGTCCTCAAAGTTATTTGACGGTGGACCGACCAGGAGTTAGATTTCTAATGGTTGGTTTTCACTGTTAGTGTCAGTGGTGCGGGCAACTCGTGGAATCGGAATCTGCTTCAGCTGGTTCCGACAGATCTTGCCCAGTAAGGCTGATGTAGATCAGTCTCATATAAGAAGAATTCTAGCTAAAAAGTAGAGATTTTTAGTTTTTATTTTTCAATTGCATCAGCTTTTCTGAATCTTCAGCTGTGGGTAATTCAAGACGTTCAAAGCGATCGAGGAAAGTGTTCTAGTTGAAAAATTACGGTAGTTGGGATTTTTTTAATTGAAGTTTTTGTGGTGCAATGGATGATTTTCGCGGAAATTGTGACTTGCTCTGGCGGTAGAAGCTTTTTCGTTTGTGACGTCCGTACGCTCGATCTCTCTCTCTCGAAGAGGGGCAGGGTTTAAACATACGGGGTTTGCAGACTTTGGTAGTCCGTAGCCATGGTGGAGAGGAGGAGACCGTTAGTATTGACCTCAACCAAGGCTCTCATAAGTTCCTTATTGTCCTCATCGCCTCTCGCTGAAAAAGGTAGTCTCACCGGCGAAGGCAAGCTCTTTGACCTTGACGGGGGGAAGGGGCTGGTGTTGCCGGCGAGAATTCCCCGACTTTCCGGGGAAAACCTGGACATTCCGAACGTGAAATCTGCTTCCCTCGATGATGCCGCGCTGGTTAGACTCTCTACGGCGGTGCTCAAAAGGCTCTCCATAACCTCAGGCTCTCTGGTACCTTCTTGTGATTCAATTTATGAATCTGTTGGCTTTTTTATTTGAATTATGAAAAGAAATTTCATGTTTTTCTAAGTTGAGATCAGGTAGAACTTCAGCTAATATTTTTGACAACAAAGAATCCAAGAGAACATTTTGCTGTGTTTGAATCAAGTAGAATATCGCCACTTAGTCATAGTCTACCAATGCATTTCCCTTCAACATTGCTCGAAATTTTTTTGATTGTATTGCTTGAAAAGCCCACGGAGGTCGAACATGAAAGCTTCTTTCGATGTTTTTTGTACAAGACAACGAAGTATATTGAAGAAAATAAGGTACAAGAGAAGAGAGGGGAAGAACCTTCACAAGAAAAAACAAACACTTAATTTGAAGCATTTTATCTCTTATTAAAAGAACTAAACTAAAATTTTAAATCCTAAAAAATTCAGAACAATAGGCACAGTTAGGTATAGTGAAATCTTTTTCCGCTATGATCTTACATAATGGGCTTGCAACATCTGACTTTATCAAAGCGACCTTCAAACGTTTAGCTGCCACCCGCCAATGGCGTCAGTGCCATATGATGTTAGAGTGTTTCAGTTGGCATTTACGTTGGATAAGAAACAGAAGCTAAAAAGTACTTGTATGGAGGATAAGAAACTCTCCGAAAGGGAAGAAGATGCATTATATACTCACTGCTTTATAATCATGGTGTTTGTTGAAGTACAGCTAGGTCTTCAAATCAAATAAATATCTTGCTTCTATTTTAGTTTGAAGAAGTGTGTTCTAATCATCTTTCTGATCTTAAAGTGTACACTGCCTATTTGACTGATTTTCATTGATGGTTGATGTTAAGAAGTATTTGAGTAAATTAGTCTAAACTCAACAATTTAAGCGTTTGAGATTACCGATAATTCGTATCAAATCACATGATCATTACCCCCATAAAAAACTAAAATATCTGTGTAAGGACTGCTAAATTAGACCTACATATTTGGATAAAGTGTTAGAATATTAAAATGAGTAGATTTAGCTCAGCTCAATAAGTTAAGGTTTGGCATTCACAGTTATTTAACTGTTCATGTACATACAAATTCATTTTAGTTTGTAAAATTCTCTTTGCGAAATCTTTTGTTACAAGGTGTCCGTGAAGAACAATGAGACAAGCTTGATTAGAGTTGCTCAAGCTGTCGTTCTGGATCCTCCAAGCACCTCTGAATGCTCATCTGACAATAATCATCAACGCCCTTTTGTACATTTGGACGAGGGATTTGCCTCTCTGTCACCTCTCTTGGCTTACAATCTCGACCTTCACATATCATGTTTAGGATCTCTGATAAACAGAGGGCAAGAAAATTTAGCATCATATTTTGAATCTAAAATGGAAGATTGCTACAAAGGCATTGAGGCTTCTGGACTCAAAGTAAGAATCGAACCATTGACTAAGCTACCGAGGTATGCTTCACACTTGAGAATTTGTTTCGTGAAGATACCGGAACACAGTATCCTCGAATCTCTTAAAGAAAATTCAGAGATCGAATCAAAGGATCGACAGGAGATGATTGATCTAGCACTACAAAATTACTTTGAAGTGGATCGATATCTTGCTAGAGGTGATGTTTTCAGTATTCTTATGAATTGGAATTGCACATCCAATTTTTGCATATCTTGCAACCAAAGCTCACAAACAAAAAGTGATAATGTGATTTACTTCAAGGTAATGATCTCTATTATATCTCTTGTTACTTCATTATATGAGAAATTTTTTGGTGGGCTAATTGCAAGTATCTAGGTCACAGCTATGGAGCCTGCAGAAGATCCAGTTCTTCGAATCAGTCGCACTCACACTGCTCTTGTGCTCGGAGGCAGTGCTCCTTCTGCTGTTCCCCCTGATATATTGGTCCCTGGACCTAAAGCTTTTGCACCATTGCAAGGGGACACAGTGAAGCTTTTGGCCTCTATACTTACACCAACACTCTGCCCTTCTACATTGTCATCGAAATTTAGAGTTTGTGTTCTCATACATGGATTGGCAGGTGTGTTGTATTTGTTTATCTAATTTAGCACTTAAGAAATTTGTTTTAGCTGTAGAAAATGTGAACTTTTATGAAGTCTATGATTTATATTATGAGTTATAGTCTTACACCCAAGTTTAAGGTTCTTCAATAAGAAAAGTGCATCTGGTGAAAATTCAAGACTCACTATTGTCTTAATTTATTGGTTCGTATGCATGACTATTTCAGGCTGCGGGAAGAGGACTGTAATTCGATATGTTGCTAGAAGATTGGGCTTGCATATTGTGGAATACAGCAGCCATGATATCCTGGCGTCCAGTGAAAAAAAGGCTCCTGTTGCACTAGCTCAAGCTTTTGATACAGCTCGAAGGTAAAAGCATTGAAACTGTTCGTTCTTGCTTGTCGTTCTATTTTTAAGTCATACTATGGTGATGCTATCAGAATACCAATTTACATTGCTTGACGAATATTGCGAGACTGCCGAAATCCCATCCAAAATCATCATGGAATCAGAGGAAATATTGACATATCCATAGTTCTGTGAGATACAGATTTCTCTTAGATACAATATCTGTTAGCTTTCCTAGAAAATGTTATTTTGATCCTCAACCAAAAATATCGTTGTTGTATGATTGATCGAGTAATTTTGTCGATCATTCCTTTTTTATCGATTATTCCTAAAATAATCCCGGTAAAGAATAATGAAAAGTTGAAATCTTGTCAATTTTTTTTTACGATGAATATGATTACGCCTCACTGAATATGATGCATAGAATAAAACTATATGGTTTCAGTGATCATTTTTTTTTTGTATGATGTAAAATCCATTGTCGAAATTATCCATAACTTGATTTATTTCGTGGATTCACTAACATTAATGCTGCCCCCCCAACTTTTGTTAACAGCTATGCACCAACAATACTTCTTCTACGCCACTTTGATGCTTTCCGAAATCTGGTTTCGCATGAGGGTACAAATGATCAAGTAAGCATCCTATCAGAAGTTTCATCAATCGTTAAGGAGTTCACTGAGCCAGATTCTGACGAAGAAGAAACTGAATTCATTGGAGAATCAGCTGGCCACTTTGTAAGATGCTACTGTTTCTTTGTGTCAGTAGTTCAACAATGGCTTTCACAAAATAATCTCCTACAGAGCTATAATATGTTTAAAAGATCATTCATGTGTTTTGAGAGAATTTATTCAAAATGTAGGATAATTTTGATTTTTGTCTTTTGCATTATCTTAAAATAAGATTGGTTATAACTTATGCAGCATTCTAAGGATGCTAGGAAGCTGGTTAGTCATCCTGTGATTTTAGTTGCAGCTGCTGACAGTTCTGAAGGTTTACCACCAACGGTAAGGCGATGCTTCAGCCATGAAATAAAAATGGGTCCTTTGACTGAAGAACAGAGGCTTGAAATGCTGACTCAGTCTCTCCAAAATGCTTCTGAACTTCTTCCTGGCGTATGAAACAAACTTTAAGCATTTACTGCATATTTTCTTGCTGTATACAATATGCCATAAAATGCTAATTTTTGCAGTACATATCTTCTGAAAGGTGTGCAATGGAACTAATGATGATGCATTTCTAGTTTTTTTGTCATCTTAATTAGTTCACTGCTAAAAGTAGTTGACAGAAACCATGTTTAAACAGTTGATTGATTCGTAATGGATCAAATCATAGAGAAGTTTTTTTTCCTCATTTTCAGGATCTAAATTTGTTAAATTCGTGTGCTAATTGTGACTGAGTGCTTTTACATGCAATTGTAGTGTTTGATTCTTTATGCACACACTTGATGTTAAGCTGTAAGGGTGTTGGTTCTTGCAGACAAGTTTGGAAGATTTTGTGAAGGAAATTGCTGGACAGACATCTGGATTCATGCCACGGGATATAAATGCTTTGATTGCCGATGCTGGTTCAAACTTGTTTCCCCAAGCTAGTAATGAAAGGGCCAATTCTGAGACCACGTCAGCAGAAAGTTCTCTTAACCTGGCAGAAAAATCCCTGGATATAGAGTCTTCGGTTTCAGGGAAGGAAGGCTTTATCAAAGCATTGGAACGGTCAAAGAAAAGAAATGCTTCAGCTTTGGGTACTCCAAAGGTAAATCTAGTGAGATCATCAGTTGCTTCAGGGATTGTTATATCATCATCGTTTACGATACATCGGTTCAGATATGTTTAATATTAAATTCTAAATTATGACAAATCATTTTAACATAACAGTTTTATGATCATATATAATTTATGTTAAAATGCACAAGTTTTGGAAGATCAGATATGTTTACCACTGAATGTTACAAGCAATCTTTATTCTGAATTTGTGGAATAGGTTCCAAATGTAAAATGGGAAGATGTTGGTGGGCTCGAGGATGTCAAGAATTCAATTTTGGACACAGTACAGGTGAAATGTTGTGTTTTTTAGTTCTTTTATGAAGCAATTACAGGTCGAACTAAGAACGCATTGTTATCATAAAACAAGAGCCTATTTGACTCCTCATTTTGGTTGTTGTTTGGCTACTGGTTTTGGAGACAGTCCCATCTCTCAGCTGAATTCTTTTTTATATAATCATATTTCCAGTTACCACTTTTGCACAAGGATTTGTTTTCATCTGGGTTGCGTAAGCGCTCTGGTGTGCTTCTTTATGGTCCTCCAGGAACAGGGAAGGTATGTTCTAATCTCTAATTATAGGATTGATTTCTAATCTCTAAATATTTTCACTTTTTTGGACTGACTTCTCCTTATTTTGAACTTAGACGCTGTTGGCCAAAGCGGTTGCAACTGAGTGTTCCTTGAACTTTTTAAGTGTTAAAGGACCGGAATTGATAAACATGTATATCGGAGAGTCGGAAAAAAATGTTCGAGATATTTTCCAGAAGGTGAATTTTTTGTTTATTCATTACTTCTCTCGAAATTTTGATTTATACGCATCTTTAACATAATGTATGACTGCACTTCCTTTACAGGCTAGGTTGGCCCGTCCTTGTGTTATTTTTTTCGACGAACTTGATTCTCTTGCTCCTGCTCGTGGAGTGTCTGGCGATTCGGGTGGTGTTATGGACAGAGTAGTTTCTCAGGTGACTTTCAAAACATGAAACTGATAGGGACCCGTACTGTTAATAAAATATGAAACAAAATTACAAAATATCGTAGACGTTCAATAGGTCTGTTAGCTCTCCCCTAGAATAATTTCCTCCAAAATATATGAATCTCTTTTGAAGCTACAAGCTTTCCTTTAAATAAATACCACATACAAAATACTAAAAGACATAATTAAATAAACATATAAAAATCCTAAAAAACACTTGGAATGAGTACTCGACATTGGGACTTTATCATTGACTCTATCAGAAACGAATGAAACCTACGTGTACTAAGTGTTTGTTTGGCTATCGAAATGCTTTAAAACACTATTTTTATAAATATCTCTCGACCTTACCTTGTATTGCCTTTCTAATTTGATAAAGTATTTTTTAAGGTAAAATGCAATTTGACCTCCAAACTTAGAGGTCAAGGACAATTGATATCATAGACCATTTTTTTTAGAGAAATTATCCTTGTACTTTGCGTTGATAAATTTTTTTATATGTTTCATTTTTTGCTTGTAATGAACATTTTAACCTATTTTGGATCTGTTGACTCACTCGATTTCACATACATACTCAATTTCGCACTTGATTTCAAACACATACCTTAGTTGTATTGTCTTTTAGTCTTCGAATTGACTGCGTAAATCAAGATGACCAATGTATGTTAAAATGACTATTACAAAAAAAAAAGGTAAAATATTTGACGAATTTTATATAGTTATTGATCATTTTGCTAACAACTTAAAGTACCAGAGCAATTTTGCTAAAAAATAATTTAGGGTATCGATTGTCCCGAACTCCTAAGTTTAAGAGTCAAATTGCAGTTTGTCCTATTTTTTACAAGTGATACTTTATTATAATTCTTCCCTCATTTCTAGATGCTTGCCGAGATCGATGGGCTTAGCGATTCAAGTCAGGTATTCCATTTAATTTACTAGAGAAGTCATATTTTGTCCTCAACCATTGATTAAAATGACAATCCCTTTCACTTTCATGGCTTTCAGGATCTGTTTATAATAGGAGCAAGCAACAGACCTGATTTGATAGACCCTGCACTTTTACGACCGGGTCGATTCGATAAATTGCTATATGTTGGAGTAAACTCTGACGCAACTTATAGGGAACGGTCCGTTTTCTCCTCGTACCTGATCTATTTTACGAGTTTATTTTTTGTTCTTGTTGGATGTATTAAATTTTGAATTCGCCTATTTTGTCTTTTTTTAGCGTCCTCAAAGCACTCACTCGGAAGTTTGAATTGCATAAAGATGTCTCACTCATCGCCATAGCAAAAAAATGCCCACCGACCTTCACTGGAGCCGATATGTACGCGCTATGCGCAGATGCTTGGTTCCAAGCTGCAAAACGCAAGGTAAGTCGTGTGTTTTGCAGGGTGTAGATTCATATCCTCTAGAAAATTACTTTTTTGAAGAGAGTTGCTGCACCTGATCAAAACTTCTATGCAAAAAACTTTCCCATTTCTGAAATGCTTAGGCTCTGAGTTTGGAGTCAGATTCACCTGCAAATGATCGGGAGAATTCCGTTGTTGTTGAGAGTGACGATTTCGTCAAGGTATAACTCGATATTTCCTTTTTGTAATACTTTATAAAATGGAGTGGTTTAGCTCCCGGGTTTCTATCAATTGAGCATTCTAGTGATCAGAACCTATGAAGCACTAGCTAAAGCACAAGTCTTTATCGAGTTGTTGGTTCGTCTGCATCCCATAAATTGGGAGTTCCATGATTTTCAGGTCTTGGGGGATCTATCGCCCTCCCTCTCTCCGGCCGAGCTCAAGAAATACGAGCGACTCAGAGATCAGTTCGAGGGACCTTCGAGATGATGACTCGAAAACACAAATACATCTGCCAAGTTCTTTGGCAATGCAAAAGGATCAGACAGACAAAGCTTGCTGGCTATAGCAACAAGGATGGCTTCATTTTTCTGGTTGAATAATTCTAATAAATTATAGATAATAGAAAGTTATAGATTACTTGTACGTAAGTTTACAGAATTTAAAATTAGTTTATTTTATTGATTAAATAACTTCTGCGTCTAATGTTTTCATTTAATATTTTTTTAATTTATTTTTTACTTCCTTCTTATTTTAAAGAAAAATATTCTTTTAGTCTTGCACTTTATATTGGACGTTTTAGTTATATCTCTACTTTTATAATTTTAAGGGTAATTAACAAGAAAAACACTGAATTATGAAATCAGTAACCAATCAAACACTAAACAATTTTCTTAAGCAATTTTCGCAAACAAATAAAATATTAAACTATAAGAAATGAATGAGGCAAATATCGTTTTTACCCTTTTCGTTAAAAATTTAAATTTTTTTTCGCAGCGAATAGGTCGTCTTTCCATAACAGACCTGTACATGAAGTAGTTGTAGTTACTGACTTACTTTTTGTAGCGGAAATGATATTTTTCGCCGTGAAAATGTGTCTTCCACTGTGTAAAACAAGTCTTATTCCAAATATTTGCTTTCCTCAGCGTAAATAAGTATCTACTGCGAAAATGATATTTTTCATAATATAAAGGATAATTTTCGCAATTGATATTTTCCTTTTATTGCGAAATCTTAGTTTCCTCGATGCCATTGGTGAACAACAATTAAAAATGCTTCAAATTTGTCTGGATGCGGTCTACTTTGACTCTAGAAAAGATATAGGATTCAGTAAGATAAGTCTCAGTAGTGTTGGATTATATATAAGATTATATAATTTTTTGCTATGAAAAGTAGGCTTTCACTCAAGAGAGTAAGTCCTATTCCAAGAACTTACTTTTTGCAGGGGAAGACACATTTTCGTTGTGAAAAATACATTTTCTGTACCAGATACTAGTCTTCCGATGCTGAAAGTAACTCTTTAATTACAACTACTTCATGTACAGATACACTACGGAAAGACAATCTATCCACTGCAGAAAGAAATATAAATTTTTAACAGAAAACATGATATCAATGTTTGTCTTATTCATTTGTCATAAATTAGTATTTTATTTGTTAGCAAAAATTGCTTAGTGTTTGCATTGTTACTAACATCATAGTTCAGTGTTTTTTTTGTCAATTATCATAATTTTAATTTATTTTTTAAGGAAATTAACAAAACAACCACTGAACTATGAGATCAATGACAACTCAATCACTATACAATTTTTGCTAACAAATAAAACACTCAACTATGATAAATGAATTGAGCAAACATAGTTATCACATTTTCTGTTAAAAAATATTTTCTTTCTGATGCAGAACATTGTCTTTTCGCAGCGGAATATTGTCTTTTCACATAGGAAAGTCATATTTCCTCTGCAAAAACATACATTGGAAACACATGGGTATAAGGAACAAATCCATTGTCTTTTTTTGTGGGCAAACACAGATATGTTGTGATTTTCTCATTGACAGTAAAACAATTCTAAATCATATGACATCTAAAACATTATATATTATTTTACAAAATCTTCTCAATTATAAAACTAAAAAAAATTAAAATCAACTCATACAGTGTTTTCTAAAATTCATTATCTATGGATATTAACTATTTTCCACTGCAAGTCTCTAAAATTACTGAGTTCTTGCAGTTTTTTCTATATGTATTAACTCTTTTATACTGCGAGTTATCTGAAAAGATATGGTCGAGTCATTTCCTTCAACTTAAACGCGATGTTTGCGTTGTTCATTTCCCATTGCTAAATGTTTTATTTGTTAGCAAAAATTGTTTAATGGTTGTCTTGTCATTGATCTTATAATTCAGTGGTTGTTTTGTTAATTTTCCAAGTTTTAAAATTAATTTTTAGTTTATTTTTATTATTAAATTTAACAAAAAAAATCGTCAAGTATCTTTTTGGTTTATTGCATCTATTTATATCACTCTAAATACATGGTTGGAGCAAATGGACTATTGTTTTGGATAATTTTTTAACTAAATTAATTAATAAATTTTTTTATTGAATGAAAAATTGATTAAATCAATTTTAATTTTGAGAAATTAACAAAACAACTATTTAATTATGGGATCAATGACAATTCAACCACTAATTAATTTTTGCTAACAACTTAAACACCGAACTATGAAAAATGAACTTAGTAAATATCATCGTTAATTGGAGGGAAACGACACAACCACATCGTTTCAAAGAACTCGCAGTGGAAAATATCTAATATTCATGGAAAAACTGTAAGAACTCATGGTTTTTCACTGCATATGTGCAAAAAACTGTTCCACTGTATAAGTTGATTATAGTTTTATAATTTAGAAAATTTTGTAAAAAATATATAATATTTTAGATGTCGAAAGATTTAGAATCATTTTATTGTCCATGAGAAAATCACAAATTGTTTGTGTTTTTCTACGAATAAGACAATGAATTTGTTCCTTATCTGTAGAAGAAAGATGCATAGGAAAATCATTTTTCCTTTGCGGAAAGTTATATTTCCTAAAACTTATTTCAATTACCTATTTTTCATAGCAGAACGACAACTTTCCGCAAGGAAAGTCAAAGTTCTGCAGCGAAAAGTCAATGTTCCGGAGAGCAACAACAACGTTTTTGAACAAAAAACGTAACATTGATATTTGCTTTGTTCATTTCTCATAATTCAATGTTTAAGTTGTTAGCAAAAATTGTTAAGTGATTGATTTGTCATTTATATTATAGTATAGTGGTTGTTTTGTTAATTTTCCTTTAATTTACGTAAATAAATGATGGGACTAAAAAATTATATTGTTTCAAGATAAAAAAATATATTCTTTTATGAGTATTTATATTGAACCTCAAGTTAAATTTTTAATAATTAAATAATTATTTTATTTTTTTGTTCTTTATTTTAAATATTTAATTTAATTTTTAAATTTATGGAGCATGAAATGAAACTACACTAAAAGTAAAACCCAATTCGTCTCTTCTCGTTCTCGATTCGAACGCTAGCTTACCCTAACCCTTACCCTTACCCGGAGGTTCTTTTTACAGTCTCCGATCAGCACTTTAATGCGTAGTCCCCTCATTTTGATTGCGTCGAGGTTCGGAAAATCGGGCTTCAGGGACGATCATGGAGCTCTTAAACGACGATATCTTGAAGCTCGAAATTGGCAAATCGCTGGAGTCGTTTCAGAAATACATGGATTTGCAAAGGGACCTTTTTCATAGCCAGATCGAACAGATGCAAAGAATCGTCGTCACGCAATGCAAACTCACGGGCGTCAATCCTCTTGCTCAAGAAATGGTGCGTTCGATTTTTGTTTTGCTCTGAGAATGGAGATGCAAATTGTGAGATTAAAAAGAATTACGATGTTTTCATTTTTTATGGGAGTTGGAAGAATTGAGTGCTTACGTTATTGCGACTGAGCAAGCTCGAATTTAGTTGCCCAATAATTCACTATCTTCCGTCTGTTATTTTTGAGAGCCCGATAAAAGTCGTGATTGAACGAGGATGAGTGGTTTGTTGGACTTTATATTTTTTATTGTTAGGGGTTTGGGAAGACAATTCGATCATAGTTTTTCTTTTTCCACTTTAAATGCAAGCATGAGCCACATTCCACCCCGGAATTTTCCACTTTGTAATGATGTTAATTAAAGACATTATGTTCTTTAAAAAGTGATTCCTTGTTACTAATTCTTATTCTTTTACTTGGGTGCATAATATGTGCTTATGTTTGCTGCTTGATAGTGAAGAGTCAAATATTTAGTTCTTAGGTTAATTTAGAACAATTCATATTCTATTCATGTTGCTTCTAACTAATGGTAATTGTTTTTTTTTTCAAGCAGGCTGCTGGTGCTCTGTCAATTAAAATTGGTGAGTAATGGTCTTGGGATTATTGCGAGTTACTTCGAGCCTTTTTAAATGAAGTTATTAGGACTTCATACCTTTTTATGTGATTGCTGGACTAGTGTGAAAGAAATTATTAGGTCTTCATAGTATCCTTCTTTACTGTTATAGGAAAGAGACCTAGAGATCTGCTCAACCCAAAAGCTGTAAAATATATGCAATCAGTTTTTTCTATTAAAGATGCAATCAGCAAAAAGGAATCTCGAGAGATCAGCGCCCTATTTGGTGTTAAATTGACTCAGGTATTTATTTTCCCTCCAATCGATATATTTTCTCTCTTATCTTTCTCTCTTTCTTCTGTACGAGTTGTGTGCGATATTAATTCTTCTTCCCATTGGATCATAGGTGCGTGAATTTTTTAATACTCAGCGCTCTAGAGTGAGGAGGCTTGTTCGGTTGTCAAATGAAAAGTCCATTGGATCTAATGCATATAAAGAGCAAGATGATGGGGTTGGTACAAGCTTTGAGCCTACGATGCCTATAGATCCTGTTCCATTGAACTCTATTGGCCCTGCACCTGTAGAAGATGGACCATCTTGCTCAACCCAAGACAATAACTTGCCTGGCATAGATGATTTAGATAAAGAATTTGTTCAAAATATTTTCAATTTAATGCGGAAAGAAGAAACATTTTCAGGGCAGGTGAAATTATTGGAATGGATCCTGCAGATACAAGATTCTTCAGTACTATGTTGGTACTTGCAAATTACTTATCTAGCTCTGCTGTATATTCTTGTCTGTTTTTCACTTTTCCTTTTTCCAGCTATCTTCTCAACATGTTGGCAGGTTTTTGACTAATGGAGGGGTGATGATATTAGCTACATGGTTAAGTCAAGCAGCCATTGAAGAACAGACGACCATTCTTCACATAATCCTTAAGGTGTATTTGGGTTTCTTTCTGTATATCTATTCCTTACACTAAAATGTTTGACTGCATCTTTTTAGCAGGTGTTGTGTCATTTGCCATTGCATAAAAGTCTTCCTGTACATATGTCAGCCGTACTTCAAAGTGTTAACAAACTGCGATTTTACCGAAATGCAGGTATGCTTTTGCTTCTTCTTTTTTCTACCTTTTGTTGGCCCCTTATCAAGTGCTGATATCCCTGTCTCGAATTATATTTTGATGTACGCTGATTTTTCTAGTTGTTTGTTCTGCTAAATGCATCTTTGAGTGGATAATTAATTTCTTCTCTTGATACACAAAAACTTTTATTGGTATTTTTGTTTTGAGAAAACACTTTTATTTCATGCACGGAGAATATGTTAGGCTTCTCACTTTCTCTTGTTTTTTCCTCAGAAGCTTTTTTATTTTTAGGTATTTTTTCTCCTTTGAGAAAAACTGGGTTTACTTTTTTTTTTTCTGCTTTATTAAACCTTAAGTCTTATTCTTCTGATTTGGAGATCAGACATATCAAACAGGGCAAAGGTTCTGTTATCAAGATGGAGCAAATTATTTGCAAGGACTCAAGCTTTGAAGAAACCTAATGGCTCAAAGGCTTTGAGTGATTCACAAACAGAATTTATCCTGAGGCAGAGGCAAGTTCGTATAATTTATATATTTTCGCTTATACTAGCCACAGCTAGCAAATCTGCTAGCATTTATTATGAATAGGGCTATGTTACATTAGCGAAACTTGGTTGGGGCTTGTGCTTGATCTTGTTCATCTGCTGCTTCTATGCATGGTTGGGCTAGTATCTCCATAAGCTTAGTTTCTTATCTATTTTGCCCAATTCTCTGCAGCATTGGTGAGATTATGCATGATCAACATTGGCAGTCAAATATCGATGTCCCTGTAAGCTATTAAATCAAGTTAGAATTGAGAAGTTTTCAATGTCAATATTCTGAAAATTTTAACGAGTTATTTCTTTGTGCAGGAAGATATTGCTACACCATCTCTGGGAAGTTCAGAGAGTTCCAGGTTTGGATTCCTTTTCAATCATTCCTTTTTTCCCCCCTTAACGTCTTGGTGGTTGTTGATTTACTCATTTTTTTGTCTTCAGGAAACTGGAATCTCATCAAGCACTGAAGTTATTGACGGCCTCTTCTGATGATTCTAATAGGAAGATCCTTCTTGGTGTTTCTCGTATCCTTGAGGCTATAAGTTGTTTATACTAATATCTTACTTTACCGAGATGAAATTTGTAATAAAAATAAATTCTTTCCACTCAAGAAAAAAAAAGAAGAAAATCTTTGTTAAGGTAAGGTTCTTTCTGACATAAGTGTGGGACTCGATCATTACAAATTACCTAACCTCTGGTCTGTCTAGGATGTAAGTGATGCCAAGCACTTCAGAAGTTAGCAAAGGTACATAGACCGCATGCTTGTATAAACACTTACCTACTAACTTTATTTGAGCTATACTTAACTAAATAAACAAATGATCCACTATAAATATTTTCCACAAACTAAGATCTTATTTTATTCTAGTGGGTCTTCTTAAATTTAAATCAAGTCCGTGCATTGCAAGCTGAATCTAAGATAGTTGGTTGAGCGTTTTTTAATTTGGAGATATATTCTTTCAGGTATGAATTGAAGACTAGTAGTATACTTTTTTTTTCTTATTTAATTCCTTGAAGCAATATAATGTACCTTGTGTTACCTTGTCAAAACTTTAAATGAGGTGGGAATGATGTCTTACCCTCCTTACTATTCACTTTTTGCTGCACATAAGAAACTTCAATGATCTAATCTGAATGAATGGATGCCATTAAATTTCTTTTTTATATATTGAGTACAAAATATAGTCTCATTTCCTGAGCTTGCAAAGAAATCAGGAAGCGCAGAAAGGTTCAGATGGTTGAACAGCCAGGGCAAACAACGGCTGCCAGAAGTCTGCAGGCTCCAAAATCTGCATCACTTAATCAAGGCCGTCCATTATCTGCTGATGATATTCAGAAAGCAAAAATGCGCGCACAATTCTTGCAGAGCAAGTATGGCAAGACTGTTCCACCTAATGGAAACGCAGAAACTAAGACAGAGGGTCTGATCAGACATTTGGTGCCTAGCTCCTTGCCTTCTGTATCTAAAGTTCCTTCTCATCTGAGTTATCCTAAAGTTGAGGAGCTTAAAATGCCCCCTCCATTTGAGGCAACAAATCAGGCAGAAACTCCTTCTGATCCTCAGATAAAAGGGGAATGTCAGGAGCTTTTGTTGGACAACTGCACGAAATTTCAAATTCCCTGGCGGACTCCTCCAGGTATTTTTGCGTTTAATGTACAACCAGTTCCCTTGAAATCCTAGATAATTGATACTTGTTGAAAATTGTAACTTTGAGAGCGAAAAGAAGAAAAGTGTACATTATTTTCTTTCTTAACTAAATCTAGTTGAAAATTTTGACTAAATTTCATACTCTTCATGGAAGGAGATTTGATAGCATCCTCAAAACTACATGATGGCCTTCCCTTTCTCTTGGGTTTCGTAGAGCATATAATGCTTGTGATGTCTTGTAAAACTCGATTATCAGTTGGATTATATCTACATGCTTCAAATGGAGTTTGAAGCTGAAAATTATCTGGGAACTTTGATGAATTCTGAATCCATCTTTTTAGTGTGTCATAATTTGTCCATACTTCATTGAAATTTATATGTTTGATGAGCAATCAGGTGTAATTGAAACTTAACTCATCCCAAAAGATTTACTGCAAGTTGAATGTTTAATAGTTTGGAATTGATGAAACAGAAATTGATTGATGATTTAAAGGTGGTCCAAGCCCTTGTGTGCTTGATGCCAATTTGATCTTCTTTTAATAAGAATCTAATTTTATTAACGTAATTTTTTCTCCAAATTTGATATCTAGCAATACTGGATGAAGCTCCAGATAAAATTGTGCGGCATTTTAGAATGCTAAGAAGGGAAACTATTACTCAATAATTATATTTGGTTGTTGGTTATTTGATTTCACCGTTCTATTTTGAAATTTGCTATAATTAAAAAGGGTACCGTCAATAAGCAAAATAACGAAAAACCTGGAAGTTTACCTGTTTGCAACTTAAACTGAAAGAAGTGCTGTTTGGTTCTGTTGGATTTCAGCTGGTGAAACTCCCACTATAAGTTCGACCATGGCAGGAATGCCCTATACAATTTCCTTAGGATGTTCATGTCAAAAATAATTTTAAAATCTGGAGATTGACGTATTTGTTAATGATTACTTTCTTATCTTCTCCTTTTGTTATTAATACATTTCTGTGTTCAACAACTCTTTATGCAGAAATGAAACTCAATGATATTTGGAGGGTTGGTGCCGGTGAAAACAGCAAAGAAAATGAAGCTCAATGCAACCGAAACCGAAGAGAGAAAGAGGTGTTCTACCAAAAATTTCTAGACATAACATCCAATCCCAAGGATCCATGGGATATTGAGATGGACTATGATGACTCATTGACTGTTGAAATCCTTACGGAGCAATTGCCTGACACAGAAGGCGCAGAAAGACTGCCTACTGAGAATCAAGCTGTAAATGTTGTTCCTTCAGTGCCGACCTCATCTCTTGATGTTAATCTGGGCACAGCCGAACCGGATCTAGAGTTGCTTGCTGTTCTGCTTAAAAATCCGGAATTGGTGTTTGCTCTCACCTCAGGCCAAGCTGGGAACTTATCAAGTGGGGAAACGGTGAAACTGCTCGATATGATTAAAACTGGTGGGTCTGCTTTGATGGATGGTTTGAACGGATTTGGCAAAAAGGATGAGGAAAAAGTCGAAGTCTCTCTTCCATCTCCAACGCCTTTGAGCAATGCCGGAACGGTGCGTGATTTTGGCTCATTTTGCGGCTTTCAGATTCCTGTTTTCAACTTCGTATGTTGTTTGCAGCCTGCAATATAAATGCCATGCTTTAATTTAATATAAGCTAGAAATCATTTGCTAAATTTATTTAATTTTATTTTTATAGCCTTTTTTTTTAATTTTTGTGGTGGGATGGTTTTAGAACTCAGCTCAATAGCAATCTCTCCCTCCCTCCATCTCGCCCGCTCTCTCAATTGCACATGGAGCAGATAACTAAAACATGGCGAGATGGTCTGTTGTCATTTCTTTTATTGTTGAGCTACGTTTCCATCTCCACTTGAAACTTCTGGCTCGAGGCTTTCCTCTGTACACTGTGGTCACGTTCCAATGGAAATTGCATCTCATTCAAGAGTACCCTTCATTCATTTACTGCGATTCAACACTTTTAGGCCCTTCTAAAATCGGAAAGATTATTCTTTTGTCATCTCAAATATGATCGAGTGGATTTATTGTCGATATGATTGATGATTGATGATTACGTTAAGTGTTATCGTGTGATGCGTCGTACCGTAATTGGCCTTGCTAACTTTTGTTTTTTGATTACAGCAGAGTGGATGGAAGTCGGAGGCTAGCAAGAACCCCTTTTCACAGCATTCGATGTCTAACCAGGTAGCCAATTTTCGAACGGATAGTTTTAGCTCGGTTTTACCACACAATGCAGCCATCAACATCTCACAAAATCAACATCCCACGACAATGACTGCATTTTCTCACCATTTTGTGGCCCCGAAAACTCAATTTCCTCCTCAAGAAACAACTAATCTGCCTGAAAGACTTCCGGTTTCAGCTGTTCATTCACTTCATCACAATCTTCACACAAATCCTCCAACTTTACAAATGCCAGTGAAGAATGTACCTAGCACTAGCTTACCATTTTTCAGCCAATCTGCATCAGCGTCACACAGGGTTGAAGCTGCTGCCAAATCCAAACCAATTACATCAAATCTACCAGATAGATCCGCTCTTTCTTTCCAATTGCCCGTTCAATCCAAGCCTATGCACTCTATCACGCAAGGTTTAAGCACTCATCCCAGCCCTCAGCCTCAGGGCTTAGATTCTTGGAGAGGCATGCATGGAATTGTTCCAAGTCCTCACTCACAACCTAAGCGAAATGAATATGATGCATCAAATGGTGGAAGAACTGTACAGCTCCGTATTCCTCCACCTGCAAATTACGAGAGAAACCAATATGCCAAAGAAGACGAATTTGAATCATGGAGCCCCGAAAATAGTCCGGTCAGAAACCCAGAGTACATGCATCAACAAAATCCCCGAATGTATAGGCCAGAACAGGCAAGAGAGCTGGACCCTTCTCGGTTCAGGGAGGAAAATAGGACCGGAAAAAGTTGGCGAGACCGAAGGCGAAATTAATTGCTAGTGTCATATTGAAGACTTTCTTTCTTATAGAGGGGGAATGTGGCGTTTGTGTTTGTATTTTGTACTTGGGTCTTGCACTTGAGGACAGGAGCTTCGACCTATGATTGGAGTTCCTAACGTGACTTGTACTGTTGTTGATTACACGACAAGCACAGAAGTGCACGTGTCACTCTCTCGTGATATCGACGAAGATGAGCAATGAGATATACGAGAACCATTAGGATTAATTAAGGGATTTTTAGGAGTTGGGCATGTTTTTGAACGAAGAAGAATAATGCGTTATGGGTTTGAGTGATGCGGACGGTAATTATGTAACGACAATTTTTGCCGACTAGAAGGACTATATTTACGTTATTAATTAATTAATATAATAATTAAGATAAATTATAAATAGTTAAAATAAATGTTCACTGCAGAAATAAGTCTCGATACGGCTCGAGTGTTTGGTTTGGGTATGCTATCGATCATAAATTCAAAGTAGAGGATTACATTATACAAATTTATTGAACAACAATGAAGACTTGTCACACGTCTAAACTATACATTTAATGTAGTTACTGGTAAATAGTCGTAGTTTATTATTAGGAAGGTCTTCGATGCTTAAGGACTTCGCCTGTAATGGTGGGAAAGTGAGAGAATCAAATTGCTTTAATTCTCGTCGGAGCTCTTCACACTTGGAGGAAGAGGAATGAACCACCTGGCAGTCTTCCCTCGAGAATCCCTGAATTTCCTTTCTCGGTCCTTTTTTCTTCTTCTACAATCTACACTTAGTAC
Organism: Begonia loranthoides; assembly: GCA_022433065.1. Lineage (NCBI taxonomy): Eukaryota > Viridiplantae > Streptophyta > Magnoliopsida > Cucurbitales > Begoniaceae > Begonia > Begonia loranthoides. The sequence continues at coordinate 3,620,431 of CM039472.1, read as the reverse complement.
TTGCTTTCAACTCGCTTCTCTTGCCTAGACTCAGGCTCTGGGATGTGTTAGGAAATTAACCCAGTTCAAGGTTTCGCAAGGAAGATCGTATCTGCTTTGTAATGGGATTCAAATTCTATAATCTTAATCTAATATACCGAGCCTGCTTCACCAGCCTTTCGGGAACCATTCCCAGGAGTTCTTCCCCAGTTTCTGGAATTCAGGTCCTTAATTTCCATCTGCATAATTCTTCTGGGTTTTTTGACAATCCCACCTACAAAATCCCCAGAAGGTGGCATCTGGGTCATTCTCATCACGATGACGAGCAGCTTCAGTCGCATGATTCTGGGCAAGAAGGCGAAAATATTTTCAGACTTGGTCTCGGCGCTGATATTGGATTGGCTGCTGGAAAAGCTGTTACCGGCTGCTTGACGGGAAGCACAGCGATCATCGCCGATGCTGCACATTCAGTCTCCGATGTGGTTAGTCGTCTTTTATTTCATTACTCGTTCTTCTGGGTCAACAAAATTTATGTGTTTTTTTTTAACTCTTGGGGAGTTGTTATTAACTTGCTAATTGTATAATCCGCACTCCTATTTTGTCAAACTCTGCCAATGAACTTGTATCTAAATAAGCATAACTGGGCAACTGTTGAAGTTATAGATGATTTGAAGCGGTAGGCACTATATCAATTCAATTGTTTCAAAAGAGATCCATAGCCTGGTTAACATTTGTGCCTGTTATGTTATATTTTATACCCATGGACTAGAAAGGTGTCGATGCAAATATGTACGATGTGATCCATAGCCTTCAATAGTATTGTGCAAGATCTAAATGTCATTTGTGACAGATTGAGCATGGAGGCCATGGACAAAACATGAGTGTCTCATATGACATGACTCAACAAAAAACGTCGTTGCCTTGATTCTTTAATCTTCCCTTATATTGTGGATTTGTTTCATTTGCAAAGTAAAACATCCGTGATGCAGAATGCATAGAGAAATTGGGTATTCTATGTTCCTAATAATCCTAATTCTTCCATATTCCCCATAATTTAGATTCTTGGAAAATAAATTTAGGTTCCAGGTAAGACGCAAAAAAGATCGTAGTGGATTTTGTTTTTATTTGTAGAGGAATTCCTTTTTTTTATGGAAGATCATCCATCAATTGCCTTTGCTTTGAATAAATAGTATTCACTGTGTGATTTCTAGTTATGATCTTTCTTTTCTGTATCTTGCAGGTTCTAAGTGGTGTAGCTCTGTGGTCGTTTAAAGCTGCAAAGGCTCCCAAAGACAAGGAACATCCATATGGTCGCTGACTCACTATTGATCTGTACCTACACGATAATCCATTGATCTTCCACTCTATATTGACATCCAACCTTAGTTAAATATGTTTACATAAAATAGTATTATTCTCATTAACACATGCATCTTGATAGTATTTTATTTAGAAAAGAAAAGAAAAGATTTTGTCTAAACTTCTATGTGTGTTCTTATCTCCTTCTACAGCTACGGGGATCAATTGCAATATGAAATATAGTTTATCTATACTTGAAAAGGTCTATCTAATGCATATATCCCCTGTTATGGCATTATAAATAGTTTGTTCGTACGATGAGGATCTTGAGATTAATTTGGGTTCATTCTTGAAGAAGGGCAAAGGATTGGTGCCACTGAGGAGTTAGATTATTAGTTTTAGTGTAGGAGTCTAGAAAATTCTAGACAAACAACTATACTGATAGTAATGACTTGAAAATGAAAGATAAATACATTTGAAGAACCCTCAGTGTAATTTAATTTCACACAAAAAAAGCGAAGAAACATTTTTTTATGATGATCGAAGCTTTTTTCCTTCTTTAGTCGTGCTATAGTTGATGATAAGTATTTTATAAAAAAAATACATGGTCAACTTCTCTTTTCTTATTTGTATATGTGCGATCGGGTTTTATTCTTATTTTATTCTCAGGACATGGTAAATTTGAGTCTCTTGGAGCCCTTGGTATATCTTGCATGCTTTTGGCAACTGCTGGTGGCATAGCATGGCATGCTTTGGATCTTTTATTGGTATTCCTAATCTTTTCTATCCAATCCAACTCTCATCTATTGCCTTCGGCAATTTCACATTAGGTTGCAGAAGCATTTTTCTAAAGCTCTCCTATGGGGTTGTGTTGTAGGAGCTTCTTGTTATTATCCTTAATTATTGGTGTTATTATTTATTTTCTTGCAGAGTTGAGCATCATATGTTCCTTTAGTCAAATTGTCTTTCTTTCTTCAAATGCAGGGTTTGTTGTCAGCATCTCCTGAAGTCATTAATCAGTCCTTATCACATGAACATGTGCATAACCATAGTAGTGGTGGACAACATGATGGGATTGACATGAAACATCCAGTCCTGGGTTTGAGTATGATAATAATATCTATATCCGTCAAAGAAGGGTACTGATCTGATAATACCATGATATTTTAGCTCTTCCCCTATATTTGTTGTTGTTAAAGCAGATTAAAAACATCTCCCATTAGAAAAATCTTCCTGTCAGATCATAGCTATTGGCTTTCATGTGTAAATATTGGGCACTCTCTTTAATCTGGCTTATACCTTGCAAGAACTGTGCTGAAACTCAGTCAATAAATTTTTTTGGGCTAGCACCCTGTTAAATGCATGCTATTCATTGTTTTTTTTAGCTGCTCAGATTCCCTATTAAATGTGTCACATTGGCTTCTCAGCTGACTTTTCAGATTGAATGCTTTTTTATGACTTGAAAGGAAATCATGCAATAGTTAGAGTGGTATTGCCGACCAAAATTTCTGGACAAATTAAAAATACCTCTTTGAGCATGTGATTATTCTGTTCCTATACTCTTTATTTGATGGATTTAATATGAAAAACAACCATCTGAAGCTCGATCCGTATGGTCCATCTTCCTTTTGAGTATTATATCGTCACATCTTAGTAGCCAGTCAATGTTGGCCACGAATTCCCTTTCCAAAACGTCTTAAACTTGTTAGCACACAAATGTTCGTCCTTTTTTCATCAGTATTACGCCCTGGGATGAGGATGGATAGTTTCAGGGCTTTTTTTTATGGGTGGTTGTATGTTGCCAGAGTCAACTTTTTATATTCAAATATTTTGTTTTACATGTAGGCTTTATTGGATAACGAAAAAAGCAGGTGAAAAACGAGGAAGCGGTTTGATGAAAGCGAATGCATGGCATCATCGTGCAGATGCTATATCATCAGTGGTTGCCCTTGTTGGTGTTGGTAAGGAATTAATTTATTCCCTTCTCTGCGAATGTAGATCATCATTAGAACTTGTTTTCTGACTTTTTTCCTCCCAATAATTTGAAAACATTACAGTGAGACTTTTTATCAACTGGTTGAAGATTTGCTGAAAATTGCAGCCATTGTGCTAAATGTCAATCCTGTACCCCGACACTGGGCACCTATTAATGATCATTTTTTTTGTGCTTTGGTTGATGATTCAATTTTAGTATCTTTCTCCATCAATGTTAATCTAAATAGAAAATAATATGCAAGTAATTATACGTTTGTGCAACACAGAATCTTTTATCGTTTCCTTTTGGCGTATTTATTTGGCAGCCATGAAAATACAAGTTAATGGCCACTAAAATTGGGCACTATCATTTTATGATCAGGGGGCGCCGTTGTAGGAGTTAAGTTTTTAGATCCTCTTGCTGGACTACTTGTCTCAGGGATGGTTTTGAAAGCTGGACTCGAAACTGGATACCAGAGGTCAGTGTACATCTCCCATCTTAAACGTGGATAGCTCTTTTATTCAACCTATTCTTGGCTTTCAACTTTTTGTCATTATAATACTTTTATATTTTCAAATTTGCATATAGTGCAAGGTTCCTGATTTTATCAAGTTATGAACTTAAATTTCGATTATTCCTTCGTTATTCGTCATTATGATGATCATTTTGAACTGAATTCTAGCACATTGGAGCTTGTGGATGCTGCAATACCGGCAGATTATTTGGATCCAATCAAAACAACTATAAAGCAAGTTGAAGGTGTCAAAGTAAGTAGAACCATTCATTAATATTACGAACATTATTACGCATAACCAGCCTTCAGAAAGTACGTTGCCTCCGAGACATAATTATGTAAAATTAACAATTGATATTGATAGTATGCTGCTTGAACTCTCCATGGGATCTTCGAGGAATGACTTGTTTAGAACATTATTAGGGTTGTCATCGCCTGCGAGGAAGACGGGCTGGTTCTTCTTTATATCTTGATGTTCATATTGAGGTTTGGACTTTTGTGTTTCTTCTACCCTTCATTCTTTGAATTGATGTGATACTGCCTCAACTTTGTTCTATAGTTTTCTTAAGATGCACGTGTGCTTTCCTTTATCACAGGTTGACCCTTTTTTGAGTGTCAGTGCTGCCCATGAAATCGGTGAAAACGTTCGCCGTCAGATTCAAGATTCCCATCGTGGAGTATCTGAAGTTTTTATACACATTGGTAGTCTAATCAACCTTCTGATCAATGGGTAATTCTGCTAATCTCTTGAACATAATCCCAGTCTCCTTTTGATTCATCGCAGATCCTTCCATCTCTGAGCTTCCCCGGAGTATGGCAGACCTGCAACAGACTTTGATGAACACCACAAATCAAAATAGAAACAATGGTCTTGCAGAAGATAAAGACATTGAAGAAATAGTTTGCAACATCATCTCCTCAAAGTTTCCGAAGGTAATTTCCTGTTTTTGAGATGAAATTTAAAATGTTTATATTTATATAGAATGCAAATGATCTATTATGGTTTGAACGTGTCTGTAGTAGTATCATGCATGTTACCTAAAGCTTGATGACCCACATAACATTTACATTTTAGTCTTCATTTTCATGTGAGGCACATATGGACAATAGGTAGAATCATCTAAGTTTCATCAAATAAGATGTGTAATTATATAAAAATATAATCCATGTTGAAAGAAATCATTATACAAATTTCAGAAGATGGAGGTTAAGCACATTACCCATCACTTGTTGCAAGGCAAGATTTTGCTCCAAATTGAGGTTTCCATGCCCCATGACATCTTCATAAGGTAAGTTTTGAAAAATTCAAATAATGTTACTCATAGACTAGCTTTATGAATTGACCTTGATTATGGCTTGGGTTCTAGAGATGCCATGGAGATGGCAAAGAAAGCAGAAGCAGAAATTTTCAAAGCAGACTCCAACATAGTCCGTGTCGGCATTCAACTGTGCTTGGGAAATCTAATAACACAGTCATGAATGGATTTTTTGCTCCGACCAGATAAAATACCATTAATTTCAAATTTAATGGTTCCTATTCAGTCGATGAAAATGAAATTATTGGCCAACATTGTCCGAATCTGGCCATGATTTTGTGATTAATTTTTCACAATAAACGTACAAACCAACACGACAGTTAAAGAGATGTTGGTTGTATTGTCTTTGCACCGTACACAATTTATTTGTGCTGACGGGATAGATTTGACTGATCCAGTTATGTACATGTATGATGAACACATCTTTCAGACTCCTTTTTTTAGTTAAATGACTTTGTAATCGGCTCTTCATTTTTTGAAAATTACACTCCGCTATGCATCTAAGAAGAATGGAGTTGTGAAAAATTAATGCAGAACATATTTCGTTCAGGAAGGTAATGCCTAATCCATCGCGTAACATTTCCCACAAAATTCAACTCAAACGAGAAATCTTTCAAATCAAACAGCGAATGCCGCTTAAATTTATCATCAGCTGTAGAAGAACGTCCCAGAATCGGGTAAATTCAAAAACTGATAAAGAAAGAAAACCTTATCAGTACTAGATGATAAATTCAGTCATTGATCAGATAATTGTAGTCTGATTTTGAGGTCGACAGCGTGTGTTCCGAGCAAAATGTTCATCACCTCAATGACCAATTTTTATTCTCACTGATGATAATAATGGACACTGCAGGTTATAAACGAAAAAACAAATGAACTGAACGACGAGAAAAATCAGAGGGAATTTAAGAGATTGAGAGCTCAGAAGGTTCCATGTGATTCTATAATCATTCAGAAATTTGTAATTTCCTCAGAAAATAGGTAGTTTGCAACATCACCGCCCCAATCTCAACACCAACAAGCACGGGAGAGAGAGAGAGAGAGAGAGAGAGAGAGAGAGAGAGAGAGAGATGGGCTAGGGTTTTCATCCAATTCGAATGAGACCGGCGATGAGCATCGAGTTATACTTATAAGAACAAGATGAGAACTTAATTACGGAACTGCCCTTTTCGGGTTACAAATATCTACATGGGCCTCATTATCCATAAGGCCCGACTGGCCCAAGTTTCTTTCTGAAAATTAAGAAAGCCCAAAAATAAACCTAATTTTGTATCCAATTTATTAAAATACTAAATAAATAACCATATACTAATTAAGCTTTACTTAATAGTATGAAAGCTCAAAAAATATAATTACATGTCCAACATATCGAGATTATCCGACGCATAGTAATTTCTCGACTATGACAATGAAAAACTTGTTAAATAAAGTGTATGACCACGACCCAAAAATTTATTATTTTAGCAAACACCACACTTTCTCCTTCTCAAAAGCAATAAAAACAGAGAATACTAACAAGGAAACTCGTGGTTGTGAAGATGATATTTATGGGTGTTTCCGAGTTTTCAAATCTCATTCGAGTTGAAAGTGACTATATTTCAATGGCGGAGAGAATAGAAAGTTTGTGTGAGTTTGTCCAGTGAATGTAAAAATGACAAGATCATGCAATTGTAAGTATGCAACACATATGAGGGTAATTACACAATTCACATCATTTGGGAAAGATGAAGTTAAATAGTTTACGAGTAGAGTTCTTGTCACTATCTAAAATGGAATTAAGATAGAAAGAGAAATGATCCGACTCAAAAGTGGACCAACCGTCCAGCCCACAACAATTGTGATGGAAGACTTAAAAGTTAAGCAACAAATAAAGAGCTAAGAACCAAAAGCATTAGGCTAAAACCAGATCCACAACGAATATTGTTAGTCTAAATGGTATTACGCTTAATTATTTTGATGATGAGTGTTTTGATTGAAAATTATAAGTTGTTTATTGATAATTGTTCTTAATTTTATAATCATTATATTTATATTTATATTAATTGGAAATATCCTCAACACAAGTATTAAGTTTATGCTAACATGTTTTTCTAAATCTATGTAGTGAATATGCATCATATTGAGACTTAAAAATATTAAGGATGACAATTGGAAGAGACGAGGTCGAGCAAAATGAAAAATCTGGTCGACCAAATTCACTTTGCAAAGGAAGTGGTCGAGGACGCGGTCAAGTGAGCAGTCGAAGACCACAACCGAAATTGTGTACAGAGTGCTTGAAGATTTTCGGTCAACAATGCGGACGAAGAGATCGACCAAAATGCATTGCAGAGAGCATCCTTAGTTTTCAGTCGAGACATCGGTCAAGGAAGTGGTCGACGCACACAACCAAAATACCTCACAAAGAACACCTTGGGTTTTCGGTCAACGCAGCGGTCGAGCAAGAGGAAAATGGTCGACCGAAAATGTACAAAACACGCAACGACTAGTTTTTAATGGTCGGTTGCAATCGACTAAAAAGGATTTGGTCGACCGAATGTACAATATCTATAAATATAAGACACTCTGAGGCTCATTCTAACACATTGGGAATTGAGGCAAAGCCCTGCCGAATTTTATACTCAATTCCAAATCATATATTGAGCTTGTAACCTAACTCTCCATACTCCCAAACTTGAGTTTTCTATTTGAGATTGTATCTTTCATATTCTCATTGTACTCAAATGTAAAGGGTGACGCACTACAAATTAGTCAAGTAAATGGTGACGCCTCGTGAAGAATCAATTGTAAAAGGTTTATTTGACACTCGTAAGTCAAACTTCGTCAATTAGGGATATTGGGGGATTAGAGATCTCCAAGTGGAATGCTTGGAGTGCAGATGTAGGCTGGGGTTGTTGAACCACGTGAACAACATCGTTTGCAACTCTCTATCCCTTATCTCTTCACTTTATTGCATATATTTGTGATTGTTTATTTATTTATATACTTTGTATGTGATAAATCACTTAGGTATAGAAAATTGAATATCGCATGAAAACGATTAGAATGCCTAATTCATCCCCCCCTCTCTAGGCGCACATCAACCCCACAGTTAGTATCAGAGTGGGTTAATTAAAATTTTTGTGTGATATTGTGCATATTGTATAAATTTATTGAATTTGCATAAATTGGTTAAATTTTATTGTAGAAATTTATTTGGATAAATTTGATTCCATTTTTGGGTATTTTGTATATTCACATATCATGGATTTCAACACTCACATTAAAGGGCAATATAATGATAATAACAATAATATTAATTAAAACTATAAACTAAATAACTATAGGAAAGATGTAGATTCGTTACCAAAATTTTTAGGCCAACCGCATAATTTTTCTCCGCCAGAAACTCCTCCAAAAACCAAAATAACAAATCTGCTCCTAAACTTCAGAATCCAGAACTTTCACCAATTTCACTAAAAAGCTACACCTCTGACACTCTAAATTTTGCTCCTTCAGCTGGTGTGAGTTTCACAATGGAGATGAGCCTATTTATAGGCAATTTGAGGAAGAAAATCAATGGCTGCCAAGATTGAATTGATTATGCAATCTCCACTATTATTTTTATTTTAATAATTTATGATATTTTATATATTGTTCCATCAACAAGCACACATTTTGCATGTTTTTATTTGCCAAGTCACCAAGATCCACCGTCCAACTATTCTATTTATTTTATTATTATTATTATTATTATTTTTTAATTTCATTTTCATTTGTTGATTTTATTTAATAAATCCTTAACAAATTACTAACCAGCCACTTAATTAATTTAATAATTTTCTTCAATTAAATTATTAATAATTATTAATAATAACATTCCAATAGCGCAAATAACCCAATATCCAAAATTTTCCTTCGATTAATTTCTCTTTTCCTTATTTAATTTCTGTTATGAAAAATCGGGATATTACAAGTTGGCCAATGGAGGCCCTGCATCATGAGATTGTTTGTTAAATTCTGCTTTGGTTGATTATCTGCTATGCGATTTCCATTTGTTATCTGCTGTGAATTTGAAATAGTCCGTGGATTGCTCTCTAGTTGATTAAAAGAAACTAATTGATGAATAATGAATCTGTAAATTGTCCTCTGTTGTGAATTGCTGAAGTTTGTTGGCTTCTGACTGCCAGTATGTGTGGTTCAATGGTTTTTAAATTAATGCTATAACTTGGAAAAACTTGTGATTTTGATTAAGATCCTGCTACAATTTGGAAAGCCTTGTGATATTTGGATTTGTTGATTAACGGTGGATTGCTTGATAAGAAAAGACTATTTAGAAATATAAATATTCAATTCTTTGGTGGGACTCGGCATTTCGAGTGGAAATCAACAATTTTGGTCGACGATAGCTGCCGATGGTCAAGAACTGTTGAACACGGCGGTTGTGTGGTCCGTCTGTGGAGATGCCACGAGTGAGGGTTGCCCAAGACATGGACTAGGGCACTCTGAGCGAGAGCTGTCGATTGTGCAGCTCTGACGGAAGGCATTCGAGAGTGAGAACTTTGGCAGACTGGATTGAGTTGAGCATCCTCCATTTCTCCGATTAAGGTAAGAAATGCATACGTTACTATCTTCGTAAATATTTAATGTTAAATTAATTTCTGAAAAATAAGTGACAAAATGGTACAATCTTGAGAGGATATTCACGTAATTTAGAGAGGTGGAGTCCACATGGGCACATCCTATCATTTAAGGGAATGGTTAGAACATGTCAACATGTTCAATCAATCATGTGTACACCTAAAATGTTCATCTTTTAGTTAAAAAAATATATCGCGCCCAAAAGTAGATGTCCTACCCAACGTTCATTGGGAAATATCCAACAAGTTTTAGTTTTTGATTTTGAAAAAAAAAAAATACAATTGTTGGTCTTGGTCCTTGACGATTGACACTTGACAGGGACTCCTGTTTCTTTTTCATTAGAGAAGAAACTCTAGCACAAAGAGGGAAGATCTTGTTGCCAGGGAGGAAAAGAAGGGCTCCTTGCCAACGAACTGCCCGTGCATAGAACAGATCAAGCCACTGCCACTTTGTCGTTGCTTAGTCACCAGTTCATCCAAACGCAGAAGATGTCGCCGAGTGAAGATCCAGATCTGCTAACCTCGATTCATGCATAACTGCCGACCTCCGGGCTTCGCTATCCTGCTCTTTCTGATCAAGCTGCCATTACCGAGCACAACCATCTCTGATCTCTCTATCCTCTTGCTCCATTGTTCCCTACCTTGCGCCGTTGCCCAGTTGCCCTACTGGGCAACCCACTGGCCAGGCTCGGGAGCCCTAGCTCAGCGGGCTCGACTCGACCCTCCTTCCAAGCCCGAGCCTAGCCCTCTTAGTTACTGTAGCGAGCCGAGCCAGCCCGTCCGTTTAACATCTCTAGTGTCAAAAGGTTTGGGAACGTATGTAAACGGAAAAGAAAACAGAAGCAGCAATAGCAACAGGAAAAGAGACCAAAACGTATAAGATAAAGGAAAACAAAAATGGTTTTTTTAAAAGATGCATGACATGATTCACAGTTTTCTTTTATATCACTTACTGAGGCTTAGACTCATTAGTTAAGTCTTGTGATGTAGGTACACACACGAGAACAAGTTAAGGAGCAATTGATGAAGGATTTGCGTGAGCGGATCTTGTGGCGGGCTGGGCTAATAAATTTAAAAGAGAAAAAGTTTCGTAAAGATAATAAAAGAGTTATTTATTGTAGTTTTAAATGATATGTTCTATTCTTCTGCTATGATTTGTAAAAAGATTTTTAAGAAAAGTCTTCCACTCTCTTTATAAAAGAATTTTTTTTTAATTTTACACGTTTTTAAATGCAAGAAAAATTGGGTTGTTACAGACCATTTAGTCTACTGCTTCCTCCATAGTCGACCAAATCCTTCTTTTACTCACACTCAGTTGATCTTTTGATTAATCTCTCCTTCATCCTTCATGGCCAATCCTTCTCTTAACGCCATTGCTATTTTATCTTAACTTTACAATTCCTTTATCAATTTAACAATCCTTAAACATTAATTCAGCAATTATCTCCTATAATAAATCTTCAACCCCCAATCCAACAATCGGTACAAATTATACCCAAACTTATTACGTTTACCAAACATATTTTCAAGGTATTACACCTAATGCATGGATAATTAGGGTTTCATCCCCACCTTTCTTTTTATAGATCAACAACCTTCCCTTTTAGTAGTCTGAAACTATATTCACAAATATATTTGCAAATATTAAAATGTATTCATAATATGAAGATACATTTGTAGTAAAAAATCCCATAGAAAATTGTGTCGTGAACTGTCCAGTATGAAATGATTGTGATAGTCCTAATAAGGGATAGAAAGTTAACACAAATTTATTAAAGCAGTTCGGCCAACCTTGCTTACATTTGTGCTTCAAGGCTCCCCCTTTAAGGTTCACTCTTTAAGGTTTATTAAACTAATAATGTACCCGCTTATTGTTCATTGAATTTCACGGGCATCAATCAAGCCTTTACAGACTATTGTAGGGCGTCTTCTTTTTCTCTTTGACTATTCCGAGACATCACCCTTATATCGTCACTAAAGTACAAGGATAGAAAATATTACAATAAAAGCTCTACAACCTAATCTCTCACAATTGTATATTCTCAAGTTAAGGATTGAGAGAGATAAGCTATGCATTCAATTTATGAAGAGAAATATCGTGGAATGATTTTGGCAGCACTTCGGTACGATTTCTCTTCCTTGGCTTTTCAATTAGGAGTGCCTCTTTTTGTAGACAGCTGCAGAGCGATTGATCACCCAACTAAGCTGGTCGAATGCTTCCTAACCATTGGATATAGCTGTTACGCTTCTAGTCGACCATTCTCTACTCTGTTCGCCCTCATCGGTTGACCTATCCTGACTCCGGTCGACCTCTTTAACACAAGTCAAGAAATGGTTTGACACTATCCATTTTTCGGTCGACTTGCAATTCAGTCTGGTCAATCGCTTTCCTCTGCTTCAAAATTTGGAGCAATCTGTAACATTGTCGGTCGACCGCAATTCCTTCTCTGGTTGACTGCCCTTCATCAAATCCATAAATTCATTGCTCTCTATAAGATTTTTAGTCGACCGTCATTCTGCTCTGGTCAACCGCTATTGCGTGTTTTGCATGTTTTGAAGCTTCTAAGTCCAAATTATTAAATCTTTAACTACATGGACTTAAACACACTTATTAGCAACTATAAATACCTTTGTTAGAGAGCATTTTGAATAAAGATCATATATAAATATAACGATAACACTATTAAATATATTCAAATGATAAACAACTTATTAATAATTTAATCATTCATCATCAAAACAATTAATTCTAATGTCTATTAGGTTAACACAGTATAGTTGCCATGGGCGCATGTGCTTCTTGCTGCAGACGCATATACTTTCATCACGAATGCGTGCGCTTCTGATGTGGATATCCTTCTTGCTCACATTGTTCACCAATCATCATCTGCCACATTCACATATCATTTTGGGGACAAACCTCTTTCCAGATTTCACCTCATTTGCGGACACCAATGCTTCTGCTGCGGATATCCTCTTACATTGTCTGTCAATCACAACTTGCCACATACACATATCTTTTAGTGGGCAAACCTCATTTTATGGATTCCACCTCATCTGTGGACACCAACGCTTTCGCTGCAGATATTTGATCACTCAGCAACACCACTCATGTGCGACCACTTGTCCCTAACTATTTGAGGTCGTCAACACTTTTGCTGCAGATACCAATTCTTCTACGGATAAACTTCATTATGCAAACACTACAAATTTGTAGCCACATGATGCTCTATAAATTCCGGATACTCGAGCCCGAGCCATGAAGTTAATTCTTTTTCTAACAAACTTTCTAATGTTCATTTTTGTAGTTCATCGAGGAGGAAAGTACAACAAAGATATCAACTTTATCCAACCAACTTAAAAATATCAAATGGGGTCATTCAAAATCAAGCATAAGTGGACATTCAAGCACAAGATTAGGAGAATTATGAAGCTATCTCAAAATTTGCCTAGAATCTGACCTCCAAAAACTCATGGGCATTTTTATCATTCTTGAAGATTTTATATCAAAACCTATTCTTCATGAAAATTGTAGCCAACATTTCAAGTTTTCCAGAATGTGTTTTTATGTTACATTTGGACTTTGTTTGCTGTGTCAAACAATCCAATTACATAAACCTAAAATCCAGCCAACGACCTATTTTGTGTTTTTATTATTTTGAGGTTACTTTTATAATTTGGTTTTTAGGGTATTTTTGTAATCTGCGTAAGGGATTCTTTGGTGGGGTTTTTAGCCTCCCTAAGGCAGCCCTAATCGAGGGATTTTTGAAAAATTAAAGCAGCTGCTAAACCTTGTTTCGGAGCTCTCTCCAAAACACCAGTCGGATTCTCGCCAAGGTTTCCACCGGCAGCCAGATTTTCCAACAACTTCGTTCCTCAGGTTTTGTCCCTCTTGGAGACTGGATTTTACGCTACTTTCTCGCTGAAACTTGCCCTAGTTGCTAGCTCAGAGAGGAGAAGTAGAAGAGTGAAAAGAAAGCGAGCTGGAGAGGCTTCGTCAAAGGAGTCCACTGAAATCACGGGTCTGGGGTATAGGGACTTCCATGGACCACTCGTAGGTTCTATTCTGTTCTGATTGAGTTATTTTCGAATTTTGTTCTAAATTTTTGTGGGTTTGTAACCCCGTGGATTGTGAAGAATTGAGCGTTGAATTGGTTACAATTGGATTTAAATTCGCACTTTTATACACGTTTCTTTGGTAGTCGCCAGTTCTGTCCTGTGTAGAATCTGTTTTAGGGAAGATCGGTTCTCTGTTTATAACTTCTGATCCTTATCGATTTTGAACGTAATTTTTTAGCTGGATTGATATCTTTGATACTTCTTTGAGTCCTGCAAATTTGGTTTTAATTGGCTATATGCAATTGAAAAAACAATTGATTGAAGTTGACTGTGCTATTATTTTCTGGCCGATTGTGTCAATTGTGGTGAATTGGTTTTCTTGCATTTGGAATTGCATCACCACATGTTCTTCAAAGTATCTATAGATGCCAACGCTTTAGCTGTAGACACCAACACTTCCATAGACACTTTCCCTTTCGCAGATACTCTTCATTCCGCAACTTGATCTTCATCTTTTCACATGCAAACTTTCCTTGTCAAAACATTTTTAATAAAACATTCCTTTCATACTTTTATTAAATAATACCCTTTATTTCATGAGTATACAAATTTTTCAATTGTCACCAATACTTAGACCTTGGCCATGAGATTATAAATTCCAAATGTAACATTAGTTACTCCTTTAAATTCCAAAAAAAATAACGTTACACATGAAATTATAAGTGGAAATTTTTCAGATGTTACAACTACGATGCTAACGAAAAAATAACGGGCATGTAGGCGGAACCTAGACTTTGTTTCAATGAATCGGGCCATCCCGACTATCTTTGTTGATGAGGCTTAAGTGACAGCTTCCATGTGAAGGCAAAGGCTACTTGGGATACGATATTTGTAAGGGTTCAACTTGTAATATCTACCTCATTAAATTAATTAAATATGAAATTTATTAATTGGGGAAACGTATTTTGGAAAAAAAAAAAAAACGTTCCCCTCAATTTAGTCTTTCCTTGCGGGAAACCAAGAAATTTCCCCATCTACCTCTTCTCTCGTCAAATGCCAAAACGTCCATCTCTCCCTCACTCTCATTCTGTCAATCCAGAGAATTTCTTTTATGCATATTGTTCTTCATCGGCTGAATTCGAGGTATCCATCGACAAAGATTTTTGGGTCGTATTCGCCATTGCGGTAGGTCAGCTTTCCCTCTCTGTAATTTTGGATTTCTGGCTGAAAGATTAAAATTTGATTCAAGATTTCTCTCGGTGAAAGGCTACACCAAGCTTCTCATTCTTCCAGCCTCTTCTTCCATCGATTCTCTCTGTTGTACTACAAATTTCAGTGTGTTTAGGAATCAAGAAATCATCGTGGTAAGCCTTTGTTACTTGCCTATGTATTTTCAATTTTCAGTATAAGTTCTGAAATATTGGATGTATCTAGAAAGGAATGGTGTTTGTCGAGTGCAAGATTTTGGTATTGATCTGAACTCTGAAAATAAAAAATCAGAACTGGAATTTTGGCTGGAGGTATAAAAATTTGACTTTTATGCTTATAAATAGGGGTGGACAAGAACAGACCAAAACCGAGAATCGACCCAGAACCAACGATCGGTTCCGGTTCTTTGTTCTCAAAATTGTATTTGGTTCGGTTCCAGTTCTTACTTTTATTTTTGATTTGGTTCGCGGTTCTTTGTGTAGAGAAGTGACCTGAACCGAGCGCTGCTTCTATGTCTCCTGTATCACTCTGGTAGTTATTGGCATTCTTTTTGTGTCTGCCCATTTCACGGCCTTCTCCTCGCCGTTCTCTTCCTTCCACCTCATTATCTCCTCCTGTTTGGACTTTCAATACCATCGAATTACCAAAATGAGTTTCGAACCGACGGGAAATGATGGATTGCTCCGATTAGAAAGTTTGGAGTCTTACTGTGATGGCGTCGAGGATGGCGGGGTTCTCTACGAGGTACTTGAGTGTCCATGTGAGGACGCTAGCCGTGGTGTTTCTAGAGGCAAATATGACTCCGATTATGTTATCTGCAATCTGTAGGTCGGTTAGGGCTTTTTTTTCGTCCATTAAAGATCCTAGGAAATCGTTGTGATCCTGCTTCGCCACTCTACTACTCGAGAGGATTTTGGCAAAAATCAAATGGATCTGTGACATAATGAGTGGAAAATGGTCGGAGGGTCGAGAAAGGTGAAGGCAGAAGAGATGATCGATGAAATGTTGAGAGAAATAATGACACCGAAAGGAAGAAGAAGAAGGCGAGCAATTGAATGCGGATTATGTCAGTGGACTTAAAACTGCTTGTATTCGAATCCTGCTTCGCCTCTCTCTTACTCGAGAGGATTTTGGCAAAAATCAAATGGATTTGTAACATAATGGGCGGAGAATGGTCGGAGGGTCGAGAAATGTGAAGGTAGAAGAGATGATCGATGAAATGTTGAGAGAAATAATGAGAAAGAAGAAGATGGCGAGCGATTGAAAGAGAAGGAATGCTGGCCGAATAGCAGGATCAGACAAAGAAGAAAACTTGCATTTCAAGTTGGGAACCATAACCGATCAGAACCGAGCCTTGGTTCCTGTTCTGGATCTCGTTCCTTGCTATTCCGGTTCCGATTCCTTACTCGCGGAACCGAGAACCGAACGGTCGGTTCCAAGAGGTCTGGAACAGGAACTTAGAACCGATTTGCCCACCCCTATTTAAAAATCCTTTGTTGTTTGGTATTCTAATTTAGGCTCTGGACTGTTGATTATGGTTGGAGTATTGGTTGAGCAAACAAATGAAATCCGACAACGTTGTTATGGAATTTAGTTGATTGTGAAAGGCCGTAATACGATTCAGATAAGCGTTGAGCCGCGATGCGTGCCATGCTGACCTTCGACTTCGATCAATGGACGAATGGCCAAGATAGGGAGTTTCGGCCAAAGTCGGGTCTGTCCGCTGTGAAGAATGAAGTCGTTCGCGTCGAGGACGGAGATGACGAAGTCACTAGCATCAAAAGCAAAGGACAAATTCGTTCTCTTGGTAGCCTTGAATCGGGCCGTCGTGTATCAAACCCGATGGGTCACGGACCATTGAGCCCATGGATGCATTTTTGGGCCGCGGGCCAACCTTTTTGGGTCGCTGTCCAGAATTTATATGGGGTTTGTTTAGACCTATTTTTGGCCATGAATTGGGTATTATTTTAAACAATTAAATTAGATTAAATTTTAAATAAAAAATTTGGGTTGTTGAGGTATAAAAATTTAACCTAAAAATTAATACCTTATTTTTGAATAGGTACTCATCCTAATTAAAAATCCGTGGACTATGATTTTGGGCTAATTGGACATTAGACTTTGGTCAGTGTAAGCCAACTTCGAAATAGAGATTTATTTTATGCGCTGCATTGCATAATTCTTTTTTTTTAAAGTGAATATTTTGATATTTATCTTATATCAAAACGACGCGTTCATTTCATGACTGTCAGATTTTTGTATTATATTATATTTTTACTGTACACGTTTCAATTAAACATGCATTTAAATATTTATGGATCAACTTGATCGTGTGAATCAAGTTTGATCGACCCAGTTTGGGGTCCTTTTTATTTTCACACATTCTATCGTGCGGAATGTGTTTGTTTGTTGTGAAATGGGTAATAGAGGATGTGTGACATGTTCTTGGGTTCGCATCCCTAAAGTGCAAATAGATAATAGAACAGCTGTATGTGGCGTGTCCTTGGGTTGCGAATCCTTAAACCTGATCAGGGTATTTATTTGGCTTTTGCGATCGCCGAACATTGCCTTTATTCTGTTATATGCCTATGGCATGATGTGCTCGAAGTCGTTGAGTAACTCTATTTTCACTGTGATTTTTAATTTGTACAACAATGACTTATTTTAACTACGTACCACATATTAGTGGGTGATTTCATACACATGCCCTTTTGTATATTTTTTTTCTGAAAGGAATTCATAAAATGTGAGTTTTAAATTTATGCAAACTTAAACATCCTTTTAATTAAATTTTTCTTTACAAACATAATCTCTATTGAATTTAGTCAACTTACCCTAATTACACATTTCAGGATTTTATCAATCAGATTCCCAGTTGCCAATCACGTTTAGACTCGGCGAAGTTTTATTTTTATTTTAGTATTCTCCCTTGAGAGATCTTTGTGAGGAATGTTTTGTCTGGATGACTGTAATTCTTATTCTTAATTTTTGCACAGTTTTTCATTTTGGATTATATTGCTTCACTATCTGATATCACTTGTTGGACATGCTAAGCTCTTATTCATTGGGCCCTAGCTTTTTAAATAACATTTTAAGCCTTCCGCTGTCAATTAATAAAATTTAAGAGAAAAAGGGTCGGACAATTTGGTTCTTTGGGTCTGGTTGTTCCCCGTTCTGTCTCAGGTCCCATTTGGGTTGTGATACAACTTATAGCATAATAGTTGCATAATAGTTCCATGTGCACGAGAGTCCATGTAAAACCTCCAATTTTTATTAATAAGATTTTTCACGTAAGATTTTTTTGCAATATTCGAGATCAAATTTTTTGTGTTGATTCAATTGTTGGAACCATTAGTTTTTGGCAAATCAGTCAATTGATCAAACAGGTAAAGTTGGCCATTACCGCATGCTTCAAAATTTGTAAGAATATGGTTCGGTAATTGAAAATTACCTCGAATAAAGTTTGAATTTTCGACTAATCATAATTAAAATATTTATTTAATATATATAATAATATATATTTAATTTATTTTTAAAATATTTTATTATATATATATATATATATTTTTTAAAATAAATAAAATATTTCTTTTTAAAAAAAGGAAGGAAGTTTTCTTTCGTGATACCAACGTTTCTGTTAAGCTCGTCTCTAGGTCATGATAGTTTATACAATGAAATGGGTAATAGACTTGGCCGGGGTGTTTATTTATATGATTGATTCACATTTTGCTAGTCTTCAGACAATTCTATTTTTTTTTTACCTTATGTGATTGATTGGATCTTCATATCGTCTTCATTCCCTACATGCCTTGTGGGCAAGCATCATGGAGACCTCATTTTCATTGAGATTATTTTATATAGAAAATGATAAAGAATTATTTAATGATAACTGTCTATGTATGCGATAATGTTTTGATATCACCTCACTAGTGGCTCCCAGAGCCAGTTTTCTTAAAATGGTAAAAATGTTTAAGGAATGTAAATCCATACACGACATTTTATTTGGCTCATTGTTTTGAAATGATATGATAAAACTAGTTTTTTTATGCATCGTATATAGTATAAATTTCCTACTAAGTTAATCATTCATTCCAAACAACCCCTTCTGTAACACCGCAAATTTACTTTCCCCAAAATCGCAAAACTCTAAAATTTTTTCCTAAATTGATTAAATTTTAGGTCAAATTATTTTATTCAAACCCTAATTAAAGTTTTGGAATTTATGGGAATCTTCAAAGTACGTAATTAAGTAGAAGAAAAGCTGACATTTATTAGGAAGTGATTAATTTAAATTTTGAAATAAAATTTGAAAAAAACTTCTACAACCCAATAATAAAGAAACAAGCTTTAGTACTTTGATTAATGAAAGTACTAACTTAAATCAGATTCTAACAATATCCTCCAAATAAAATTCTAAATTAGGATTTGTTCATTAAAAAAATATTGAAACAATTAAATCTCTCCTTTGACCCAACTATATCCTCATCTATATGCTTGTCTGCCTCTAGAACATTCTCGATTAGCCCAAATTCTTCTTTTGTTAAAAACTCACCTACATCACAAAAACTAGAGGTGATATAAACTCAGTAAGTAAAAATATATGCATAATTAAAAAATATCAAGTGTTACTAAATTTCCATGTTTAAAGTTACATACTGGTTGGAATTCTTTTTCCAGCCCTACCAAGCTTCAAGCTTTCATTAGCCATCGCAATGCTTTATGCGTTCAGTCTTTCATTAGCCATCTCAAAATTTTCATGCGTTTAAGCTCTCATTAGCCATCACAACATATTTTCCGTCAATTCCATCATATTCAAACATATACAAGATGACCTATCAATTTCTTTATCTGTATTTAATCGTATGTTAATATCTAATCATGCTTGTACAACTTAAAATATCAAGATCAAAATAATATAATAAAGTTGCAAAATAACTTAAATAAGAATTGGTTTTGTGATGTAGGGTCAATAGACAAAACGTTGAAAAACCAATATCTTTACTTATTTGGATTTTGAGGAAATATAAATTCTAAGGTTTTTTGTTGACTCTGAAATAATCTTCCCTACTTAGAGAATTAATTGTAGTTAAATTCCTTCTAAAAAAAATATCTTTGAAAGAAATTGAATACAAATTCCTTAGCAATAAAATCCTTAAACGGGACGGGGTTGAAATCAGATTGATCTAAAAAATTTTAGAAGAATTTTGGGTTAAAAATTGGACCGGGTTGGGTTTGGTTTGGTCTAGCAGATTCGATCCGATTCAGTCTGGTTTGATTCGGTTCGATCTGGTTCAGTTTGGTTTGGTACGGTTTGGCTGGTCCAGTTTGGTCTACTTAAAAAGAATCAGTCCTTCCCTTCACGGTTTGTTTCTTCCTTTTTGCAAACTGCTTCTTCCTCTTTGCGGTCTGTTGTTCTTCGTGAGCAGCTAGTTCTTCACGGCCAGTGCTCCTTCGCGAGGAAGACGAAGTCCCGGGAATGGTGGTCGCCGGTGGAGGTCATCGGAAGGAGAGGTTCCCCCTCGCTGGAAGGAAGGGTTTCGGTCGAGGAACGAAGCTCAACTTCAATAGAGGATTTTGGCTAGGGTTCGGCTAAGGAGAAATCGAACGTCAGAGAGGTGAGTTTCCTCCTTCCATTCGACTCTATTTATAGAGTAGGAAATCCATCAAAGAATCAACACGTAATTGATTTCTCGGATTTCCCTCAACAACTCCAGATTGGTTGAGCTCCGAAATCCAACTCCAACTTGGATTTCACACTGAGCGGGAGAAATTTTGAGGATAAAGACAAATTAGGGTTCGGTATTCATTAAATTTGTTGTCTGGTAGTATGAATTTCAAACTTTGATTTCACACTTTAGATAAAAATCTGTAATTTCAATAATCGAAGCCCTAAAATGTTACACCTTCCTTCCTAGTGAATGAAATGAAGATCTTCCTGTTTCTTTGTTTCCTTTGAGCATCTCATTTCTATTCCTTGGCGAAGATTCTTCATTTTGGGACTGTAGAGAGAAATTGAATGATATTGGTGTGTTGTGATTCTACACAGTAGTTCATCTTTCTTTGTATTGCATTATTTTTCTTGTGATCATGTGGATTTTGATCTATTTTTCGTTGGCTATGACTTTGATTTTGTTTAAGTTTTCACTGCAAATGAAACCTTGGGTTGGATGATTGAGTTTTTTTTGAAAATTAGATTGTTCGACTCGACATTTTTGTGAGGCCCTCCTCCGGGCCGTGAAAGTTTACAATTTGAGTTTCAACTTTGATAGCAAAATTGTAAAGGAAGTTCTTGAAAGTTGCTTTAAAGTGTATATTTGGCTATAGATGTAATAACTGCCATTTATATAAAAATAAATAAATAAATGGAATTTATTTCAGGAGAATCATTTATCGAAAACGTTCCCTCAAAATTTCCATTGCACGCAGGAAAGGATTATCTCCCAAATCCTTTCCCTTACTTGGCGTTTTCTTTCAGCAAAACAAATTCCAATTAACTTAAAAAACATCATTGTCTATCCTTTGCCATTCTCAACCTCTCGGATTCAATATTTCTCGTCTCCCGCAAACTTCTTCTCTCCCCTTCGGCAGTTTCTGTGACGAAGGATTTATCAAGGGATTTACCCTGACTTAGAAGGAAGTCGCGACAGGGGATTCTTGTGAGCGAAAAGCAATGGTGTTGGAGGTATAAAAATTGGATTTTTGTATGTGGGAGTTATATTTTGTTTGGCATTTTTGTTTATTTCAGAGCAAGGATTGGTGATTTTAAAATTGCCATGGTAAGCCATCTCCTCTTGATTTTTGTGTTGTGGATTTCTGGTATGAGGATATGAAGTTTTGATTGAATTGTTGAAGGAACCGTGAGTGTTTGGTGAAGGAAAATTGTCAAATTTCACAGTACTTACAGAAATCAATCGGAAAATGGTGAGCTTTAAAAATTTGATTTTTCTCTATGTTTTTACTTTGCATTTTGGAAATTTGGTCTGGTTGTTGGATTTATGGACTCTATTGGATAGTCGGTAATTGAGAAAAACTGGCGACTTTTGTCGCTCTGATTTCATCTGTCACAGAATGACAAAACGCGACTCAGTGACATTCGTCCCATTCGGCCTCGACTGTTGGGCAATTGGCCAAGACAGGAAGTCCCAGCCAAAGGAGGAACACTTGCGAAGAAAGGGGGTTTTTGCGTGACTGCGTCTCAGCCAAGGGAATAGGCTATGGTCCAAGACCCATATGGGTTGCAGACCAAGTGGATTTGCGCTATGAGTTTGAGCTTACATGGGTCATTGATTAAAATCTATTATGGGCCTAATCCAGACATGTTTTCAAGTTTGATATGAGTAAGTTTGGGCTAGATATTTGGATAATCTTTTACTCAATTAAAATATATTTAAATTTAAATAAATTTTGGGAATTCAAGTTATAAAAATTTGATTAAAAAATTAAGATCCTTTTTTTTTAATAAGTACCCAATTATTAAAGTTAAAATTTGTGGACTATTGGATTTGAGCCTTTTTTTATTTTTAGGCTTTGGACAGTGAAACTCATTTCGAGATAGAGATTATTTTATGCACTGCATTTACATAACTTTATTAAAGTAATTATTTTGAGATTGATCTCATATTGAAACAACGCGTCCATTTCATGACTGTCAGATTTTATATTATATTTTATTTTCACTATAAACGTTTCAATTAAGTATGCATTTAAATATTTCTAGATCAACTTGGTTGTGCGAATCGAGTTTGATCGACTTGATTTGGGATTTGTTTTGTTTTAACACATTCTACCGCGATGAATGTGTTTGTTTGTTGTTAAAATGTGTAATAGGATAGCTATATGTATCGTGTCCATGGGTTTCGAATTCCTAAACCTAATCAGGGTATTTCTTTGGCTTTTGCGATCGCCGACCATTGCTTTATTATGTTATATGCTTATGGCATGGTGTGTCTGGAGTCCGTGAGTGGCTCCGTTTTTACTGTGATTTTTAATTAGCACAACAAGAACTTATTTTAATTACGTACTACATATTAGTGGGTGGTTTCAAACACATGCTCTTTTGCATACATTTTTTTGAAAGGAATTTATAAAATGTGAGTTTTAATTCATGCATGTTTAAACATAATTTTTAATTAAAATTCTCAAATCCCTACTGAGTTTAGTAAACTCACCTCAATGACACCTTTCAGGATTTTATTAGTCGGATTTTCAATTGTTAAGTCAAGTTTAGATCCGGTGAAGTTTTATTTTTATTTTAGTATTCTTCCTTGAGAGATATTTTGTGAGGTATACTTTAGTTGGATAACTGTAATATTTTTTTTTTTATTTCCACAAAACTATTTTATTTTGGATTATATTACTAACTATCTGACATCACTTATAGGACTTGTTAATCCCATGTTTGTTGGGTCTGAATTATTAATTAATATTTTAAATCTTTCGCTGTCAATTAATAAAATTTAAGAGAAAAATAATAAGACGATTTGATCATTGGGTCGAATTATTTCTTGTTTTGTATAGAATTTCTTACATGTGGTGACAATAGAGTTAGGTGAAAAAGGGAGGGAAAGGGACTTTCACGCATGAAAAGTTGAGATACCAACAAAACAATTAGTGAAAACGTAAAAGATTTATTTTAACTTTATATTATTACTCATATGGACTAGACAAATGTAGTACAAACAATAATACAAAAGAAAAGAAAAGTTGGGGTCTTTTTAGGTCAGAATTGATAAATATAGTGGAAAGGAGTAGGGTTAGGAAGGAGCTACGTGCATGAAGACAGACCACATATTGAAATGTGTGTGTGAAGAATAAACAAAACATAAGTACGAATGAGATAATTGGAGTTTGAAGATATTAAGGAAGATGCATTGCAGAGGGGGACCAGTCCAGTCCAGTCCAGTCCTCTCTCTCTCTCTCTCTCTCTCTACTCTCTCTCTCTCTCTCTCTCTACACTCCTCTTTCCATAAAGCTTTTTTTAGGGAACCGCACAAAACTTAACCCTACCTTCGTCGTCTTAAATAAGAAAATAAACACAGCGTCGTACCTAAGAAAACAAACACAGATACACAGATACACAGATACAGTGGTGAACCTCAATATTTTTAGCTTTACTTTCTTTGAGTTTCCCACTTTTAATGCTCCTTCTGCAATTTGAATGTATCTTCTTTCTCAAAAATCACTTTTTTTTGTAATTAAATCCAACTCTTTCCTCTACCGACAGAGGACAGCAAGAACTAGTGGCTTGAAGGTGGCGCGATTTATTTATAAATTATTTATTTTATATTTTTAAAGTAAGGTAAGATTGTCTTCGTAGGGTGGATACAACAAATTTTCATTTTTTGAGGCTCAGATATCTTTATTAACCACCTTTTTTTTTTAATTTAACTTTGACTTTGATATGATTTATGGAATCTCTTGTTCAATTAGTAAAATGTTGTTCACTTTTAAGTGAAAAAACACATAGTTTTTGTAAAATGCAATTGGCAAAATTTGAATTGGTTTAGTAAGTAAATTTTAGGCCTATATTTCCAGCATTTAAAGACCAGAACTATTGAATTATTTGTTTTTTTTTCTTTATCATATATCCTATAAAAGGATAATAACTTCTAAAAATTTTCAATCAAACTCCTCAGCAAGTTGGGATAGAGAGAAACTAGAGTAAACATTCTTCAACTTTTGTGGAGAAAGCGATTATCGAGATTTCAGAAATTGGGCAAATTTAAAGAAGGGAGAGTGTTGTCACATTTCTGCAGAATAATAATTGAAATCGTAGAGGACTCCACGATTCATCGTTGAAATGGAATTTTTGAAGCTTCAAAGAAATGAAGAGAATTCTGTATTTTGACCATAAGTTGAATTCTCATCGAACTTTATTTTGTTTATGTTTAAGTTTGAAACTCCTACCCCCTTTGAGATTGAAGTTTATTTTGTTTATACTTGAGCTCTTATCAGTGGTAGGCCCAGTTTGAGATTGAAGTTTATTTTTATGTCCAGCATTGCATTGTTTTCTAAAATATTATTTTGAGACGTGTTCTCATATAAAATGACATCTATTTTATGGCTCATCGGTTTAATATTAAATATGTATTTTTCACTTGACATATTGTTATTTGAACATACATATTCCTTTTAATTAATCATCTTGGTTATGTGAACCAAGTTTAATCGATTTATGTGAAGGTCTTGTTTTTATATTCAACCTCTGGAGGACGTGCATGTTTGTTATTAACTAGAATAATGAGACAGATGTATATGTCATGTCCCAATGTGCATAACCCAAAACATTATCAGAGTGATTTGTGGCTTTGTGATCACCAAGTATTACCGTTATTATTGTTTATGTCTATAACATGGTGTGCCTAGAGTTCATGAGTGGTTTCATTTTCATTGAGATTTTCTTGCTTGATAGTAAAAGCTTATTTTATGTATGTACCATATTATAGTGAAAGGTTTCGACACTTGCACTATTGTTTGTTTTCTACTAAGTTTTTATTAAATATTTTATACATGATATGTCCACATATTCTTTTTAGAATATTGACACTGAAATAAACATTTGTCCCTACTGAGTTTAATTGACTCACCTCAAATAACTCTTCATTTTAGGTCTTAGTCAAAAAGATCATCAATGATTGATGCGAGGCTTGAGCACGACAATTATATTTATTTTATTTGTTTCTATTTTTTTAGAGATCATTATTGATGAGATATGACTATATTATGTATTTCCTTTCAGTGATTTGTTTTATTAATCTTCGTTGTGGTCAATTTATGATAGGATTTATATTGCTCCTATTTAGATGTCACTATTGCATTTTTGGCTTAACCCAAATATTTTAGGTCTTGACTTTTATTCTTATTTAAGTCTTCCGCCATTACACAAAATAATTTAAAATTAATGGTAGAGCGGTTCAATTCGTTCTCAGATCGGATCATCTCATGTTTTGTCTTGGGTCGCCTGCGAGACATGACAATTTTGTTCTTGCATTTTACCAAAAAGACGTTATACTAGATAAGATAACTTTATTTATAAGCTATTCACTTTTACTTCTCCCAAGTGATATGAGATTGTACATCTCTCTCATATAGATTAGACACTCATAATTAATAGATATTTGAGCTATCGTTACCTTTAGAAGGTGGGCTGCTACAGCTTTTGTGAATGGTGATGTCACGACTCAGAAACAGGCCTAACAGAAATGTCGGGTCAGACGATCCGATCATCGAAGAGGAGTAGATCACTCTGCCCAAGGTTGGGTTTGCAGCGGAAGACTTACTAAAAATCAAAATTATAGCCTACAAGATATAGGCCCAGGTCTCATTATAAAATGGTGCAATAAGTTATAAAAATATTATGCAATAATACAAACACGGGGAAAGTTAGAATATTATATAGACCCAAAACATAAACTCTCATCAATGATTAAAACACTCAAAAGATATCAGAAAGAAAAGGTTATTCAGTCCAACTTGTGATCAACTATTGCTCCCGACCACCACGACTCTTTTTTGGGAAGGAGGAAGTTGTTTAGGGTAAGTGACTAAATCAGTAGTAAACTTATATTATATGTAATGCATGAGAAAATTGATTTTATCATTTTGTTTCAAAACCATGATACGTTTAATATGTCAAGCATGAGTTTCAAATTCCTTGAAAACATTTTTATAATTTTAACAAACAGGTTCCACGAGTCATCAATGAGGCAATCTTCAAAACATTACTGTATACATAGGCACCTATAGCAAAATATATCTCCATTGGTTTTACGTTTTAAAAACAACCTCAATGGGAAAGGAAGGTCGCTCAAGGATGACCTGTCACACCAATTGTCATAAGACATACAGAGAATGACAGTGATCTGAAAACCAGGCAGCGTTACATGAGGCAGAAAGAAGAATGACAACAATTCAAAGACTAGACAACATCACATAAATTAGAAAGATGTATAATGGTGATCCGAAGACCAAGCGGCGGCAACATATAACAATAGTATTAAAAAAACATACCTTAGCCACGTTTAGGGATTCGAAACCCAAAGAGTATGTCATCACCACCATGTTACCATTTTTCGTGTTGTACAAATAAAACATCTTCACTTAGTAGAAGGTGTATCATGATAGCCTCATGTTATTTTGCTATTGAAACCATCCAAAACAATAGGAGGATTCATCCATCAGTAAATAGATACAACAAAAGTATAAAAGTACCATGCAAACGCAAAGTAAATTTGGAAAACATGCATACATATAGTATTAAAACATATGTGCTATCGCACATGCCACAAATTTATCTACCTTGACGACCACCACTCTTCTTACTAGCAGGAGCAACTATCTCAGAAATAAGTTTAAAGTCAGTAAATCGTCTGAACCTATAAGAAAACCAACATTAGAAATCTCTTTCCAAAGAGAAAAATAAAGGATGGATTCAATATAGGGACTAAAAACCCAAACCGAAAAGAAACAATAAACAGTCGCGAATGACTAGTCCAGAAAGGTTAACGTGGTTGTCCAGACCCTATTGTAGACGACCAGCGCAGATGCTCAATCCAGCAGCGCTTTTCAGCGCAGACGCCTAGGGTCTTGCTGCGGATGAAAGGTGCTGACACCCGGATACCTGCCTTAGATGACCGACTCGAATACCCAAACCAGACGAGGACGTCTGGGTCTAGCAGCAAATGAATGATGCAGGATGCCCAGTCACTTACTGCAAACGCTCGATGCCGAAGTACTTATGCTCCTGTGGTCGATTGGACATGAACAGAGGTCAACTAGGGATAATGTTTCCGGCAAAGATTCGCAAGGAAACTCCCCCTTTTTTCTATTTTCCCCCACCAATCAGTTAAACATTACTCTTAAACTATAGATCAATGCAAATAACATAAAACAACCAAATATTTCGGGTTTCGTTGCCTGAAATCCAAATCCAACATTAACAAACTTCAAACAAGAAAACAAATTTAAATTTAAAGTTACCCAAGAAGAAATTTCACAAAAATCAGAGCTGAGAACACTACAAACGCGGATCTATTGCCAAAAAATCTCTCACACACTCTCTATTCTCTCTTCTCGCTCTCTTCCACATATGCACCCAAGTCTTATTAAATAAAACAATTTAATTTATTTTTAAATTATATAATATATAATATTACATATATTAAATACTATTTGATTAGTTTCAAAATTTAAACCTTATCTAAATTTGATATATGATAACTCAAATTTACTTAATATTAATATTTTAAATTTTAAATCGCGTGGTAACACTCTATTTTACCAGTTTAATTAATTGACTGAAAATAATACACGTACCCAAAAATTAATGATTCAAATAACCGAAACCTTGGTTCTCGTTCTTGGAAACTAAGAATCGAAAACGAACCAAACCGTTTGAGTCCCACAAGTTGGTTTGGTTTTTAACAGTCTTAGCAAAATTTATTCATGAAATTAAGTTATGTAAGAATAGTTTCCAAATAATTTATTTAACCCAAAGAAAAAACAATAAATAATAGTTGAATTAGGTGAGAGAAGATGAAGTCATCGTGAAGAAAAGAGTAAAATATGAGGAAGAGGACGCGCCTACATATAATACGAAGCTACAGTACAATGGAAGGAACAGCGACGTGTCTGCGTTTTACAGGGCTCCAGTGGATCAAGCTTCGCACATGGAAATGGATGATTCGGACAGACAAGGATTTAAGTACGATTTTGCAGGCGGAAGCAGCGCTTTAAGCGAAGATGGTGTCGTTAAAGATCAAGATCGGTTGCTTCCTATCGCTAATGTCGGCAGGATCATGAAACAGATTTTGCCTCAGTCTGCTAAAGTATCTAAAGAAGCCAAGGAAACTATGCAAGAATGTGTGTCCGAGTTCATAAGCTTCGTCACCGGAGAAGCCTCGGATAAGTGCCGGAATGAGAAGAGGAAGACGCTCAACGGCGACGATGTCTGCTCTGCTATGGAGGTTCTGGGATTTGAAGATTATGCTAAGCCATTGAAGAGGTATTTGCTCAAGTATAGAGAGGTGGAGGAGGAGAGAGCTAAAAGTAAGATTGAAAATGAAGAAGAAGAATATAAGAGCAAGGGTTAAAGATCTTCACACAGAGCTAGAATGTTCATCGAAGCTTAATGGAATCAAGAGCGAGAAGCAGATCTATCAGAAACGAAACGCGCCGATGATGAAGAAAAGTTGAAATTTCAGTTTCTGTAAATCAAATTCTCATAATCTCATGTATAGATGGTCGTTTCGTAGCTGTTTTCGAACTGGGAAAGTAGTAAGAACTGTAAACCTTGATCTTGAATTTGGAAATTTGTGCAAGTTTTTGAGGATTTCGATTGAAATCCCTAGATTACCCAGAACTTTTGATTTGGTTTTTCCTGTGAAGATTTGACGAAGCTTTCTGAAGATCAATGTCCACGGATCTCCTGAAGCACTTAAATTTATGATAAACTTTATCTTCATAATTCGCCATTGTTTCTTCTTAGTTCTTACTCTCCTCCTTTGTTGAGAATCTCAATTAGGGGTTGTTTAGGGGAGAGAGAGAGAGAAAGAGCAGTATTTTACCGTACAACTGAAACCTCCATGTCTATATCTTGTTCCAGATTTCTTTATATGCAACTCTTACAGCTAGAAAAGGATGTCAATGGCAGTTTTCAGGCTGCCCAAAAGGCTTGAGCTCCGATTAGGGTTTTCCTGGGAAAACCCTAAACCGGGGGGGGGGGGGGGGGGGGGGGACCACAAAAAAAGTGTTCCTTCTCCCACATCTTCTCTTTCCTCAAAAACAAAATTCTTCCATTTGTAATTGGATGGATGCATCTTCCCACAACTCATAATTGGAAAATTTCAACAAATATCATCCGCTTTGATTTGATATTCGCGCAAATTTGTTCTCGAGTCTTCCTCGAGTCTTACTCTAAAACATTTCTTATTACTGTAAGAAAATAACTCGATTTTTGTAATTTTTTCTAACTTTTTCAAACGATGTGAAATTATGAAATTCTCGTAATATTACATTAGTCTACGTCATTCTTACCGTCACGCAGTGGGCTGCCTCGATAACTCTGCAA
Organism: Begonia loranthoides; assembly: GCA_022433065.1. Lineage (NCBI taxonomy): Eukaryota > Viridiplantae > Streptophyta > Magnoliopsida > Cucurbitales > Begoniaceae > Begonia > Begonia loranthoides. The sequence continues at coordinate 3,590,397 of CM039472.1, read as the reverse complement.
TCTCCGTCTAAAAATAAAATAAAATCATGTTAAGGTATCTTAGCAGATTCAGATTGAGACCAAGTAATGGGAGTTTAATACAATTAGATTCATGTGTTATGATTCTACCATATTGTAAAATATATTAAAAGTAATAGAAAGTAGGTAACGTTTATATTCAATCAATCTTAACGAGTTTGTTTCGTTATACACGTCATATACAATTATTTCTTTAATAATACAAAACAATCACCTCTTTCTCTCTCTCTCCCTCCCTCTCTCTCTCTCTAGATTATTGGCTAACCCTTTTGATTTTTGAAGTTAGTGTTCCAATCTAGTTCCAATCTAGTTTTCTAGAAATGCATCCATGCATGCATTACATACATACATATTTAAAGCTATTGTGATTGACTTCATATCTAGTGATTTTATAGTATACTCTTGAAGCTCCTTCAAGCTCAATGATTAATTTTAGCAAATAATGTGTAGGAAGAATAGCAAATACTTACCTTGTGGAAATTAAGGTTTGCCATTAAGTCCAAATTTCGTTAAGAATGCATATGTTGAACGCGAATTTGATAAAATAAAGCGTTTCATTTGGTTTTTTCATCATATATGTTACATGTGACATATAATTGACATTTTAAAAAAAAATGATAACAATAAAAATTGGTACACCTTTTTTGGTATGAAAATAGTTTATGCATGCATTCTTTCATAGAAGTTAGATTAATATGAATTAACCTTAATTGTTTTTATGATAAGAATGAATAATTAAAAAATAAATCTAAGTTGATTATAATTTGATGATATAGATACGTATTTGGATATTTCTAAGTTGAGTATGAATTGTATTGATAATGAATATATTTGTTTGGTTATATTTAAGTTGAAAATAAGTATTATTTTTGGATAACTCGATAATGAATTATATATTTTTCTCATTGGAAATAACATTAAAGTTCATAAGACTTGCACAATCTAAATCAAGAAAGAGATATATGAGCAGTCGACCTGCCCTAAGTGAGATTTTGTTTTGAAAAAGTTCAAAAGAGCAACGAATATTTGAAAATCTACTGAAGAGGTCGACTTGACCCTATATAGATTGATCGGTGCAATTAACCTATCTGAAATGAGGGGTTGTCTTGAAAAACTCTCGAGAGTAACAAATTTTTTGAAGATATGGTGAAGAAGTCAACTAGATCTTGTATAGGTCGAGCGATGCAGTTGACAAGACAACAAATGTGGTCATCCTGAAAACCTCCATAGAACATAGTTTTTGAAATATGTAAAAGAGGTCATGTAATGGCTAGCAAATTAATATGAAAAAAAGAAATTGAATTTTTGGAATTAATTACTCCCCCTTTTCGTGGGAGCGTTGTGCGGGGGAGGAGAAAAATTTTTCTTTTTTCTTCTCTTCCCCTCCTACCTTTCTTTTCCATAAACAGAGAGCTCACCTCTCTCTCTCTCTCGACGATTTCCTTCCTTCTAACAGAAGCTGTTTCCGGCAATTTGGATGAGGAATTAGAGGACAATTACATGTGATTGGGTGATTATCGACCTCGGTAAGCTGTTTTCATCATTCTCTATAATTTTTAATTCTGGCAGAAACATTGAAATTCTTTGTTCTCAGTGTTGAAGGAAATTAACTGAATTGTTCTTGGTGCGAATTCGGAAAGGAAGGGTGATGATTCTCGCTGTATTGGTCGGAAGCTTCGATGACTGGAAATTGTTGGCCGAAGGTATATGAAAACTTGAACTTTTCTCTTCAGCATATTCTCTATTATTGGTGTTTTGGTTTGGATGTTTCGCTGTTGGAATTTGTTTGATAATCGGAATGCTCTGTATGAAAGGAAACCAATAGTTTTGTCGGAGTACTGAATGAAATCTGGCGATTTCATCGTGCGAATTGCGTTGACGATGGAACGCCAAAACACGACTCAACAAAGGATGAGTCGTGGTGTAAGAAGCATTCGGCTTCGACTAGTTGGACCACTGGCTGAGACAGGGAGTCTTAGCCAAAGGCGAGTTGCTCGTGTTGAGGATGGAGTCGACGATGTTCGTCCCCATGCTCCCAACTCGGCGAAAATTCGGATTGTGGTTCCAAGTCCCTATGTGGACTGCGGACCAAGGGATTGTGGGCCACAGTTTGGGCTACCCAGTTTTGGGTCGTGGTTCAACCTCTTTTGGGTCGCAGTCCATGACCTATTATTGGGCCAAACTTTGGGTATTTTCTACTCAATTGATTTTGTATTAATTTTAAGTGAAAATTTGGAAATTTTAATGTATAAAATTTTAACACAAAATTTGATGACTTATGTCATATTTGGGAAATTCATTTATATGTAAAACCGCAATTATGTGATGTATAGTATTTGGAGGTAGTAATCAAAATTTTCCCTAGTTATATAAATCATTGAGAATAATAATGTTGTTGACATATTGGAATTTATATTGGTATTAGTTTATTTGAAAGTGTAATTAACCACATGATCATCCAAGTAAAGTAAATTGTGATGAAGTTTATGAGGTAAATTCTGAGGTGAAATGTGAAGTAAATTATGAGATAAAATTGTGGAAGAATACACCTCTTAAATGGAGAATTAAAAAAATTTGAGAGTGGAGAATAAAAATATTTGAAAGTGGAGAATAAGAATATTTGAAAGTGGAGAATAAGAATTATTGAGTGGGAGGAAGTGGAAATGACTTTTGGTGCCCTATAAATAGTGGTGCAAAAACTCTTATTCAAGGAGGAAAATTCTTGATAGAGTGGAGAGAAAGTTTAAGGAGAAGAAGCTTCAAGGGAATGGAAGTTTGCAAGAGAAAAGACTTACACCACAAGTATAGGGTTTATGTGGTTTGAAATGTCTTCTACTTCGATGAATTGTTAATATGCTTCTGTTAATTTACTTCCCGTTAACAAATCTGCTTCTTGTAAATGAACAAACTCGCTAATGATACGTCCTTGAAAGATTAGGTTTTGCATCATTCTCTCTTATAGTTATTGTTCATATAGGTTGTCTGATTTTTGTTAAAGCCTATAGAACTCATCTGTTCCTATTGTGTTCATAATATTGGTCTCTGCTTCTTGTTTTAAACATCATGGACACTAAAAATTGGGCTTTCTTTGGATAATTGGGTTTTGGTTAGTGGTAGACCCACTTTGAGGTAGAGATTTAATTTTATGCACATCATTGCATATATATTTTTTAAAATAATATTTTGAGACGTGTCTCATATAAAATGACGTATCTATTTTATAGTTCATCGAATTTTTACATTATATGTAGTTTTTCACTGTATATATCTTATTAAAGTATGCATACAAAAATTACTGGATCAACTTGGTCGTGTGAACCAAGTTTGATCGACTCGATTTTGGGTCATATTTTACTTTAAGCACATTCGATCGTTGGAGGATGTGTTTGTTTGTTGTTAACTAGAGTAACGAGACGGTTGTATATGCTGTATTCTTGGGCACGAAACCCTAAACCTAATCATGGTCTTTATGTGGCTTTCGCGATCGCTGAGCATTGTTTTTATTATGTGATATACCTATGGCATGATGTGCCTAGAGTCTGTAAGTGGCTCTATTTTCAATAAGATTATATATAGTACAATAGATATCTATTTTAATTATGTATCACATTATAATAGGTTGTTTTGAACACATGTCTTTTTGTACAATTTTCAAAAAATGAATTTATGAAACATAAATTTTTTTATCATGCATGCTACATCATTGTTCTAAATTAATTGTTGAACATAAAAATTTGATCTCTATTAAGTTCAGTCAACTTACCCCAATAACACACCTTTCATGATTCTATCAGTAGGATATTCAATCACCATCCCAGAAGTAAATTTCGGTGGATATTTTAATTTGCAGCATTTAAGTAAATTTTCTTTTAGAGACATTGTGAGTTAGACTTTGTTATAGATGTCACAACCGGCAAGGAACCCGAGAAAAAACGGGGAATGACCTGGCCTGAAAGAATTGAATTTTCCAATCCTTTTTCCCTTTAAATTTATTAATTAGCAGCAGAAGTCTTAAAATGTTTTTACAAACCATGGCCCAACAAACATAGGCTTCACAGGTCCAACAAGTGATATCAGATAATATAATAATATAATTCAAATAAAATAATTGTGCGGGAAGTAATAATGAAAAATAGAAATTACAATTATCCATAACGAAGTTTACCTCACTAAAAGTCTTTCAAGGTAAAATTATTAAAATACTGAAAATAACATAAACTCCACCAAATTTTAATCCTGATTCGACAACTGGAAGTCTTATTAATAAAATCCTAAAAGGTTGTCATTGGGGTGAGTTGACTAAACTTAGGGATTAAATTTAATTTACAATAATTTATTAAAAACAAAGTTTAAACATGCATAATCTTAAAACTCGTATTTCGTAAGTTCATTTTAGAAATTTTATACAAAAGGACACGTGTTTAAAATAACTCACTAATATGTGGTACGTAATTAAAATAGACATTTATTGTATTAAATAAAAATCTCAATGAAAATGAAGTCACTCACGAACTCCGGACACATATGTCATAGGCATATCACAAAATAAAAGTGATGTTCGCTCATTGCAAAAGCCACAACCTGATCAGGTTTAAGATTTTATGTTAGGGACACAACACAGACAGCTGTTTCATTCCTCTAGTTAACAACAAACAAACACATCCTCCCACGGTTAAATGTGCATAAAATAAAACAGACCCCAAATTGGGTCAATTGAAAACTCAGGTCACACGATCGAGTTGATCATGTAATTTTTATATGCATGCTTAAATAAAACGTGTACAATGAAAAATTTAATCTAATATAAAAATATGATGGTCATAATATGAACATATCATTTTTATATGAGACACATCTCAAAATATTTATTTTATAAAAATTATGCAATGCAGTGCATAAAATTAAAATTTTACCTCAAAGTGGGCTTATTACCAGCTCAAGCCCAATTTCACAAAATTTCAATTTTTAGAGCCCACAAATTTTTTTATTAAATTATTGGGTGCCTATTAAAAAAATAAAGTCATCAAATTTTTGAGCTAAATTTTTATACATTAAAGTTTCCAATTATTATTTAAAATTAATTAGGTATAAAAATACCCAAAATTTGGCAAAAAACAAACCCTGGACCACGACCCAAGCCTTGGTCCGGGCTACTGAATAATCAGGCCTAGACCGCGGTCCAAATGGGAGAACCGCGTACATCCCACGAAGATGTAACGACCCGACACTTTATTACCTTTAAAAAATGCGTGAAATTTAAAAATTTTGTAAAAAAACTAAAATCCTTATTAAACCCTCTTTAGATTAAATCAGAGTGCGTCACTAAAGCCGGACCACTACTAACCCTTTCGTTATATTCGTTATGAAAATCATAATAAAGTATTGGAAAACATTGCGGAAGTTGTTATAAAATCTTTTATAAAAATATAGCGGAAGAGAAATCATTCATTTAAGAAAAGCTAAACAATTCACTAAATGTTAGTTACAAAAGTACTGTCTTTACTTTCTTTAGCCTGGCCAACCACGAGTCCCGTGTGCAAATCTTCCATCCTTACTTTATGATCTGTTCATCGTTTACTCGTACATGTACCTACACCATAAGTAAGACGTGAGCCTAAAGCCCCAATAAGGAATTGAGTTTATGCAATATGTTTATGCCTCTCTTTAGTCCATTTAGAATGGGTACCGTCCCAAACCAATCTTTTTATTACGTTCGTTCGTTCGTTCGTTCGTTCTTTACCCGTACTTTGAGCGGAAGATTGAATGACCCATATGAAATGGTATAGTTTGATCGGCTTCTAACCTCCTATGTGCAACTAGTCCCGTTCCCGATAAGGTAGGGGTGTAGCCTAATGTCAGGCTAGATCCGAACTACTCATCCGCCCCCCAACTTCCCATCATTCATTCTTTCATTCATTTCATTTAACATTTTTCTCACATGCATTTGAGTATCACCCCAAAAGTGGTACTTCCTAATTGTTTCATTAGCATGATGCATGATGATAGAGTATGACATAACAATTGAAAGCGCATATAAGGAAAGTAAATAACAATAATTGAATAACGCATAGAAATGAAAGTAACGATCATTGAACTACGCATATAAAGGAAGTAACTATAATTGAAAAGCGCATATAAGTGAATACAGTAATTAAAACACATAAAAGAGGATAATCATAGCAGCGAACTAAAACAACAATGGCATGCTTGAATTTATAGAATATAACAATAAAAGAAATAGCAACTTAACAATAAAGGAAATAACAACTTAGCATGCTTCTAATAGTGAACTACACAACAACATAGGAGCGCGTGGTTATGCTTTTAAATAGTGAATTAAACAACGAACTTAATACGGAATTAACATGCTTTGACCACACAGCGATAAAAAACATACTAACAATATTATATGGATACATACTTTATAAATTACTGAGCATGAAATAGCATAAATTAATTCTAAGCACTTAGGGTGGCATACCAAGCATAGTTCTTAATCTAGTTAGTTAAACTTGCTCATATTAGTTAATTGAACATACTCAGATTAATTAGTTAACAACTAGTTAATTGGTTATACTCAAATTAGTTAATTAAACATACTCAGAGAAATTAGTTAACAACTAGTTAATTAACATGCTCAACGAAGATTACGATTATTAGTCTAGGTGGTTATCCTAGTCAATTAACATGCTCAAGAAAGATTACGATTATTATTCTAGTTAGTTATCCTAGTTAATTTACATACTCAATGAAGTAGTTATAACTAGTTAGTTAACCTACACCGATTAATTAGTTAACATATTTAGATTAACTAGTTAATTAGTTAGATTAACTACATAATTAGTTAAACTACTCAGATTAATTGATTAATTGGTTAAACATACTCAAATAAGTAATTACGATTAATAATCAAGTTAATTACGAATTCTAGTTGATTAAACATGCTTTCATCCTAGTTAACTAATCATGCTCAGATTAGTGGAGTATAGTTGATTAAACGTGATTTTATTCTAATCTAATTACACATTCTCATATTTAGGAAACAATAATTTACAATTAACAATAAGATGTTTCAACAATGTCAACAGCAGGACAATACAACACTAATATCTATAGTCTATCGTAACAGCAAAGAAGACAATAATATTACATTTCATGACACAATAGCAGGTTAAAGCAGTATGAAAACTATAACTACAGAAGGTAAGGTAAAAACGTGTATTCACATAGTAGGATCATCGTCAATGAAACTCTTAATTCGTTCATGCTTATCACATTCTAAGGTGATCTTCAGTTCATTATTTTTTTCATCTTCTCTATTATTCTCTATTAAAGAAAAGTCTCAAATTATAGAAGTTATAGTAAAGGAAATTGCAGTAAAAGACAATACACAGAATATCAACAAAGGAAATCTACACCACTCACACACACTACTTGTGGGTAGGGCCTCCACTGGCCAAGACTCTACCTGATTCCTTACCCTTTGATGAAGAAAATCACTCACGGACAGCAACTCCGACAGCAACTCCAAGCTTCCTCCTTCACTTCTCAGCTTACAGAGCCCAACTTCATTCACGCATCACTTAGGATTCTTACCAACACTCACGAGCTCACAGTACAACTCTCATTAGCTCACAGCTCGCAGAGAATTTCTCTCGCAGGGACTCTCTCTCACGCAAGAAAAAATGGACTGGAATTGAAGAGAAGGATGGCTTAATCGAAGGCCATACCTGGGAGAGGGAACATTCATACACTGAATGGAGAGGGAGGGGAGTGGTCCAGGCATGGGCTTCGTCGACTTCGTGTCTCCATTGTCTACTTAGTGGGATTTTAATTGTAAAACAACAAGAATCTATTATTTTAAGCCCTAATTTCTCGCAGGTTTGGGATGTTTCGGATGCGAGGAGTAGTCCTGACCTCATCCGCGGGCGTCCGAAAGATACTATTCCTCAGGCAGAAATGCACTTCCAGACGAAGGATGACGTCCTTACCTTTGTCTGCATTCATTTGAATCCATCATTCGGATGAATAATGGTGTCCGCATTCGAGCGTCAGCATTCGTCCGAAACTGTCCAGAATTGGACAGATTCAAAATGACCGCATCCGCTTGCATCCGCCTTCATCTGCAACCGTCTGAATCCGTCATTCGGACGAAGGAAGGCGTCCACATTCAAGCGTCTGCATTCATTTGAAACTGTCCAGAATTGGACAGATTCAAATCTTCAGCGACCGCCCGCGTCCGCGTTCATCCGGGTTCGTCCGAAACTTCGCGATAAAGGCGAAGTAGGACGCAAAATCATGTCCTGAGTCGTCCCAAGACTCAGGGGCAACATTCTATTCATATACGGACAACTTATCTCGTACCCATGTCGTCCGCATGCGTCCGAATCTCCAAATTCTAGTTTTTCCTTCCAATTTTACTACTTATTTTTCATCCAAACATATTTTTCCCATAAATACACATCCCAATTTAACACGTATAGATAACACTTAATTACATCGCGTATATGGGGAAAACGTTATCGGGGTGTTACAAAAGACCTTCCCTACATCGGCCTATGCGACAAAAGGCAACCATCATCCCCATTCATCGCGACAAGCTCTCCTCTGGCCGAGACTCCCTATCATGGCATATCCTTTAACTAAGTCGTTTCTCATAACACAGCTCAGCCTCTGCTGAGCCACATCATGGTTGTCTAATGCAGACTAATTCCAAGGGATTTAATCGCCGCTTATCGACTATTTAGTCAGCTACCAACCATCCCTATCAATAATCCAGAAATCCAAATACCGAGACACTATAAATATCAACAAACAAAGAATCGTCGGAGAAAAATCAAATTTTCTTTTATACCATCGGTGCTTTGATTTTGATCACAAAAAGCTCTGGTCGATTCTCGTTAGGACAACATTTTCCTCCTCCAAGCGGCAATACTTATCCTTTCTAGCACAGAGAACAACATCAAATAAGAATTCCACTTTCAAAGTCATAATAGAGAGACAAGGAGGTCATATTCTTACCAACAATTAACTGAGTTTGATCATCGGAGTTGCTCCCTGTTTCCAACCCGTTTCAACGATGTTCGTTTAATCGCCCAAAATCCTCCTTTGATTCGTTGAATGTGGCTTGGCTTCTTGGAACAAAAATGGCAGAGGTGGGGAGGGAGACACGTGCGTGAGGAAGAGACTCCCTGTTAAATGGGATGAGTGATTTCCTTAATGAAAATGAAACGTTCCCTGAAACGGGGAAGAATTAAGCTGTTTCTAAAAATAAAAAATTTGCTTTTATATAAAATAAAATAAAATAAAAAGAAAAAAATTATTAGATATTACAATAAATAACTGTAATTTCTATTTTTACATTTTTATTTTGCACAATTATTTTTGGATTATATTACTATATTATCTGGTTATCACTTGTTATACCTATTTTGCCTATGTTTTGTCAGGCCCTAACATGTAATAAACATTTTAATACTTCTATTGTTAATTATTAAAATTAAAATACAAAGAGTCAGGCGATTCTATTCTTTCGGGCAGAGTCATTCCCTGTTATGTCTCAAGTCCTTTACGGGTCATGACAGGTCAACCAGGGAGTATGGGTGGTCGACCTAAGCTCCAAACATCTCAAGGCTGACTATAAATAGAAACAACCTTCGCTATGCAACTCATTGAGTGCAATATATACAACGAAGTGCTGCCAAATTGATTTTCGATTTTTAAATCTTCAAACTTAAGCCAATAACTACTTAACGCTATGAGAGTTAGTTTTTTGTTAGTTTAACTTCAAAACTCTTACACACATTAATTATAAAACAATTAAAGAGTAACCGCTCTTGAAGAATCGTTGTATGATTTTGTTTGACACTCGAAAAATCAATCGATAATAGTCAGAAGGTTTATAGTAGAAAAACTTTTTAAGAAAGAGTCTTGGATCGCAAACATAAGCAAAATTGATTAAACCACATTAACAAACTGTTTGCATTCTCTTTTGGAACATAATTTTTTTTTTTTTTTTATGAAATATTTTTGTATATTTGATGCTCAAAATAAATTATTTATTTTTTTGGATATTGTTATACTTATACTCTGCACATGATATTCATGTAAATATTATATTATTTGAATCATTTATTAATTATCATAATTAATACATAAATAAATATCATGTTAAATTTTGACATTGAATTGTAAAATTAAAATAGACATCTAATAATTAATAATCACATCGGATTATTAAAAAAATTGAGGAAATTAGTAATCAAAATGATAATCACATCATAATTGTTGGGGGAGGCAAACCAATGCTTGAGTTCCTGAAGAACCACACATTCCTGCATTGACTATTGCATTTACACAACACTGAATCAGCAAAATCTGATCCATAAAATTCCCTCCTAAAACCGACGATTCTTCACTGGTTCGACATGCAATTATACCGAGGACGAACCAGAGTCAAAAAATTGAAGCGTGGTTATGATGGATCTGAAGAACTACCTTCTTGCTCCACTCGCACCAAGTTTGTCAAATATCGGATTCTCTACAATCTCCTTGGCTGATGGTCGCCGCACTGGATCGAGATCCAGCATTACCTGATAGAATTTGTTAAAATTGAGTATACAACTGCTTATGGCGTTGAGTCAGCAGGCATAGTATCCTATAAATTTTAAGTAGAAAGATCATCAAGTCATCCTCCCCTCTCCACTCAAGAGGGAAGCTAAAAAGATTGCAGGCCATCTGATACAATAATTAGTGTCCTATTGATAATCCATTTTGATTTTGAAACAAATATTCCGACACCTGTTGAGAGTAGGATAATAAGAGAAGAAGTGAAGGTAAATTAAGAAATTAAAAGGATGATGTGTCATAGTTAGTTATTGTAATAGAGAGGTTACTTAGTCGTATATTAGAAATGTGGGAAGGAATTAAGAGTATTGAAGATTATTGCTTAATGTTCTTGAAGGAGATTAGATTTAAGTTTCTGAATTTGTGGTTTTCCAGATCCATGGTTAGATTTAGGATTAATTTCCTAATTTTAGCATTGTTGCTAGATTTGTAGATTATTCTTTTAGATTATTCGGGTTCAGTGCATAACAGCACCAAAAAGCCTTCACTCCAACACTAATTCAGTGAGGAATTGTTTCTTACCACCATGCAAATAATTTATCACACCAGACTGATAAATGACTTTTTGTAGGACTCAGAAAAAATGAGAAGTGGTAGAGTAGTACCTTGAGTAAGTTTTGAAACTGCAATGAGTGACCAGGAAGAAGCGGCAGTTTGCCTTCCTTAAGATTCATTAAATGTGGCCCTGATTCTGGTAAAGCCGATCCTCTTATAAGCTCAAAGATTGCAGCTCCCAAGGAGAAAATGTCAACCTTGTCAAGATAATCATATCTATCATTTAGGATTTCGTGGGGCATATACCGTGCATCGCCTTCTTCAATTGGCAGGCTCTTGTCCAGAAGAGTTGCACATCCAAAATCCCCAAGCTTATAAATACCATTTTTCACGTAAATATTGTCAGGTTTTACATCCAAATGAGCGATTCCCTTTTCATGTATGAACTGCAAGGCCTTTGCAATCTGTTTAAATGTCAAAATAAGCATCTGAAAAAAAGTAAAAGATTGAAGTCTTTTTTTTCAAAAATAATGTACTATTCAAACATAATTCATCAAAATTCAAGCTTGTATTTCCGAAAGGAAAATGATGCAGGAGGCAAAACAGAAAATATGATATTTATTTTTAATTTCTGTCAAAATAAGAACAATTAAATGAAACTATCATGAGTTCAAATATAATCTAATTGCTTCATATCATGGTACAGCTGACCATGGTACCTTGAATACTAATATGTAGTCTTACCCCAAAACTGCATCAAAGCTCCTAAAAAAGTAGTCTGACTATGATATGTTTTTTTATCAATAATCACGAAGCATTAGTGAACTTTTGATGCTACCAAAATTTGGAGAAACTTGTAAGCTGTTTAAAACAAATTAAAATGACTCAATGAATGAAGTTGACCTGATGCAACACTTTTAATACTTCTACTTCGGTGAATGATTGAGAAGCTTTGTTGATGGATAAGCTGCAATCACAAAGTTCCATCTGAATGTAAAGTTGCTCATTCTCGAACCAGGAAGAATAGTATCCAACGATGTTTTCATGAAATCCTAAAAGATCAAGAATTAAATGAACATCAAGACAAAATAACTGTACGGGAAAAAGTAAATGTCTTTTTGCTAACCAATAGCTCCCAAAGCCTGAACTTCCATTAATGCTCTCCTTCTGAAAATTAAAAAAAAATAATTTCAATGAGTATAACTTGATTGTTTTATTGATATATGCATATGCAGGCTCATAAAACAAACACATCAACAACCGAAAGTGACCTTTCCATGTCTTGATGCAACTTCCTCGTACTATGTTTGACAGCATACAAGCAACCATCAATTCTCTTCAATGCTTTAAAAACATGGCTGAAGTTCCCAGTACCAATATGCTGGACAAATAGGAGACATTTACAAAAAGAATGCTATCCTATAAACATACGAAAATCAATCTTCATATACAACTAAAAGTTGGATTTTGGATATTAACCTCAATCTCTTGAAAGTCAGTGTAATAACGGGCAAGGCTGTCTCCGCCTACCAGTGAAGGAAAGAAACCTGCAAATTTGTGCATATTAAAATAATAAATTAAGGTAATGATTCTCAAGATTTTCACTGAAAATTAACAACTCATCCGTAAATGAAAAGAAACAGAATGAGAAGAACATCGATATAGACTTATAACAGAGACAAATCTGTAAGTGCAAAATAGGCAATGTACCTGCACATTTTGTTCTTTGATTACCAAAAGGATCTACACTTATTTCTGAGGCATCTCTCAAATAAGGGTTCTTCATACATGGAGGCGGCATTATTCTACAACGTAAAGCAACTGCAGATTGAGAGACATAGTTTTGAATCTTCTTTGCTCCGGTTACTATTTTCTCTGATTTCAATTCATCTCCACCGTAAATTTCATTTCCAAGTTCCACTACTTGCTGATGACCATACGAGGTCGGACTCTGAGGATTTACTAGGACAGAACCTGTTTGTAGTTGACAAGTGAATAAGCATTGTGAAATACGCAACTCAATTAGCACCTCCAACAACAATATCACTATTAAAGTCAGGCGACTTACATTAAAATCAATGATGTTCATCTTGAAATTTTTAATTTTTCGTAATTACATGTCCATACTCAAGAACTGTATTTTTTATGCCATCTCTTTTTACTGTTGCATTCATGGAATATTTTAGAGTTACTAAAGGTTATTGCACTAAAACAGTACTTCAACGATCCAATATTGCAGACAACTTTCTGCCAGTTGGAAAAACACATTCAAGAATCAATTCTTTAAACTTGGCAAACAGATGGAGATTTGCTAACATAGGTACAAGCGGGTACTTTATTTCCCAGATTGTAATTAATTTGTTTAATTTCAAAACTTACCTTGTCGACGCCTCTTACTTTTTACAGTATTAAGTTTCTCTGGAGATTTAGGGCAAGGAATATCATCCTGAGAACAAGATTACATACCAAATAAAAATATATAATACAAGTAAAAATGAAAACCTTGCGCAGAAAAGAAATCGAAATTTGTATCACCTTATTCAAATCCAAGTTATTGAACAAGTGTTGATTATCCGGAGTGATATAGTCTGGCGTGCTTCATTGACAGCAAAATTTGAAAAATCAAATTAGCTCTCCCAGACAATGATGGTAAAAAAGAATAAAGCTTGATAAACCGAGTATCAAAATAAACCATCTCTTCATTTTGCAGAACAGCAAAAAAAGGAGCTATGAAAATGTTCAGGAAAAATCAAAGGCTCTACCAAAAGAAGTCTTGGCTGAGAATGAAATCTTTATCCTCAACAATGGAATCGTAATCAGCCCCTCCACGAGGAGAAGAGGAAGGGAAAAGGCGAGAAGTCTCCGGTGCTGAAATTTCTGACTCCAAATGATCTAGACAACAAGAAGCGGATGACGATGAAGAGGTGAAACACGATCGAGGAAGCTGGAAAGGAGCCAGGGTAACTTTCCCGGTCTGAACCTCCATATGTCTACTTAAGGCCGCCTCCATTTTCTTGCTCCTTCTCCTAAAGGTTCCGTTCTTCCTTCTCATCAATCAGGAGCCCACCCCCTTCCCCTCTCTCCGTCTTCCTCTGTACGTGCTCCCTCTCTCTCTCTCTCTCTCTATCTATCTCTCTCTCTTGGTACGAGAGATTTAAATTGCGCGGGTCTTTGGAATTGGGAAATTATTCAGTGAGAGCGATGTAGGATAAGAATCTGATCTCCGCCAATAGTTGCGGAGTGAAATGCGTTAAAAGCGTGCAACGCAAGCTCCTCAAATGAGATGGAGACGTATAATGAGTCTATGACTATTTTGCATCAATGTACAAATAAACATAAGTCTATAACCCTCACCAACAAGTCGTTGTAGTATAGTGGTAAGTATTCCCGCCTGTCACGCGGGTGACCCGGGTTCGATCCCCGGCAACGGCGATAATTTATTTTTTTGACTGAATCACATGCGAAATGACGGAAGTATCCAACATTTGCTCTTTTCTTAGTTATCATTGGGGATCAACTGAGTGACAAAAGGGTAAAATCAAACAACTATCTTCTTGTTCGAGCTCGAATCTTTTCTTTCTCCCGACTTGAAAGTGGAAACCGTTCGAACATCCTTCCTTTCTGCTTCCTATGGCCACTGTCTCTGCTTTTCCCTCTCCGCCATGGCCGAACCCTAATCCGAACTCCAACTCCAACTCTGCTTCGAACTTTTCATCTATTCCGGATGAGTCTGAACCAATTGATTTTAATTCCGATTCAGCGACTGACCGTGATGGAAACAATCCTTTCTATGCAACACTTGAGCCTCCATCTTCTCCTATCGCGTTGCTTCACCTTTCGTTCAACCAAGACTACGGATGTTTTGCCGCCGGCACGGACCGTGGGTTTCGGATCTACAACTGCGATCCGTTTCGTGAGATCTTTCGTCGAGATTTTGATCGAGGAGGTGGAATCGGCGTCGTTGAAATGCTGTTTCGTTGTAATATTTTGGCACTTGTTGGTGGTGGGCCTGATCCTCAGTATCCTCCCAATAAGGTTATGATTTGGGACGACCATCAGAGCCGGTGCATGGGGGAATTGTCGTTTCGATCCGTCGTTCGTGGTGTTCGGCTCAGAAGAGACCGAATTGTTCTCGTTTTGGAGCAGAAGGTGTTTGTTTATAATTTTACGGACTTGAAGTTGCTGCACCAGATCGAAACAATTGCTAATCCCAAAGGTCTATGTGAAGTTTCGCAAATGGGTGGATCAATGGTACTAGCCTGTCCAGGATTGCAGAAAGGGCAGATTAGGTTAGAGCATTATGCCTCGAAACGGACCAATTTTATCATGGCACATGATTCAAGAATCGCCTGCTTTGCCCTCACTACGGATGGGCAGTTACTCGCCTCCGCCAGCACCAAAGGGACTCTGGTCAGAGTGTTCAACACCATTGATGGAACACTGCTTCAAGAGGTATTTGACGGTTGGCGATGTTCTAATTTGTCCTGCATGGATTATTTTATAAAAAGTCGGGAGTGAAAATTTATGACCATGTGAGGCCATTCCCTCAACATTCAACAAGTGCAATACACTGTTCTGGTCTAATATGTTTATTTGGGTTAAACAATTTAAAGTTTGGAAATGAAATGAGCTATGGTGGAAATGGTTGTTGTTTTTTTTTTCTTTTCTAGTGATTTAAGTTATCTTTTAAACTGTTGGGGAAAGAACTTAGCTAATATGAAACTGAATGGTAATTGTAGGTAAGAAGAGGTTCAGATAGAGCAGAGATATACAGTTTGGCATTCTCTTCAAATGCCCATTGGCTGGCAGTCTCGAGTGATAAAGGCACTGTTCATGTTTTTAGTCTTAAGGTCGTCAGCTCTGGATTTCCCGGAATTGATAATTCACAAATTGAGTCTGATTCTCATCTAGCTGTCACGGCATCAAACTCGTCTCTTTCTTTCTTTAAAGGTAAGCAGTGTATTTGTCTGTTTTATTGAACTTATGAAGTTACAGCTCAATGACAACTAATAATTATGGAACTTATAAAAAATATATATCTATCAGATGAGAGTTGTTTATCATAAACTGTAGCTCTGTACATATAGATGGAAAGGAATTCCAACAATTGTTCTTGCCGGTGGCACATTTTAGACATTTTTCTTTGTTTATTATAAAATTGGGCTTTTCTTCATTACTTAAGGAAACAGATTCAATGTAGTGTGAAGAACATAGAGGGATTTTCTACTTAAAAAAGAAATTGAAGTTATTATTAAAATGGGTTTATGTACCCAACTTAAGTTGTGGCTTGTGGGAATGTCTCAGATTAGTTTCCCGAAGAAGACCCTTATGGTTTTTTTTCTAAAGAAGACACTATATGTTTATTCTTTTGTTATTAAGTGACCAAAAATTTCTAGTAGTGATGATATTTACTAGAAGGAGCTCAGTAAATGGCTCTTACCTAGTCATAAGTCTGAAATACTTGTATTATCTTAAATTCTTCTCTTCTCTGATTATAAATGGTTTCCATATGCATTTCTTTTTCATTGATTCTTCATTATTTTCCCATAGCATGACTTCCCTCGATATCATAATTGTCTCCTAGGTGTGTTACCCAAGTATTTCAGCTCAGAGTGGTCAGTGGCTCAGTTCCGCTTGCTTGAAGGCTCTCCCTACATTGTGGCTTTTGGTCAGCAGAAGAATACACTGGTAATTCTTGGCATTGATGGAAGGTAAGAAAGCAAGACTAGATGATTTTAAATTCAGTCATTGGAGTGTTATTTTTCATTTACCTTTTCCTGGCCACAAAGTCATTAGGTCCCTAGCAATTTGTATTATGAGATCACGTCCAATTTGCGATACCTTTGATTCCAAGCCAGTAATTTGGTGATCAAGAATTTCCCTCGTCCTGTCTTTTCCAATAATTGGTTTCAGTAATTTGGATGTTCTGATAGATTAGACAATCGAAGTAGTTTTTATCGTTTGTATCAGCAATATACTGTGTATGAGAATGTCTGATGATATTAAATTATCATTTTGGCAAAATGGTTTTTGGGGGGATGGGATTAGAGCTATGATTTATGCACCAAAAATTCTGAAAAAAGTCTTGGACTTCCGTTCTTGTTTATATAGTTATTACTGCAATTAGCTACGTAAAAACTATTATGTTTTATTTTTAAGTTGAAATACTTGCAGCTTCTATCGATGCCAATTTGATCCGGTAGCAGGCGGGGAGATGACACAGCTTGAATATCACAACATCCTCAAACCAGAAGAAAACTCGTAACGCATTACATTAACATTCCATCTTTGTTCACATTCTCCTGTATATATTTTGGATGAAATATTTGTGTCCTTGCCCTGTCAGTGTTGGAATCAAAAAGAAAAAAAGCACCTGTTTTGCGTTGATATGATATAGAAAGTGCATACTGGGAAGTGAAATTAGCTATCCAAGATTTTGTTCTTATTTTGGTTGATTCTAACATATCCAATCGATATTACTTAATTGTGACATTTGAAAAGTGTAGTTGGTTGAGATAGCATTAAGTAGTATGTCAATTTTGGGAGGGCTAGTCTGGCAATTTTCTTCTTTATAAATTTTTTTTTAGAGCAATGATTATATTTTAATTTTAATTTTACATTTTGATTTCATATTATGACATGTCGCATACGAGTTGTTTACTCATTAATTTATATAATTTATTTTTTAAAATATTTATTGTAACCTTCTCAATCCTCCTATTATAATATTATTTATTTATTGTAACGAGGATCATTCTTTGTCTTATTCTTCCCCGCCATAGCTGAACCCGAAGCTTTTCCAGAGCTAAAACAACACCCTATTTTAGATTTTCAAACCAGTTACTTTCAGTCAAAAAAGGCAGAAAGAACCATAGTTGCTAAAAGCTCAAAACTTGTCCATTTCAGAAACTGCAACAAGATCTTCCCACAACTGTTACAGATTCAAAGCAAATGAGAAGTAAACCCAAAAATCAATCCAAAGTTCCAGGCTCTCTGCTCTAGAGACTGCGAAATTTGCGGTCTCTGTGACTACCAGAGACCGCGAATTTCGCGGTCTCGGTCTCACTCTAGAGACCGCAAAATTTGCAGTCTCTAGAGAAGAGACCGCGAAAATCACGGTCTCTTGCTCCAGAGACTGAAATTCGCGGTCTCTAGAGTAGAGACCGCTTGCTACGCGCCTTTGACGGAATCGACATTTCTGGTTGGAATGCTGCGGAGTTTCGGCCAGAATCATCTGATGGGGTGGCTTTCATGCCTGATATCAGCTGAAGTTTCTGCAAATCCTCGCTGGAGAAAGATTCCTCCGTGACATTTGAAAGCCATTCGAGCTCGGCCAAATCGTCGTACTGTAAATAAGAACAGGAAATCGGTACGCAGAATTTTAGCAATCTCCGCAAATTCAGTTTGAAAAACATTAATGTTGATATTGTAGAAAATTCAGATTAAGTGGAGAAATGAGCATTATATATATTGCTCACGTACCGGAAGATAGAGATCGCTAGAGAATTGAACGCCAGCCGAAAAATCACAGGGGAAAACCGGTGGTTCACCGCCTGAAAACGAAGAAGAATTGGAGCGATCGACGGTGAGGGTGGATGAGTTAGTGGAGCTGGCATTGAGGTAATCTAGAGAGCCATTACCATCGGCCAATGCGAGGTCATCATTGGAGAAGTCAAGGAGTTCCTCGACTGTAAAATTGTCAATAGCTCCGGCGGTCTTTGTGTCTGAAGAGCGGCTACTTTCGTTCACCAAGAGTGAGCAAAAATGAGTCTGGAAATACTCTGGAGCTTCCATTAGCGGTCGTCGAGGGAAGAAATGTGGCGGATAATAAGTTATGGTAGCAGGGTAGAGAGAGAGAGAGAGAGAGAAAAGACGAAAAAATGATGTTGAGAGAGAGAGGGCGAGTAATTGGCGTCTGAAGGGGACAAGCGGACAGCTAAAATGGAGGATTTTTTGTTCCAGGCTCTGCTCTATTCGCAGTCTCTGCTCCAGAGACCGCATTTTTTTTTGTCTCCGTGACTACCAGAGAGACCTCGAATTTTACAGTTTCTGTGACTACTAGAGACCGCGAATTTCGTGGTCTCGATCTCACTCTAGAGACTGCAAAATTCGCGGTCTCTAGAGCTGAGACCGCGTTTTTTGCGGTCTCTTGCTCCAGAGACTACAAAATTTGCTGTCTATAGAGCAGAGACCACGATTTTTCGCGATCTCTAGAGCAGAGACCGTGATTTCTCCACTTAATCTGAATTTTCTACAATATCAACATTAATGTTTTTCAAACTGAATTTGCGGAGATTGCTAAAATTATGCGTACCAATTTCCTATTCTTATTTACAGTACGACGATTTGGCCGAGCTCGAATGGCTTTCAAATGTCACGGAGGAATCTTTCTCCAGCGAGGATTTGCAGAAACTTCAGCTGATATCAGGCATGAAAACCACCCCATTAAATGATTCTGGCCGAAACTCCGCAACATTCCAACCAAAAATGTCGATTCCGTCAAAGGCGCGTAGCAAGCGGTCTCTGCTCTAGAGACCGCGAATTTCACAGTCTCTGGAACAAGAGACCGTGATTTTCGCGGTCTCTTCTCTAGAGACAGCAAATTTTGTGGTCTCTAGAGTGAGACCGAGACTGCAAAATTCGCGGTCTCTAAAGTAGAGCCTGGAACTTTGGATTGATTTTTGGGTTTACTTCTCATTTGCTGTAAATCTGTAACAGTTGTGGGAAGATCTTGTTGCAGTTTCTGAAATGGACAAGTTTTGAGCTTTTAGCAGCTATGGTTCTTTCTGCCTTTTTTTGACTGAAAGTAACTGGTTTGAAAATCTAAAATAGGGTGTTGTTTTAGCTCTGGAAAAGCTTCGGGTTCAGCTATGGCGGGGAAGAATAAGACAAAGAATGATCCTCGTTCGAAGTGTGATCTTTCATTCTGAGTTCAGAATATCGGAGTGGATCGTTCTGACGTTCGAACGTTAGTACCTAACTTTTTAATGGTAAATATCTATATTAAATTTATTATTTTAACATACATAAATAATTAACTTGTTAAAAAAAATATCACAGTAGTTGATTTGTCATTATCCTCGAACCAGGATTGATGATTTATCATTTACCCTAAAATTATTCACCACTCCGCACTCCCAACTTGACCTGAGACTGAGACATGTGGATGTGGTTGCAAGTCGTTAATTTCGAGACAATGACGGTATGTGTAGAATAAATAATGGGCATCGACAATGCGAAATGGATGGATAAGATCGGTCGGTCGGTTGTTAGAGGCTAAAATAATTGTTATGGTAAACACAAATGCCCAAAACGTGTTTGACTGTGACGTCATCCCCCAAGTGGCTCGCCTCGCTACCTCTCCTTTTTTTTTGTCTTTATAAATTATTCACCTTCCTCTTCTTTCCATTCATCGACTGTCAATCTCGATCTTCGCCTTTCCCTTTCTTCTTTCTCTTCTCAGATTCAGGTCATGTCGCCGATCAAGGTCCATGGTACTCCTTTCTCCACTGCTACTGCTCGCGTTCTCTGCTGCCTTATCGAGAAAGATATCGATTTCGAGGTTGTTCTTGTGGATTTGACAACTGGCGAACACAAGAAGGAACCTTTCATTTCCTTCAATGTAAGTTCGATTCGTCTTCTCTATTGATCGCTTTTTATATTTCCTGTTCCATGGCAGTGGAAACGCCTGATTCTTCCCCTCCCCTTAAAAAAATCCCATATTTTCAAGATCTGCAAGTCTGATCTCTCTTCTTATGCGGTCTTTTCCAGCCATTTGGCCAAGTTCCAGGTTTTGAAGATGGAGATCTATCGCTATTCGGTAATTATATTGATTCGTAATTTCTCTCAGTTTAATTTTATGGCTTTGTTCGTAATTTCTTTCACTTCCTGATGCAGAATCTAGGGCAATCACACAGTACCTTGTTTATGCCTACCCTGAAAAGGGAACCCAATTGATACCATCGGACAAGAAGGAAATGGGTACAACATTGACATGGATGAATGTAGAGGCTCACCAATACGACCCCCCGGCGGCCAAGCTGTCTTTCGAGCTGTTTGTGAAGCCATTGCTTGGAATGGGGGCTCCCGATGCAGCGGCGGTGGCGGAAAATGAAGCTAAGTTGGGCAAAGTTCTGGACATATATGAAGCTAAATTGTCCAAGACAAAATACTTGGCTGGTGACTGCTTCACTTTAGCAGATCTGTATCATCTTCCTACTCTTACTTACTTGATGCCTACAGACGCTAAGAAGCTATTCGAATCGCGCCCACATGTCAATCTCTGGGTCACTGAGATCATGTCCAGGCCATCTTGGTGTAAGGTCCTCGCAATGAGAAAGACAGCCTGAAGATCTTGCGGTTTGATTTTGTTTTACTTGTTCAATAAACTGGCTAGGACTAAGACTTTTTGTGTTCGATCTTCGCTGAAGATTGACTTGTTCTGAGTTTCAGTCCATGGAGTTTGTTATCATCTGCTTCTAATCAAAGTTGTGTTTTGTGTTTATGGGATAATTAACAATGAATTAGGGAACTTTCATATTTAATATGATAATTGCATGTAGCTGGCTGTCATAAAGTCCAGAGGAAATAACAAAGTAAAGATGGACTTGGACTTTAAGCATCTACGAGATTTTAGGGTGAAGATACTCCTTGTCTATTTAAGCTTGATGATGGGCTGAATTATCTCACCAATTATAAATACAGGGATTAGATGGCGAGGCCATTAGTTTTGGGTTCAGTTCTCTGTCTCCTGTCAATTCATGGGATATAGAGAGTGTAGATTTTCAGGATAAAAGGAGGTCACGGCACTGAACATTTTGTGCCCAACGCCTATTGCGCCCAGGATGGGTTGTTGTGGCGTTGCGTATTCTTTGCGGGGCACCTCAATGTTGAAATTTAGGCGCTGTGGTGGCTCCAATTCTATTTGAAGGTTGCATTGGTGCTCTCGCCTCTCCCGTGAGTGTCGTAGCCCTTTCTAGTCAGCGTCTTGGCACTAACATTCAGACTTAAGGATAACTTAATACAATTTCAAATTCAAATTTAGGTGCATTGGATATATTTTGGTATATAATATTCTAATTTAGTTTTATTGAAGTGCATGAATTTATAAATTTTTAGTTATTCACTGCTATCTATAGATTTATGAACAAAGGGAGGACGATTCGATCCATTTTGAATCAGGTCGATCCTCGTTTTATGTCAGATTCCTTTTGGGGCGTGACAATATGGATCATCTTAAAGTAAAGGAAGGTACGTATTTGGTATATTCATGTATACATTTTTAGTTATAAATATATATCACTTCAAGCTTTCCATGTAAACAATAAGTCGATCAAAAGATAGACATATTGTTTAAAGGAATTTATAGTCAATATTTGATTATTGTACCGAGAGTACTATTTGCTTTGCCCATGGATTAAATTTCAATGTTGTGTTATTTAAATTGTATGAGTATTGTGATCATGAAGTGTCCAATTGAAAAGTTTTCAGGGGCATTATGTTTGATGATTGCGAATTGCTTGGACATTCCTTAAAGAATTAGAACAACGTTTTGCAATAAATACGCTTCTGACTAATTAATACATAAGTAATTTACAAGCTATTTTTGCAATGATAGTGGGCACTGTTGTGATAAACCTCACCAGATACCACTCCGATGCAATATAACAGAATTGTAACGTAAAAGCAATCAAGAACACTAGAGTTACGTGGTTCGGACAATGGTGTCCTACATCCACGGATGAAGTCGCTGCAAACTTTTATTCATACCCTCAGGTTACAAGAACAGAACGAGACGATGACAACAATGATCAAAACACAAGAAACAAGTAGAAAAATGAACTACACCGAGAAAGTCATCTCACCTTCGTCTTCTTCCTTCTTTGTGAACAGGAATCCTTTGTTCCCCTCTATTATTCTTCACCGAAACAGAGAAAGTTTCTTTCTTGTTACCCTTGATCACCCATACCCGGCAACCCATATATCAGCTATTATATATAGCCTAACTCTTTTACCTAGTTAGAAAAATTTAAAAAATAACTGCCATTTAACAGCTATGAGTACGCTGTAAATCTGAGTCACCTTCACATTCTCCACCTTGACACTGATTTACAGGAAAGAAAAGCTCACACGACCATATCATCACTTCACCAGAAATTACACATCCTGAACTTTAGCTAAATTTGAGCAATGCTTAAATTTAGCCATTTTCAAAACATTCATCAATCTGTCTGCTGAATTTTTCACGAGCTCCACCTTCGGTTGATAACCATTTTGAGTTAAGACAAACGTTCCTTGTCTTTGATCTCTCAAAACCTCAATCCCAAGCATTTTTCTCAAAACAAACTCATCCAGGCAGCTTTTACAGTACCGTGGAGATTTCTTCCACAACCTTTTGTCACTGCCTTCCTCTGCTCCTGAGTTATGCAGAACAACAAATGACACGAGAGTATATGCTATTTTCCCTGCATATCCAAACCTCTTAACTGGTTTTTTGACTCTCACAAATCTGTCCCTGGAGAGTTGTTGATTTGCCAACTTGTCCATTTCTTCTACTTCTTCTTCCTCAGTTGACTCCACCTCAACATGAGTACCGGATGAAGAAGTTAAACACCGCTCACTTAGATGTCTCAATTGTAAGTTCTACTGCTGATTGTCTACTCCTTGAGCTCGGTTCATACGTGGATATTCACTTGTGACTGTTTTTCCTTAAAGAATATATAATCCATCTTGCAAGCTGCCCTTCATCACAGTAGATGTTCCCTTCAAAATGTTCATAGTTTCATTGTTTACCTGAACTATGCAACCTGATTTGTCCAGTAAACTAATTGACAGCAGATTCCTTTTCAGATTAGGAACAAACCTGACGTTATCAATTGTTCTAATATATCCATCATGCATTAGGATCTCTATATAACCCTCACCTTCTATTTGGCAAGTTTGATTATTGCCTAGCAGAACTTGTCCTCCTGCATTTTTACAGAATCCTTGTAGCCACTCCAGTATTGATGTCATATGAAAGGAGCATCCTGTATCCAAGATCCAGCGATCCCTTGAGTCTGTAATAGAAGCCACCAGTACATCAGAAGTATCATAACCTTCAGATGCGACTGAAGCATCTCCTCTATCTATATTGCTTTTATTAAGTTTCCTTTTTCTGGCATAGCAATCCTTTTTAAGGTGGCCTTCTTTGTTACAAAAGAAACATCTTCTACCCTTTTGTGATTGTCCACGGACAAACAATCCTTCTCCACCGTGATTAACACTTGTATCAGATTGCTTCTGTAACTCTTTTGAGTTGAGGGCAGCCTTAACTTCTCCCATGGTTAGTGTTTGTTTTCCAAACAACATTGTGTCTACAAAATGTTCGTAGACTTTAGGCAGTGAGCTGAGCAATATAATAGCCTGGTCTTCGTCTTCCAGTTTCACTCCAATACTATTCAGGTCTAAGATGATTTTGTTAAAATCATCTACATGTCTGCGCATCTCCTTTGATTCATCCATGGTTAGTGTGTATAGTTTCTTCTTCAAGTAGAGACGGTTTGCCAGTGAGCGCTTCATGTACAACGCTTCAAGCTTCAACCAGACTGTAAGTGCCTCTTTTTCTTCCGTGACCTCGCGTAGTACTTCATCACCCAGGCTAAACAAAATGGCACTATGAGCTTTTGTTTCAACGTCCTCAGCTTTCACCTTGTCCAGTTCTTTCAGAGCCTTAATCGCAGGTTCATTAATGGCTTGAGCCAATCCCTGATGAACCAGAAGGGCTCGCATTTTTACCCGCCACAGGCTGAAATCGTTAGTCCCGGTGAATTTGTCCACTTCAAATTTTGCCATGAATTGGGATCGGGGTAGTCAGACTGAATCTTGCAGGTAGGTTTTGCAAGAACTTGAATCTTTAATCTGAAGGTCGCGGGTGAGCAAAAAAATCCACGCTCACCGCACCAATTGTTGTGATAAACCTCACCAGATACCACTCCAATGCAATATAACAGAACTGTAACGTAAAAGCAATCAAGAACACCAGAGTTACGTGGTTCGGACAATGGTGTCCTACATCCACGGATGAAGTCGCTGCAAACTTTTATTCATATCCTCAGGTTACAAGAATAGAACGAGACGATGACAACAATGATCAAAACACAAGAAACAAGTAGAAAAACGAACTACACCGAGAAAGCCATCTCACCTTCGTCTTCTTCCTTCTTCGTGAACAGGAATCCTCTGTTCCCCTCTGTTATTCTTCACCGAAACAGAGAAAGTTTCTTTCTTGTTACTGTTGATCACCCATACCCGGCAACCCATATACCAACTATTATATATAGCCTAACTCTTTTACCTAGTTAGAAAAATTTAAAAAATAACTGTCATTTAACAGCTATGAGTACGCTGTAAATCTGAGTCACCTTCACATGCACATGAAGAAAGATTATATGTGAGGGAGCCTACAGGGGTCTTTAGGTTGTAAAAAATAAGTTTGATTTGAATTTTAGAAAAAACTTATATTGTACTATCATTTCGGCAAAATTTTGTTTTGTTTATTGGGAGTAATGTGTCCAACAAGCAAATATAATAGAACAATTTTGTAATATATGAATAAATTTATATTGATTGATATTATGTTAACATTTTAGATTATGTTTTATAAAATTCATAACAAATTTTTTGGTTATTCATGCTAACTTTATAATAACATATATATTGTATATATGTTAAATGAAATATAATGAGTAATAATCAAAATAAGTCTGAGACTTATATTTGAAGTATGGAAACTTCAAATAATTTATAGTCATAAACATAATTTATCTCATTAAGTATAATCATATCTCGACTATATATGTGGTAGCATAAGATAAATATGTTTTATATAATACGATTATATAGGACTAGACCAGATAAAATTATATTATTCTGATAATTTTCGTTAAATATAGAAAAATTAAATTTATCATAATGATTGTCATATATGTAAGATCTTATTTCGTTGCATTTAACAAACTCTTATTTCATTTTAATTTATTTTTTGATTTACTCGGTAAAGTTTTGTACAAGCTACGATTCGTATACCTTATATATTGAAAGTGAATTAAAATAAATAACTGAAAATGTTAATATCGATACAATGAAATCTATTTCTATAGATTCTCTTGTTTGTTAAATCAATGATCGAATAATTAGCGCGCAATTCATAATCGTTATAAATTAATTATTCAATCAATAACTAATGGTAGTCAAGGATAAAGACGTAATATGAGAGGTTAACGGATTATAAACCTAGCTCTATTACGAATCTCAATAGAGGGTTAATACATATGTAATGACTATATCAATGGACATTATTTTTAATAAATATACTCTATAGTTTTTTAGAGTGCAACTCTAAGTATTTAGTGGAATTACTTTAGAGTTAATAATTATGTTAATTAATATAAAGAGTTTATATTAATTAACAAAATATTATTAGAGCTTAAAACTATAGGTTTATCGGTTTTTTCATCACCTTCTATTATTATTCATGTAACGACCCAGATTCTTATTTGTCTTTAAAATACGTTAAAGTTTTAAGTTATTACTAAACGATTAAAACGTTATTTTTATAAAACTCCCAACATTTAAAAATCAGAGTGCCAAAAATCCGATCGTTACCAACTTACTAAAAACAGTCACTTAAATCGAGAAAAATGTGATTAATAAATTTAGCGGAAACGTAACTTAAGCATCATTTAAAAATACTAACTTGAAATCTAAGGTTTGAGTTTTCAAAGTGGAACTTACATAATATTCCGAGTAAGTACTCAAATAAGGGTTAAAAAGGGTGATTTAATGTTCGTAAAACAACCTGACGTTAGCCCTTACAAAATTACTCCTTCCTTTGTCACTTGATGTCGTATTACTACTCAGGTTGCGTCTCCTCTGGATATGCCACAGGCTCCACGGGAATGGCCTCCTCCGCTGCTCCTGGTACAACTATCTCATTACCTACACCACAAGTAAGGACGTGAGCTTACGCTCAGTAAGGAAATGAGTTCATACAATTATGTTTATGCATCTCTTTAGTTCTTTTGGAATGGGGGCCACCCAAACCAATCTTTTCTTACGTTCTTTCTTCGTTCGTTCTTTACTCGTACTTTGAGCTGGAGATTGGAGGTTGTCCTTTGAGATGGTCTAGTTTGACCGGCTTCTAACCTCCTGGGTGCACACTAATCCCTTTCCAGACTAGGTGAGGGTGTATCCTAGCTGCCAAACTAGATCTGAACTACCCATCTACCCCAACTCCCTATCCATTTCCGGCGTATCCCGCCCATCCTAAAACATTTCTCTTCTTAACGTTTTTCCCTCATTCACTCACATTAGTACCACCCCGAGGGGGCACTCCCTACTTGGTTTCTATTAACATGAATGTATGGGGACGCTAAAAATCTAAGTAACGCATTCATAGGAACTAAACAACAGAAATTCCAATCCAATAATAGAGGGCGGAAATTTAACGGAACAACAAGAGAAACATGTGAAAACAACATCCAGAGTATACTATTAGGCAACGTTATTAAGTACAACAGGCATAACAAAATTAGAGTATCATGCTCAAGGAGTAACAATAGTCGATTCAATATGGAAACGCACAATGGACATTAAATTAGTTGATGGGCATGCTTGAAGACTAATTAATATGCGGAAATCGTAAATAGGAAGTTGACATGCTTCACAACAAATAATCGGGAATTGAAGATTATATAAGTGATAGAATAACATGCTCGAGATTAAGGAAATTAGTTAATTTACATACTAGTTAATAGGGAAAAGTACTAATCAACATGCTTCATACTCATGTTTGATGATAATGGCAAAATAGATAACGTGCTGGAAGACTTAACAAAACTAGTCATACGAATCAGTTTAACTATGTACATTTGCAGGATTAAGCGATAGTGAGTTACATACTTTACAAGAAATGGCAGCAGAAAATTTGCATATAACAGCAGGAAATGTGAACTTCTGATCATGCTTTTTAATCAACTGTAACAATAGAAAATTAGGACATCTAACATGCTTATTGATCGAATATAACAGTAGGGAAATAATTACTAATTATGTATTCGATCATCAATTAAAGCAGCGGTAATATACAACTATATAAAATTACAGATCATGCTTTTAAATGCTTACAAACAACAGTATTAATAACGAGTATAACAGCGAAGTATGCTTACAAATCCTACTTTGAATGACTAAATAACAACTAAAGATATCAAAAACGGAACAATAGAGACATGCTTCTTAACAATATTATCAGCAGTGAAGTGAATATACAAGCTACAACATTAACAGTAGAGAAATGAATATACATGCTTCAATATTAACGACAGAGGAAATGATTACACATACTTTGGAATATAGTAGCAAGATTAGCAACAAGGAGTTTATTCGAACATGTTACAGTATCACAGTAGACATGCTTCAAGTCGCTACCGCAGTTTTGTATAGTAGGACAAGATTTACAGTAGGGTTACGTGCATCAAATTCCATGACAGCAACATTGAGTTACAAAGCAGTAATAATATCAGTAGTAACAAGCTATTGTACTTAGCAATGAAGCAACAATGGGGGGATAATGCTTAGCAATGAAATAACAGTGGAGGATAGTATACAACATAATAACAGGGAACTATTTACAGTTAGGGGTGGGCAAGAACCAACCAGAACCGAGAATCGACCCGGAACTGCAGCTTAGTTCTGGTTCGGTTCCAGTTCTCGGTTCCTACATTTAAAACTGGTTCAGTTTTCGGGTTTTTTGTTCTATTTATGGTTTGGTTCTCGGTTCCATACACCTAGAACCGAGAGAACCAAAATGTTTTAAAAAATAAAACAGGGACTCCCAGCAACTGCGACCCTGGAACCGAGAGGCGAGAGCCGAGAAGCTGCGAAATCGTTGCACTTCAGCTGATTACGAGGGTACGAGGCGAGAAGACGAGAAGACGAAACTGTGAACCAGCAGCTGTGAACCTGGAACCGAGAGGCACGAAGGCGAATCCGCGATTTAGGGTTTGCGATTTTGACCGAGACTTTGATTTAAGAGTTCTTATGTTTTTGATTTATGCTTAGATTTAGGGTTTGTAGATTGTTTATCTTCTATTTTTGAGTTCATCAGGCAGTAGGTATGGCTTTCGGGAAATTTTCTTATGAAGTTCTAAATTATTTCCACTTAATTGTGTGCATATTCTATTCAGTGTACAATTGTGTGCATATTCTATTTAGTGTTGATATAAATATATATAAATATGTTGATAAAGCTATTCAGTGTACAATTGTGTGCATATTCTATTATATGAATGTTTGATTGTTTTTTCCATAGTAAAAATGGGACGAAGGGTTTGATTGTTTTTTCCAGAGTAAAAATGAGACGAAAGGTTTGATTGTTTTGTCGTGATGTGATGTTTTTAGTTCATCTTTGTGCCTTATTTTTCATTTTTTTAATTCCAAATGACTTTGTTCAGTTTATGCTTTAATCTATTTTAGTCGATCTAGGTGAGATTTTAGCAAGTGATGTTTCCAACTTTATGGACTCTCTTTTTATAGTAATGGAGTCATCAGGGCTTGTCGTGGTGTAATGTTGCTAAATGAATGTAGTTTATTCCTTGACATTGCCTTGTTTTGTTTACTATTATTTTTTATGGCACTCTTTTATGTTATCGTCTTCTCTTTGTTAGTGTGCTGCATTCATATATGACTTCCTCCCACTGTATGTTTCTTACTATGTTTAGCTATTATACTTTATCTATGTTGATTTTTTAATAATACTTGTTTACTCTTTGTGCCTTGGTTTCCGAGTGTTAATGTTTTTCTTCTGAATGCCCTGATGGTAATTTTTCTTGTGCATTGTTATGGTCGTGCTACATCCTATTCGAAATTAATATGCTTGAAGTGTTAGGTTTTTAATTTCTAGGTCGACTATCTTACATTTTTAGTGTCCTTCTCTGTATAATAATACGTTGTGTCAGTTTTTAGAGGTGCTATTTTTGGGTCCCAGTTTGTAAAATATGTCGCAATCAAAGTGGTTAAGCAATGTTTTGAACATTTGTTCAAATTGTTAATAATTTTGCTGAAGCCTTTGACTAGAATGTACAAGAAAAAAACACTATCATGTTGACTGTAGTTTGATATGTTGTCTGTGGTTAAACACTATCATATGTTTTTCTTTCTTGTAAGAATCTATGCATTTTATTTGAATGTTAAATACTTGTGTCTCCATTTGTTTTGCATCTGATGTTGATGGTAGTAGCTAATAATCTTTCATCATTATGATGTTTTTGTAGTCCTGCGAATACCCTTTTAGGAACCAGGCCTTTCTATGGGCGATGATGTTGGAGACATGGAAGCAGATTCTAATAGATTTGGCATACATGATAGATTCTCCTCCAATGGAGAGGTCATTGAGGAACCAGTAACTTCTGGAGAAATTCTGACAATACTAGAATTCAATCTCACTTGTTGACGGTTATTTAGAGAAATTACCTAATTTAAATGATCTCATGATGCATGTGGCTACCATGGTAAACGAAAACGAATCATTTGCCTCTGACCATTCTGGAATTTGATCTTCTCGAACCGGACCTGAACCGGAACCGAGTCTTGGTTCCGGTTCCGGTTTTGATTCCTTGCGGTTTCGGTTCCAGTTCCTTACTCTTGGAACCGAGAACCGAATGGCCGGTTCCAAAAGGTCCAGAACCGGAACCGAGAACCGATTTGCCCACCCCTATTTACAGCAGCAACATGGTATATGAACAAGTAATATGCAGTAAAGTGAAAACAGCAGAGAGAGAGATATCACAGACTAAAACAGCAGAAAGATGCTAACTCTTAGTTCAGTTCATCTCTGCATAACAGTTGCTAGACATTATTCACGTCTCGTAACTTTCCTCTACTGAGCTTGATATGTTAACCATGAAAATACAACTAGGGATAACCCAAGCTTAACATCCAGAACACATAATCAGGTAACAATCACTCATGCAGATAAAGGAGCATTTAAAGGCAACAAAGAACAATAAGGAATCTAACGTAAGAACAACTAGAGAACTACAGCATAACACAACATACATGGGTTAACAAAGACGAAAATTCTCACAAAAATATTAAGGAAATCACGGTTAACGCACACACACACACACACGATTACTTGGATGTAGGGCCTCCAAATGGTCAAGACTACATCATTCCCTTACCCTTGAAGACTCTTCCTCACATGGCAACTCTCCCTCCACACCAAGCAGTAGCCCTCCAAAGCCCCTCCAGGAAGAACAATGAAGAAGAAGAAGGAGAAAAAGTTGAAGATGAAATAGGCTCACCTTGGGGGAACAAATCGTACTGTGGCAGAGGAGGTGCAGGGGACATCCTCTGCTGGTCGGGATTGTGGGAGTGAGGTCGAGTGTTCTGCGTTTCTATTGGTTGGGCGTTATTTTCTTCTGATTTTAAATCAGTTTTGTCGCTGGTCTGGGAGGATTCGGACGAGATGATGCGTCCGAATTTTGCCTGTACCGTCTAAATTCAAAATTCGGACGCGAAATGACGTCAGAGATATCGTCCGCGAGCGTCCGAATTCGTCCAGAATTCGCACAGATTCAAACTCACAACGTCCGCCTGCATCCACATCGGCCGAAATCGTTCGAAGTCGTCTGAATTCAGACAGATTCAATCTTACAACGTCTGCCTGCGTGCGCATCGTCCGAAATCGTTCGAAGTCATCCGAATTCGTCCAGAAGACCGAAATTCCATTTCCTTCACATTTTTGACCAACTTTCTATCCTAAATTAATTCCCCATAATTACAAGTCACCACTTAAAGCGTATAGAGACGGAAGGGAAAATGAAATTTCATCTTCAAAGTCGATTACATTGTTTAAATGGGTAATTTAGTATCGGGTTGTTACAATTCAAATAATAGAAAAATGAATAAAAAAAATTAAATAATCAATTATGAATTAATTAGTTAATACACTTAATAATAAGTTTATTATTTTTCATTAAATGGAATAATTAAATTATTGATTATTCAATTGATTAAGATACAATCAAAAAAGTTGGAATAGTTAATATATTTGTTATATTCCATTAAATGAAATAATTAAATTATTGATTATTTAATTAATTAACAAACATAAAGTAACTTTTGAAAATTGTTTTTAAAATGGATTATGTCAAATTTGAGTTAATGTCATTGTGTCAAGTGTTGAGCTATAGTGACAAGATATTTTGATTTCTATAACATTTTTGTTTTGATTTCCATAAATGTTATAATGACCATTATTCTACTGTAAGTAAAGGTTGAACCTTATTAACACGAGTGGTTGAAATCTTTGAGATTGAAGAATCTATTTTGAGAGCAAATTTGTGAGTCTTCCGTGTTGACTTTAGAAAAACGTTCTCTAAATCCAAATAGATCGTATCATGTATTGAGAATATGATCTATCATAAATTGAGTATGATTTTGCTGCGTTCATCACATCCCCAAGTGCTTATTCGAGGTGAGAAGGATTAACGGAGAAGATTGAAGGTTTCAGAGGTTGAGGAAATTATTATCAAAGCTCTCCAATTTTGTATCTGTGTAAAGTAAACTACAAATGTACAATTTCTTAATATTTAATATTAGATCTAAAAATTAAAGATTATTTAATACATATGATTATTATTATTATATTATAACAATGATCTATTTATGTTCATGATAAATTATTTTTCATTATACATAGGTTACGCAGGTTACCATTGTTGTGAACATCAGTAAATCCGTCGGTATTATCAATATATTTAAAAATAATAAGTTTAGTCTTTTTATTATTTAAATATTGTTGGTATCGACACCTTATCTATGTATGATAACATATATTTGTTTGATAATGTTGTCTTGTCTACGTATGATAACATGTATTGGGATTGTACTAAGTATCATGTTTAGTTTATTTTGAAATAACATGTTTAGTCTTTTTATTATTCAAATATCGTTGGCATAATATATATTTGTTTGATAATGTTGTCTTATATAATGAAAACATGTATATATAAGTTCACGAGGAACACACGATTAGGTCAAGTCTCTCGCAATATTGATGGTTTAAATTAGCAAAAATCACCGTCAAAATATAAAAATTAAAAAAATATATTTTACATTATCCATTAAATAAATCTAGTGGGTGCCAAAAATAGTGGGTGGGGGTGTTGTTGAAGAAATTCAAATAATTTGTATGATTTGAGTATTTTATTAGGTAGGTAGATCCACGTAACGCCTGACGTCACACTGTAAGTATTTAAGGATAGGGGTGTGCATGGTTCGGTTTGGTCCGATTCGATTTTGATGTGAAATCAAACCGAACCGATTGGTTTTGGTTTTGAAATTACAAAACCAAAACCGGTTGTAGAAAAAATCAGAACCGAACCGGAACTGGAACCGAACCGAAATCTCGGTTTCGGTTTCGGTTCGATTTTTGGTTTTTTCTTTTTTAATTTTTTTTTCAAATATTTTAATAAAATTAAAAAAAAAAGCACAATTAATAACACTGAAATTATTCTCTATCTTCTCTCTCCAAAATAGAGTTTTGTAAGCAGATTCGGTAGCAGACAACCGCAGTGCACTGGAGATAGAAGCGTCAGAAAAGAAGTTTCGACTGTCGAGGGTAGCGTCAATAACATACCAACAAATGTAAGTGCTGGACTCTTGGAGAGAGGAGTGGACGCCGACTGAAGACCTAACGAAGAAGATGAAGTGACGAAGAACCAAAGGCGGAGGCACGAATAACCGAACATGGTGGAACTCCAAAAAAAGCCCTAATAACTTATTTATGCTGTTCGGTTTCGATTTTTCAGTTTTGAGAAACCAAAATCGATAACCGAACCAAAACACTCGGTTCTCACAAAAAAGAACCGAACCTCAATTTTTTGGTATGTAAAACCAAACCAAACTGACCCGAATCAATCGGTTTCGATCCGGTTCTTCAGTTTCGGTTCGGTTTGGTTTGCACACTCCTAGTGCTAGATTATGACGTCAGCGTTGATGTTCTAGAACAGACACTCTTCTTACCCCTCTAACATCCCAAATGTGAACCGGTGGCTCCCTCCGACGACTTTCCTTCCCTCTCCTGTTTTTCTTTATAAATTATTCGTTTTCCTCTTCATCGACTGTGTCAGCACGTTCTTCGCAACTCCGATTCTTTCGTGTTTCTTCAGTCTCAGATCATGTCGCCGATCAAGGTCCATGGTACTCCTTTCTCCACTGCTACTGCTCGCGTTCTCTGCTGCCTTTTCGAGAAAGATATCGATTTTGAGTTTGTTCCTGTTGATATGAGAACTGGCGAACACAAGAAGGAACCTTTCATTTCCGTCAATGTAAGTTCGATTCGTCTTTTCTATTGATCTCTTTTTCTTTTGCTTGTTCCACGGCAGTGGAAACGCCTGATTCTTCCCCGCCCCCTCTAAAGAAATCCCATAATTTCAAGATCTGCAAGTCTGATCTCTCTTCTTATGCGGTCTTATGCAGCCATTTGGCCAACTTCCCGGTTTTGAAGATGGAGATATATCGCTTTTCGGTAATTATATTGATTGGTAATTTCTCTCAGTTTAGTTTTATGGTTTTGTTCATAATTTATTTCACTTCCTGACGCAGAATCAAGGGCAATCACACAGTACCTTGTTTATGCCTACCCTGAAAAGGGAACCCAATTGATACCGTCGGACAAGAAGGAAATTGGTACAACATTGACATGGATGAACGTAGAGGCTCACCAATACGACCCCCCGGCGGCCAAGCTGGCTTTCGAGCTGTTTTTGAAGTCTTTGTTTGGTTTGGGTACTCCCGATGCAGCAGCGGCGGCGGAAAGTGAAGCTAAGTTGGGTAAAGTTCTGGACATATATGAGGTTAAATTGTCCAAGACAAAATACTTAGCTGGTGACTGCTTCACTTTAGCAGACCTGTATCATCTTCCTACTCTTACCTACTTGATGCCTACAGACGCTAAGAAGCTATTCGAATCCCGCCCACATGTCAATCTCTGGGTGACTGACATCATGTCCAGGCCATCTTGGTGTAAGGTCCTCGCAATGAGAAACACAGCTTGAAGATCCAGCGGTTTGACTTTGTTTTACTTGTTCAATAAACTGGCTAGGCCTAAGACTTTGTGTTCGATCTTCGCTGAAGATCGATTTGTTCTGAGTTTGAAATCTATGGAAGTTGTTATCATCTGCTTCTAATCAAATTTGTGTATTGTGTTTATGGGATAATTAACAATTAATTAGTGAAATCAAGTGAAGAGGAAGTAATCAAGTGAAGATGAACTCTAAGCATCTAATATTTACACTCTGGGTGATGTCGCAGCCCTGCCTAGTCAGTGTCGTGGCACTAACATTTAGATTTAATACAATTTTAAATTCAATTTTAGGTGCATTGGATGTATTTTGGTATATAATATTCTAATTTAGTTTTATTGAAGTAACGTGTTATTTAAAAATAACCTTTCTTGCATGAATTAATTATTTTTAAATATTGAGATGGTTGTGGATAGGTGAATAATTTTGCATATTAATCATCTTAAAGGAAGGTGAGTATTTGGTCTATTCATGTAGGCACTTGTAGGAATAAATACGTGACACTTTGGGTTTTTCATGTAAGCAATAAATCCATATAAAGATAGACATATTGTTTAAAAAAAATTTATTGTCAATATTTGATTATTGTACCGAGAGTACCATTTGCAATTAATTTTCATGTTCACGGGTTAAATTTCAATGTTGTGTTAGATATCATGTGATAAGATCATCGTATTAAATTTATTATGATGTTGATATATGCAATTAGACGGGAAGCTTATGGACTTTTTGATTTTTGATGTAACTAGTGTTATTGCTACTTTGATGTCTAGTGATATTAATTTCATTATGGAGTTGAATGGAATAAATTTCAAAACTTGGAAGAAAAAAGTTATGATTGTATTTGAGTGCATGAATTCTATGGCAGCATGCTCTATGAAGGCCAAGATGATTTATATGATGGTCCAACTCATATCAATGGGAGTGCACAATCTCACATTGTTTGGAAGAATGGAAAATGCATGGTTTATAAATAGGGTTCTCCTCTCTACCCAGTAGAACTCATTTTGGGTTAACTCCAAAAATAAAACAGTTGCAGGCTTCGGCCCAAAGCGAAAAATATTGTATTGGGAGCACTAGAGGACGTTACAAATTTATACCTTGCACTTCGAACTGAATGACATTTGAAACTTACATAAACAAATTCTTATGATGAAAGGAAGTATTGGATAAATGGGATCGTTCAAACCGTATGTGTTGAGAATTGAACGTGAAATCAAAAAAAGAAAAACTGCAGAAACAGAGGCACCAAGATTTATGTGGAAAACTCTTACGAAAAGAACCCCGGATAAAAGAGAAATTCACTATTAAGAAATCAAGGTACAATGAGTTTTATGACTTAATCATCAATATATAGAGTAAATAGAAAACTTTGATATTGGATATGGGTCCGACTTGGCCAATTAGAATTTGGGTCACACCGAACTCTAACAATCTCCACCTTCACATGAATTCCACATGAAAGAGTGAGAATTCTTCAATCTTCACCTTGACAGAGAGCAGAGAACCGAGAGAAACTGAGAAGAACAAAGGAGTGTGAGAGAAAAAGAAATAGAGGAGAGTGAGGAGCTCTCTGGAGAAGGAGAAACAGCCGAGGGAGAAAATGAGAAGAGAAGCAGGGAGAAAAAAAAAAAGAGAAGAAGCAGAGAAAGAAGAGGGAAGAGAAGAGTGATAGAGTGAGAATGAGAGTTCTCAGGTGAAAAGAGGAAAGAGCCGAGAGGAAATAAAGAAGAAGAAGAAAGAAGGGGAAGAAGAACAAAAGGGATCAAGTGAGCTACTGGAAGGACAACTGTCTCCTCAGGTCTTCAGGTGATGTATAGCTTTCTCCTTAGTTTTATGGATTTATGTGATGATTATGGTTAAAAGTATAATATAAAAGGTTTATGGATGTTGTTCACTGCTGTTGATTTTGGTTTTGTGTGCTGGGATATTACTGTTGACCACGGTTGAAGAGTCTGTTCTGTGTTTTCTGCTTAATGGTTTATTTATGATGGTAACCTGTTATGTTAACAATAGTTGAAGGATGACTCATTGGTTCTTATTGCTCGATAAATCTGTTAATAAATGAACCCTATTAGGATATTGTTATTGGACGTGGAGGAATATGGATATGTTCTATTGCTTGGAAATGGGTCTCTATGTATTTACAGCTTTGATAAATTGTAATACCCGTGTTCCTCCATTTTCCTCGTTATTGTAAATTGGATCNTTATTTCCGCTATGTTTTTATTTATGAAAAAGGGGTTTTAAAAGACGGGTCGTTACATAAATGCTCTGTTGGTTAAAGAATTTATACTATCTATTATATACGTGTATGATAATCAGTGAAGTGAAGAAAAACGTTGAGTTAAGGTTTTGTAAGTTATGGTTTCTTTGTTATTGGTTATAGTGTGGATGAAAACTGTTAAGTGTTTGAGTTGTATTTGGATTATGAAATTTTATTAAGTAATGATTAAGGAATAATGGTATAGATGATGTTGAGGTTAATAAGCTGTGATTATTGATAATAAACGTTATTGATTTTGAAGGTACTAAAACAAAGGACATAATTGCATTGAAGACTGCATATAAGTGGTATTGTATGTGATTTGGTCTTTGGGGTCTGCATCACAAGAATTAGGAATTATTTACCAACTATTTACTATTTTATTAGAATATTAAGATATTGATCATATTTCAAGGATTTATTGATGTTTGTTGTGTATTTATTATAATTAAGTTCGTTTAATGAAATATTTATTAGATTTAAGTAAGTTCTGTTAAGTTAATGATTTGATATAAAGCATGCTTTGAGAATTATAGGATTTAATACTGATCATGCTTGAGGATATAGAATTGTAGATATTCACGAACATTGCACGCGTCATAGTTTTCAAAATGTTACGAAAATGATTTTAAGCATGGTTTTGAAAAAAAAAAATCGAAACGGAAATGAAATGTGAATAAGCGTAAACATGCTTTTTTGTTGACTGGTAGGTAAAGCCCAATACAGAAAGAAAATAAACATATATAGACGTTTGTGTAGGATCGATATACGCCTATAGGGGGAGGGGGGGGTTGAATATAGCGTTTCTAATATTTTTGTGCGATATTTAAATTCTCTAAATCCCTAAGTGATTTATCGAATATGATTAAATATGCAATCACATTAAATGCATAAACTAAAGAGTAAGAGATAAAGAAAGTGCATACAATATTTGTTTACGCGGTTCAGCAAACTCGCCTACATCTGCGCTCCAAGGTTCACTTGGAGATACACTAAGTAATTGGCTTTCGGGTGCCAATAAAACCATTTACAAATTTACTATTAAACGGAGAGTCACCCTTAACTAATTATAAGGTCGTCAACCTTAGACTCTTACGAGTCGTCACCCTAAATTTGACTATTGCGGGGCGTCACCCTAGTATGATAAATTCTTAGGGAATCACCCTTTACAATCAAGCACAATATTAAACTTGAAAATTTAAAGCTCAAATCTAGCTAATCCAAGTTCTCCCAAATTAACTCGCAAGTTTAAGTGTGGAGAGAATTGGATATACAACAATAGCTCACAGTGATTAGAATCGCGTATTAAATTCGGCAGGACTTCCCCACGATTCCCGATTCGTTGTTGAGAGCTTGGAGTATTCTCATATTTATAAACACTGCATTTCCGGACGTCCTTGGCGTCCGCATGACCGTTGGGAAAAAAATGCCCGTTGAGAAAAATAGTCGTTGCACAATTCTAGGCATTTGCGGACGCTAATCTATCGTCCGCACCGTCCGCATATATCGTCCGCGTCTTCCATAGAACAGAACAGATTCAAATCGGATGCCAATCCCTTTCGTCCGCCTCGTCCGGTTCGTCCGCGTCTTCACAGATTTGTTGGGGACGCCAAACCATCTTCCTCTTCTTCGCTTCAAGTTCGCACTTCTGAAGGGTTACGATATAGAACACCAGATTTACATGGAAAAACCCTTTCGAGAAAAAAATCACAGGCAGAGGAATAATCTACTATGAAAATCAAAATACAACTGTGAGTTTTGCTACTCTAACTTACATCAATTTATAGAGAAAACAACATCCTAAATGAGATCTACAATGCAGCCCCACCGACCCGAGCCAATAGAATTCAGGTCATACCGAAATCTAACGTATACAGACAGTGGATACTTGGGAACTCAAATTAGTTGTCCATCAAGTCTTTACAATGTTGATTGTTTAAATAAGCAAAAATCAAGCTAGAATATAAAATTAAAAAATAAATATTCCATTATCCACTAAATAAATCTGAGTCGATGATGGTCACAATAATGCAGAGGATGCGAGTGATATCGAAAATGGCTGGTGTGGGTTCTTTGAGGTGTTGGGCAGTGTTACGAGATGCAAGGCTGAAGAAGTTCAAATAATTTGTATGATTATGTATTTTATTTGGTAGGTATATCCACTTTAAATTCTACAGCGCACACGATGAAAGAGTGGTAGATTATGATATTAGCACCTAGGCTACCTAACAATCGAGATTTAAAGAGTGCTAGATTATGATATTAGCGCCTAGGCTACCTAACAATCGAGAGCATTGCAGTGGAAAGATGACTTTCTACAGAGGAAAGATAATGTCGTTCTAATCAAACTGTGAATTCTTCTAAGTAATTTGACGTTTTTGGGAAAGAATAATCTCGAGAAAGAAAAGAAAAGGACAAATAAAAAAAAAATATATCGAATTACACTATTTCACTGTCAAACAAAAAAGAATACAGGAAATTATCTGCTTCTAATGAGGTTTTCTTCTTCCATCAAATTGTCTGTCTTCCTCCTGCATTCTTTCCTTGCACTAGACATGAACTAAGAAGGTTGATGGTTAAAGATAATAAAATTGTGACAATAACGATCAGTTTTACCTGAATGTTCTTCATGGTGTGAAATCTGGGGAGGCTGAAAATGGAGAAAAGCCTCTCCCTCAGAGAATTTGAGAGGTATGCAATTATCAATCAGCAAATTCCCCTTCATAATTTGGCCAATTTCAAGATGGGTAGCAGCACAGTAGAACTTGCTCATAATGGCCAACCTTTTCTTCTGTCAAACACATTACAATCAAATATAGATGATCACTGAAGCAAGTTTAGAAATGAATCTACCGAAAATTTAGTTATCTGCCCGCAAAGCGTACCATTAACTCCAAAGATCTTGATCAAAAAGGGGCATACATCACCCTCACAAAATCATAAACAGTATCACTGTGCTAATCAATATTTGTCACGTAAAGAAGTAAAATTAAGAAAAAAGAATAGAGAATAAATGAAGTATTACTCCAAAATCATATCCGAAGATCTCGATCAAAAACGGGCATACACCAACTGTGAGAACCCTTAAAATCGCAGGCAAAACACCTCATCATTTTTACCATTTAAGAATTGTATACAGAAAAAATTGCGTTTACTACTCCAATAAATCAAAATCAAGCACTTGCTCTTGAGATTCAACATAACTAGAACCTAAATCTTTCTTTAGACCTCTAACTTTCATCATTCCTCTTAGTTTCTCCACATCTCTCCATTTTCCCATCTCCGCCCAGATATTGGACAGCATTACGTAGTAGGCACCGTTGTCTGGCTCCAACAAAACAAGCTTAGTAGCGGCGTATTCGCTCAATGCCATGTTCCCATGAGCTCTACAGCCAGCCAACAACGATCCCCACATCGGTTTTGACGGCTTGTAAGGCATTTCTTTCATGAACCTTAAAGCCTCCTCAATACAACCGGCACGAGCTAAAAGATCGACCATACATGCATAATGTTTAATCGACGGTGAAACACAGTACTTTCCATGAATCAAAAGACGGAAAATTTCTCTTCCTGTATCGACCAATCCGGAGTGACTACAAGCACATAAAACACCCACCAAAGTTGCGGAATCTGGGTTAACTCCTTCTTCTCTCATTCTTGCAAACCACCGAATTGCCTCCTCTCCACTCTTAGCCAGTGCCAGCCCTTTAATCACTGCATTCCAAGAGTATGCATTGGTCTTTTCCATGGCTTCGAAAATATCGATTCCCTCTTTGATTCTCCCACATTTTCCATACATATCGATCAAAGACGTTCCCAATATAACGTCAATTTCCCAGCCTTTCCTCTTTATGTAATCATGTATCCAAAAACCCATTTCGACGGCCCCTGAACCGGCGCAGGCTGCCAATGCATTCACCATTGTAACCTGATTAGGAGCTACGCCTGCATACTGCATTTGCTCAAAAGCAATCAAAGAATCATCGTATTTCTCTGCATTCCGATAACCCATAATCAAAACAGTCCATGAGACGACGTCTGTTTGAGGCATTTCATCAAACAGTTTGTGACATAAGATCATATTTCCACTCTTTGCATACACATCCAACAACGAGTTTTGAACATAAATATCAGCAAGATGACCCAATTTGATAACATGGGCATGGACGCATTGAGCTTGCACAAAATGATTGAAGTCGGAGAGAGACTTGAGGAGGAAAGTGAAAGTGTAATTGTTTGGAAGAATAGAGTTCTTGTGCATAAGGGTGTAGACAGAGAGAGGAACAGAAGGGATTCCAGAGAGAGAAAAGGCTCTGATCAGAGAATTGCAGACGAAAACGTGAGGTCTGGGAAGACGGGTGAAGAGATGGAAAGCGGAGTGAAGCATTCCGAAGGTGTTGCAGGCGTTAATGAAGTGATAGGCGATGGTGGTGTTGGAGGAAAGGTTTTGAAGGATGAGTTGGGATTGAATTTGGTGGAGGTGAATACGTGAATTGCAGTTGTGCAAGAGGAAGAGAATCCTGCTTGTAAGGTCCATCAATGGTGGAAATGGTTCAAAATTCATGGATCAACATGGACAATATTTTCTTCCAATGCTTTTCCTACCTCGCTCCCTGCGGCTCGACAGAGCTGAAAAAGGAAATAAAGCAAAAATTGCGCATCCGGGGAATCGAACCCCGGTCAGTACCGTGGGAGGGTACTATGATACCACTACACTAGATGCGCTAGCGAAAGAGGAGATTTGTATAAAGCTTTTACTGTTAAGTACTACGGTAAGGCTTTCTTTGGTGTTGTTATAATTAACTTAAGTACTCATTTTTTTTAATAATGACATTTAACCACTCATTTTCTTTCTATCTTTCATTTTCTATATTAATTATAATGTATTTTTATATAATTTAATAATTAAATATTATAATTTGTCTGATCACTAAAATTTATAAATTACTTTTAAAAAGTTAATTTACCGTACAATTGTTGCATTTTTCATTACTAATTATCTTAAAAATCTGTTACGAGTAATTATTAAAAAAGTTACAATAATATTATAGTAAATCTAAAACATCTCAAAACTCTTGATGTGTTACTTGAAGTTAACTAAATCATTTATATTTCTTAACACCGCTGCGATGCTTTACAATATAATAAATTTCATTATATAATATCTGATTACATATTATTTTTCAATCATTTACAAAAGATTGGGGGGGCATAATGATTCGACGTACAATATAATTGGTCATTTTGATCGTAATTTCCTTTTCTTCTATGCTCATGCTAACCTCATAATCATCTTTTCGTAATTACTATTCACCTCATGTAACATTGTAATCAAGGATTTTCGGGACAAAATGTACATTTGCAAGTCTCGAAAATACGTTTTAAGTGGGTTCTTTAAGAAGTCAAAGACTTAATGGGTAGTTTGCTTTGCATGCAAAAATGTTGTTTTTATGGCACTTCAATTTGGTGTAGTACTTCATAACCCATAGATGGTAGATAGTATTGCTATTGCCTTACATGTTTTCAATTGGAAGAAAAAGGGTGTTGGGAAGTAGCCTTTAAATGCTCTTTCTAAACCAACAAAATTTCTTGACGACTACTCAAGCATTGTTATTTCGACTCCTTTAACCACCTCTACGAATGAAGAAAATCATCAGATGATGTTTTTAAAATAGAAAATGAAAAATTGTAAATCGAACACTTGCAGAAGGAGTCTATTTGTTTGGATGGTAATTATAAGCATAATTTTTCTTGTCAAAGTAAAACTTTGTTTTGATATTTACTTGCTTAGAGATCACGATTTGACTTACTACAATTTTCTTTTTCTTTTTTATTTCTCAATGTATTTTTCTTAATTTATTATATTAATTTATAAGTTTTTTAGTCAAGGAAGAAAAAGAATTTAAATGGGTAAAATCATAGTCTTTACTAAGCAAAGAAAAAAGAGAAATTAACAAATCAATCACTCTATGTTATTATCAATGACAAGTTAACCACTAACGTATTTTTGTTAATAATTTAACTACTAAACTATAGAAAATAGTCACCGCAAATATCGTTGTTAACTTTCTGAGAATTTGCAGTGAAAAAAAGCTAATACCCAAAGAAAATGTTGCAAGAACTCGTGATTTTAGAGACTTTAAATAGAAAAGAGTTAATATCCAAAGAGAATGAATTTGAGAAAATACTGTATAAGTTGATTTTAATTTTTTTTAGTTCTATAATTTAGAGAATTTTGTAAAAAAATGT
This sequence comes from Begonia loranthoides, assembly GCA_022433065.1. Taxonomy (NCBI): domain Eukaryota; kingdom Viridiplantae; phylum Streptophyta; class Magnoliopsida; order Cucurbitales; family Begoniaceae; genus Begonia; species Begonia loranthoides. The sequence continues at coordinate 3,546,612 of CM039472.1, read as the reverse complement.
TAATATTTTAGATTTTGGATTATTTATAATTGTTTTACTGTCCATAGGAGAATCACAATTTGTCTGTGTTGTCTGTGTTTTTCTACTAAGAAGATAATGAATTTTTTTTTACTTTGTAGACTTTTCGCAGCGGAAAGTCGTATTTTCTCTGCGGAAAGTTATCTTTCTACTGAGTAAAGTTGTCTTTTCTCTGCGAAAAAATAACTTTCCTGAGTTCTATTTCAATTATTTACTTTTCGCAGCGAAAAAACAATGTTCCGCTGTGGAAAGCTAACATTCCGCAAAGGAAAGACAATGTTTCGCAGAGTAACAACAATGGTATTTAACGAAAAACATAACCGCAGTGTTTACTCTGTCTATTTCCCATATGTCAGTGTTTAAGTTGTTAGCGAAAATTGTTTAGTAGTTGACTATCATTGATCCCAAAGTACAATGGTTGATTTGTTAATTTCCCCTCTATAAACTTCATCACAAGTAAATTCATAGGGAACTCTAAGTCATTAAGTTAGAAGTGATGTTGTAATGTGTCAAGTACCATGTCGTATGATGTAGGATATCACATAGTTACGAGTGGCAGAACTAGAATTAAACCGAACCATGGAGTTCTTCAATTTGATTCAACTTACTTCGTGTACTCGTCTAAATCAAAACCAATTTGCCGCGAAAGAGAATTATCATCTATGGTTTGGTTGTCGATTTCGAATGAAAAAAACATGACAAAATCATATTGAATCATGGAAGCAATATTTAATTCAAACGTTGCGATGCTTTACAATATAATAATTTTTTTTATATGGTATCTGATTACATATTATTTATCAATCACTTACAAAAGATGGGGAGTTCGTAATGATTCGACGTACAATATAATTGGTCATTTTGATCGTAATTTCCTTTTTCTTCTATGCTCATGCTAACCTCATAATCATCTTTTTGTAATTACTATTCACCTCATGTAACATTCTAATCAAGCATTATCGGGAAAAAAATGTACATTTGCAAGTCTCAAAAAATACATTTTAAGTGGGTTTTTTTAGAAGTCAAAGACTTAATGGGTAGTTTGCTTTGCATGCAAAAATGTTGTTTTTATGGCACTTCAATTTGGTGTTGTACTTCATAACCCATAGATGGTGTTGGGAAGTAGCCTTTAAAAGCTCTTTCTAAACAACCAAAATTTCTCGACGTCTACTCAAGCATTGTTATTTCGGCTCCTTTAACTTCCTCTACAAACAAGAAAATCATCTCTCATCTGGGAAGATGATGTTTTTAAAATAGAAAATGAAAAAATTGTAAATTAAACACTTCTATGAAGAGTTTTCACTCAATATTTGTTTGTTTCGATGTTAATCATAACCATGATTTTTCTCATGAAAATTTTTTCGTATTTTTAAATGTTTAAATTGCCCAGTTATTAATAATTGGAAAATTAATAAAACAAACCCTTGACTTTAAGATCAACAACACGACAAACCTTAAAGAAATTTTGCAGACAACTAAAATCTCAAAGCTAATCTGATTCTCATCAGATGTTCGCCTCCTCATGGATCAGCCTTGGACGTCCCTTGTTGTTGAAGGACATCCAAGGTTAATTCTTGGACGTCCGTTGGAGCCTAGAGTTTCAGGTAACGTTATTGGCGTTTTCTAAACAGAAAATGCGACTTCGGCGTTTGCCTCAACGTTTTTTTATTGAAAACGTGACTGCAAGGTTTGCATTCATTATTTCCCATATATCGCTATTTTAATTGTTAGTGAAATTTTTATAAGATTTGACTTATCGATGATTCCAAACTATAAAGTTTATTTTGTTAATTTCTTTTAATAGTTTAATTATTTGTATATTTATTAACAATATTAAAACTTTATCTTTTAAAAATGATAATTACTTGCTTAGAGATCACGATTTGACCTACTACATTTTCTTAGTTTTTTTCCTCAATGTCTTTTTCTTAATTTAAAATATTAATATATAAGTCTTTTAGTCAATGAAGAGAAAAGAATCTAAATTGGTAAAATCATAGCCTCTAGTGCACAAAGAAAAAACCTCTATAAACTTCAACATAAGTAAATTCACAAGGAAGTGATGTTGTAATGTGTTGAGTACTACATCATACGCGGTAGGATGTCACATAGTTACGAGTGGGCAGAACTAGAAAAAATCGATAGAATTAAACCGAACCACAAAGTTCAATCTGATTCAACTTAGTTCATGTACTCGTCTAAATCAAATCCAATTTTCCGTGAAAGAGAATTATCATCTATAGTTTGGTTATCGATTTTGGACGCAAAAAAAATGATAAAATTGGATTGAAACATGGAGGCAATATTTAATTCAAATTCGCTCAAAACATGTGTACAACTCATACAAACATAGTTAAAACCTTAATTTAGTATGGGGTTCTACCCAATGTCAGTCCAAACCCAACCCTAAACATGTATATTTTAATAAATTAATATTTACTTTTATTATTTAACTATACTTAGAACCGAACAAACACTCATAATTCAGTTCAGTTAGATTCAGCTTCTCTCGTTACTTGATTTGACTGTCATTTCATTTTCTAAAACCATAGTAGCCGGATTTAATTTAGTTTGAGTCCAAAATTAAATATCTACTCTTTGTTGATAATATTTAATTTTAATTACTTATAATTTATTTCAATTATTTTATTAATTAACGAGTTAGTTTTCTTGTCATGAGATAATATCGGAGCGTAGACTTAATTTTCAAAGAAGGGTTTCTCATAGTACATGTAATAATGCAGGCTTAACACCATTGACTTAACTGCTTCGATCATTATTGCTCTAATGGCCGTCCTTTATAATAAAAAAAAAAGGTGAGAAATTTAATTAATTATTATTTCTTTAATAATTAGGCAGTTATTGAATTTTTCTTTTATTATTGTGGCTAGTGGGGGAAAAGATACATCGTGCTACCGTTGGAGAAGAGACCACTGGCGACAGAGTGAGAGAAGCTTTTGGAATGGAAGAATTTTGATGGGTGGTTGGAATTGGGTGTGGTAAGTTCTAGTAGGTAAATATTTGGGTTTTATTAGGAAGATTTTTGTTGGGAAAATCATGTTTTAACTGCCAACATTTGATCAACTTTTCGTTTTGCAGTTGGATAATTATGATTTGAAATTTGAAAGTTTGGAAAATTCAATCATCGTCAAAGAGGTAAAACTTTTTTTTGTTTTACCAATCGTCCGTGGCTCAAAATTTGAGTTTATGTTGATATTTATGCATGAAATTTTAAATGAATTATGTCTAGAATGGTTATGAAATGTTTAAAAAAAATTGAATTTTTGGTCAAAAGTTTGGAAATTTTTGAAGTTTCAAAATTGATTTGTAATGCACCAGTTGACCGGGGTTGGAAACCGGTTGACCGAAGAATTAACAGATAGGATGATGCTCGAAGAGCGGTCGTTTGAATTTAAGAAACCTGTCAACCAATGTCACCGACTAGACCTAGTTTGCTGTCAACCGAACGCTCAAAGAGCGGTCAACCAAATTGCTTTTGCAGATGACCACCTGTTCGATCAACAAGGCTTTTCCAAGGTCGTTCAAATTGGATGTTAAAAATTGAAAATTTTTTGGAGATTATTCCATAAGTTCCCTGAGTTTGTTCGTATCCCGATTATGAGTTTCAACAAACTCTTAAAAGTTTAGAAAATTGAATTGATATGGTTATATATACTTTGATATGTCCAAAAAATAAACGAGAAGATTAGACTTCCGTGGATTCTTAATTACTTGGATTGGATTTGGTATGCCCAATTGAGGTAAGTGTTTACTTTTATATCTAGCACTACATCATTTTTCTTAAATTCTATTTTGAGACGTATTCTCATATAAAAAGGTGTGATCACCGTTATGGCTAGTCGGTTTTCATATTACATATAAATTTTCACTAGATATGTTTTATTTCGAGCATACATATTATCTTCATTGATTAATTTGATCGTGTGAACCAAGTTTAATCGACTCATGTGGAGGTCTTGTTTTATTTACGCACATTCAATTGTTGAAAGATGTGTTTGATTGATGTTAACTAGAGTAATGAGACAGTTATATGTGTCATGTCCCTAGGTGCAAAACCCTAAACCTAATAAGGGTCGTTCGCGTCTGTTGCAATTGTCGAGTATCGTCGTTATTATTATTACTGCTGATGATAGAGTGTGCTTGGAGTTCGTGAGCAGCTCTGTTATCACTAAAAATTTGTACAGTAGTGAGTTATTTTCTATTACGCACTACACTATAGTGGAATACTTTAAAATTCACCTCACTGTACGTTTTATACTCAGATGCATAAAACGTTTTATCCTAGAACACTCGCATATTTTGTTATCTCTACACTGAATATAAAATTTTATCATTACTGAATTTAGTCAACTCCTCCTTCCAGGTTTTAATGTGGGGGATCATCAATTGCCGGCACGTGTGGATTCGGCAAGTTATTTCTTAGTTTTATCATTTCCTTCTAGAGTTTATTTTTGCCAGGTTATGATACTTTTGGAGATTCACCTTTATTTAACTTGGTTTATTTATACTTTTGTATAATTTATTGGACATATATTTTTACACTATGTTTGACATCATTATTGGCAGTACGGATTCGCCCAATTATTTTGGGTGTGGCGTATAGTATTCATATTTAAGTCTTCTTTTACGTCATTTTCCTCTCTAGAGTGTGGCAATTGGAGCTCGGCAGTCATGATTGACCAGCTTCAGATGGGTTTAGACGTTTCATTTTAGAGACGAGGAAACTCATTTCCTGGTTTGGATCTTTACTTACACATGAAATCTACGTTAATCTCATCGTCCAATCACCCGTCTTTCTCCCCCGGAATTCTTGCCGTTCACGAAATGTTAACGGCAACAATTATCAAAGTATTTATAAAGTATGTAGTTTTCAAGATAATATTGATGTTGACAACAATGCATAAGACAGATTTGAGATAACATTGAAGCTGTAAATGCATATTAATTAGGGTATTCCTTGATCTAGATCCAAATATTTAATATCTTGACAAGTGTCGAGATATCTGCTCCTCTCCTCCTGGAAGCTCAGGCTATAAATTCTCACCCAGAGGAAAGAAAAATCAGAAAAGGTGAAGCATTGGGGTGCTGTTCATAAGATCGGAAGCGAGAATGGGAGCTGGGTTTTTCTTTCTCTTTCTTTTTGCTGCGCAAATGAGGGAAATGGCGGCGTTTCATTCAAACCCACAGTGTGGAGCCGTCATTAAAGCGAATGACACTGATAGAATACAGTTTGCTCTGAACTTGGAATTCTTGGAGGCTGAGTTTTTTCTGTGGGGCGCTTTGGGCTATGGTCTGGATGTTGTTGCTCCTTATTTGCCGCTGGGCGGCCCTTCGCCGATTGGAGCTAGGAAAGCATTTCTTGATCCCATAGTTCACCGGATCGTTGAAGAATTTGGATACCAAGAAGTCGGCCATCTCAGGTTTTTTCTGTAGTTTTTATTTAGAAAATTGCTGGTTCTCTTTGATTTTGATTGTTGCAAATGCAACTCACTGAATGGCCGAGTCACGAGTTGGTTCTTGTTTTCGGTGGGTGACAGGGCTATTTTTGACAAGGAAGGAGGGATTCCGAGGCCATTGCTGGACCTGAGATCTGAGAATTTTGCGAATATAGTAAACAATGCAGTCGGGAAGAGACTGGAACCTCCTTTTGACCCTTATGCCAACTCTGTCAACTATCTTCTTGCTTCCTATCTCATACCTTACGTTGGCCTTGTTGCCTACGTGGGTACAATCCCTGATCTCACCTATCCTTCTTCTCGAGCAGTAAGCCTCTCTCTCTCTCTCCAATAATCACAAAAAAAATATACTATGTGCAACATGGGGACAAAATTTACGATGAAAGACTCTTTAAAAAAACACTCAAAAACTCTCTCTCTTTCCAATAATCACAAAAAAAAAAACCATGTGCAACATGGGGAACACAAAATTTACAATGAAAAACTCTTTAAAATAAACCCTAAGATATAGGAATAAATATAGTATAAAGATCAAAATATAATCATAAATTTTGCGATTTTAATTTACATGAATTTATAGAAAAAATAAAACTCTAAATGAGATCTACAATGTAACTCCGCTACCCTGACTCAATAAAATTCGAGTCACACAGAATTCTAACAATTTTCACATTGACATGAATTCTATGAAAGAGATCTATATCGCATGTTCATCAGCCCGACCCAATAAAACGAATTCAAAATCCTAAATTCTGACAATCTCTATCTTGAAACAAATTCTGCCGCAATTAACCAATTTTTAAATCTTTAAATTTTCTTTTTCCACATCCTTAAAAAAGATCTGCAACAAAGGCGTTACATGTCCGTTTCAAAGAAATATATAGAACACCAATATAAAAGACTTCAAGGGTAAATTCAGCAACTGGTGCTAACTAAATTTAAGAAACACTTAAAGCATGATGATGATATCTTCAAATCTCACAAAGTGTCATTCAAATCTATACGATCATATCTTGTCTCTTGACCTTCCATATCAAAATTATCTTTCAAAATCTTTCAAAATTCCACTATTGTTATCTTAGCATAACGAAATATCGAATCTTAATCTATAAATGTAAGATCTACTTCAAAGATCTCATCGTCTCAAAAACACATTATTGAATAAAATATCTCAACCAAAATCAATGACTTCAATAAAATATTCACTCCAAAAATTGAAGTGTAAAACATGGATATCACAATATTCCAAAAGATATCTCAAAATATTTAGATATTTCTGTCATAACAAATCATCCCCAAAATCAAATCACCAAAAATTATCGCAAATATCGTAAAATTCAAACAAACCTGATATGAATTTTAATCGAAAATAATATTCAAGATTGAGATATCCTTACAATTTCAGATCTGTCATAAATCATCAAACTTAATCTCCCAAAAATCTTCCAAAATTCCAAAGAATTTTTTTATCTTTGCAAAAAATCTAATTTTGCATGGGACACTCTTGCAATACTCCAAATCGAAATGATTTGACAGCGAGAATGAAGAACAACAACGCAAGTTTTTATGGCGATTATATGACAAAGAAGAACAAATCTTCATAAACAAAATGAATGGTACATAGAACAATTTTTCCTTTTTTTCTTTTCTTCTTCTGAAAAAATTTCACAAACTTTATTCAATGCGGAACAATTGGAGAAAATTTATTTCAACACATTTGGAAATACAACTCTCGAAACTAAAGCTCTTATACCACTTGTTAGAAATCATATGATAACCAGAAAAATAAAATAGGATAAGGAAATAGGAACACCAAGATTTACGTGAAAATCCCTTTCGGGAAAAAAATTGTGGAATCCCCCGGTGCTCTTAGTACAATACTATTCGCTTTGGGCGGAAGCCTACACAGTTTTTTATTCTTGGGATTATCCCAAAATGCGTTATACTAGGTATAGTGGAGAACTCTACTTATGAACCATTCACTTTTCACTCTCCCAAGCGACGTGAGATTGTGCATCTCCATTGGTATGGGTTGAGTTCTCACAATCAACAATATCTTGAGTTGTCCTTGTCTTCACAAGGCGAACTGACACAAAAACCTTGGGCAGAGGAGAAATTCACTAATGGGAAATCAATGTTCAAATGAATTTTATGATTCAAGTATCAATATATAGAGCAAATAGAAAATCATAATATTAGATAAAGGGTGTTTCCATCACTTAAATGTAATCAAGTCGATAATTCACAATTAATATCATTCTCTATACTAGTACGACGGAGTTTAGGTAAAACTGGTAACAAAAATGAGCGGGGTTCCATACAAAATGGATAATGTCGTATTAAAATGATATTTTGACAAAGATTCAACCTCTTTGTATCATATCATGCTTCTTGAAAATTCCACATCATTATAGTATCAAAAGTTTATCGTTGCCCAAATGTTAATGTTTTGATTTTTATGTGTAGTTGGTTGCATCACTTTTAGGGGTAGAATCAGGACAAGACGCAGTGATAAGAGCACTACTGTACGAGATACAGAACCAATATGTGCATCCATACGACATAACAGTGGCTCAGTTCTCGATATATTTCTCCAAGCTCAGAAACAGGCTAGCCAAGTGCGGCATTAAGGACGAGGGGCTCGTCGTTCCACTCTGGCTAGGGGCCGAGAATCGCACAGAGAGCAATATCCTCTCCGCCGACGCTTACTCTCTCTCCTACGCTCGTACTCCACCTGAGATTTTGAGGATTGTTTATGGGAGCGGCAATGAGTCTGTTCCTGGTGGGTTTTTCCCAAAAGGTGGTAATGGAAAAATTGCCAGAAGCTTCCTGAAGAAAGATTAGAGATGGGTTTACTGCCCTCCAGCCATGGCTGCTTTCTCTTTGAATTTCCGTTGTTTTTGCTTTGATGAAACTGAATAAGTGCACTTGTTTGCCTGGAATAAGTTGAATTGATTGGCATTCATGGACATTTGATTTTAACGTTGAATCTCTCACTCTCTCCCTACTTAGTACAATATTGTCTACTTTAAATTGATTCTTACAGGCTCAAATCATATTGTAGAGAGCTTTACTTATAAACTACACATTTTATACTCTCCAATTATACACTCCAACTAACGTGAGTTTGACTTGGATCATTTTCCTTTTTTATTATCTTTGTGCTACGATTTACTGTTTTTTTTAATTATGTTAATCAGACTATCCCTATTACTTCTACCCGGCCAGAAAAGAGATGAAAGGTTTTGACAAATTGGCCTATTTTTTCTCAAAAGCTGGATCACACATGCTTTGAACTTGCACCAAAAACCACCAAATCCATCATAAACATCTCCCTTTCATTGATTTCTCAGTGGTTTATATCGTTTTCTCAGTAGGTTTTGAAGAAAAAAACGAGCTTTCTGCGCAGCAATTGTTGTGGGTTTGAACAGATGAGCATATGACAGTCATTACAGTAATGAATATCAGCTCAGAAATTCAAACAATTCACCCAGCCAAAAAACAAAAAACAAAAAATTCTCTCCAATTTCTTATGTATATATAGACATATGGCGAGTGCAATAAAGAGAACAAAGATGGCCGGTTCTTCTCCCATTGTGTCCTTTTCTGTCATCGCCGCTTCTCTGATGATTATCTTCTGCTCCACCTGCAGGGCCGGAGCGACAGACCCCGGGCTGAGCTGGGTGGCGTTTAGTTCGCAGTGTGGGGGGTCCATTGAAGAGTGCATGGCAGAGGGACAGGAAGCGTTGGAAGTGGGCTCGAAGATGGAGAGGAGAATTTTAGCTACGGCTAGTAACTTTATAAGCTATAGGGCGCTCAAAGCAACTAGCGTACCGTGCTCTCGCCGAGGTGCGTCGTACTACAATTGCCAGCCAAGTGCGGTAGTAAACCCGTACACCCGTGGCTGCAGCACCATTACTCGATGCAGAGCCTGAGGTTCTTTCATTCACCTTTCCCCTTGATGAGATGGTGTTGTTATTTTCTCTCTCGTTTGTAAAATATCTTGCATATTACTGCGCCACTGCTTTATATTGAGTTGCGGCCTCACCAGCTTGAGTCGCGCATCCATTTGTACAATAGTCGGCCTAAGGGAACCGTTTGAGGGTGGCCGTCCATTCCAAAGACCAAAACCTAGGTGCAAACAAAGAGGGTGAGTCTGCCATGAATGAAAAGCACTAAAAATTCTAGAAAAGTTTCAACTTTTGAATATATCTGAAAGTTATCCACATAATTCTGTCAATAAAAGTAAATATTCATGGCAGCAGTACATATGACTGTAAATAACTGTCGTCGTTGATCATTACAACGCCATTTTTGACCTCTACGTTATATAATCAGTCACTACAAAACTCACTTGGCTTAAAAAGGGGGAACATACGCTACAAAATTGCAAACATGAGCAAAGTTAGCAGTCAAAAATGGCGGGGGCATCCTTCACTTCACCTTGTTCTGCGATGCTTTACTTTGAATGTAAGGATAATCAGTGGGGCCAGAGCAAAGACCCCCATAAGAATAATTAGGTGGAAGAAGAGACGCAGTTCATCGGAGTGATGATTTGAGTGATAGACATTCCAACAGAATTTCACCCCATCAACAAAACCTGGCAGCAAAAGAAGAAACATAAAGAACACACAAGTTGAGCTCTTATTTTATCATATTGAGGCACTCTTTGCATCAAAGCAACTTTAACCGGAATTTGCGAAGAAACAATTAACTGCATCAAAGCAACTTTAATCGGAATTTGCGAAGAAACAATCCAGTTGATCAGGAAGAAAAAAAGATTTGCTATACCATAGGTGGATGAAGATGTTGTTCGTTTAATCAAAACCAAATAACAATGACAAACTCCAGACTTGACAAAAAAGTAAATCAACACAAAACTTTTACGTAATTCGGACAAAATCGTCCTACATCCACAGGTGAAGGGATCATCTTTATTAATACTTCAAGGTTACACAGATCATTACAGAAGACATCTCAACGTATGCAGTAACAACACTCTTCAACTACTAACCTGAGACCCACCGCCTGACTTGACGTCAAGATCTCACTGTAGCACACCTTTTCTTTCTTAACCTTCTCTGTTAGCCTCTGCTTCTTGTACCAAGAAGAGAGCAATCCGCAGACCAAGGAAGATTGAATCAAAAGAATACCTTTGCCAGCTAAACCCGCCATAATATATAACTGCCAATAACTGTCATTTTACCCATTACCCAGTAAACACAGTTTTCTAATATTGAATCACGTAATTTTATAACAGAAGACAAGACCAAGATTGAAGGCTCTTGATCTATATATACAACAGGATGTGAAATCAAAAAAGGCAAACCCCAATAGAATCTCAAGAGCATTTTGATCAAGTAGATAGAGTCATATAAACCCACAATCACAGTCTCCTGAGTTTATTAAACCAGCAGCCGTTCATGTTTAACTCACCTATGCTCAATTGAACAGGAGTTAAAACACTACTTTTTTTTCTTTATGTAACTGCTAGTTTGAACAGAAATGAAACACTAAACCCAAGTCAAAGCATATTAGATTACAAATTTAACATCTCTGACATGGTTTCATGGTATTTCAATGATGCACCAAAATAGTTAATTACGACTTCAGGGTTCCACTGAAAAGATGATATGCTAGGATTCTTCAGGACTAAGAAAATGATTGAATAAATATGGCAGCCCGTCTTGTGAAGGCAAGGATAACCCAAATATAAATCCGACCCATACCAGTAGGGGTGCACAATCTCATATCGTTTGGGAGAGTGAAAAATGCATGGTTTATAAGTAGAATTCTCCTTCCTACTTAGTATAATCCATTTTGAGCTAAATCCAAGAACAAAATTATGCAGTCTTTAACCCAAAGCAAATAAATATTGTACTGAGAGAATTGAAGACGTTACAAATGGCATCAAAGCCAAAATCTAACTGAAAATGTGGCCGACGAGGATATCAAACCCTCAAATGAAGGAGATTATGACAGTCCACCCTGTGAAGGCAAAGAAAACTCAAGTGTGGATCTGACCCATACCAGTGAAGGTCCACATTGCTTGGGAGAATGGAAAATGCATAGTTTATAAGTAAATTTATCATTCCTACCTAATACAACGCGTTTTGGGCTAAACCAGAAGACAAAATCATGCAAAGTTCAACCCAAAGCAAACAATATTGTACTAAGAGGACTGAAAACGTTACAATAAGCCTTTGGTGGAAAATGGCTATATTATAAACATTTAGAATTTACTACCTTTTCATTGTTCTTTCCTATAAAAAGAAACAATTTAGTTTTCCACCTGCACAACTGCAAGCCAAGCTAAAGCTGTGACCACCCGAGTTGTATCCCCTTCAAGCTCATGAATAAAGAATTAACAGGTGAGGGAGGCAGCCACCAAATCTGAAGAAGGTGATCATTTAGCAAATCGAGGCGCCATGGAAGAGGAGGATTTCACGGTCGTGGTCGTGGCTACGGAAGAGGCAGAGGAAGATTTGATGAGCAAAGGCAATTCAAAGAGCAAACAAAAAACAAGAATGGAATTCAATGTTATCAATGCAAAGGATATGGTCATATAAAAACAAATTGTTGGTACAATGATCAGAAAGTTAATTTTGCAACAGCAGAGAATGATGCTTCAAACAATAATGGAGAAAGTAAGCTCTTTATGACTCATTCTCTTACTAACCATAAGAAATGTGATCTGTGGTTCGTAGATAGTGGTCGTTCTAATCACATGACTGGCATGAAATCCATATTTCAAGAACTTGATGAATCGCAAAAAATGAAAGTGCAGCTAGGTAATGGAAAGGAAATACAAGTTGAAGGCATAGGTACTGTGAATATTGAAACTAGTCGTGGAAAGGTAAGGTTTTTACATGATGTTCAATTTGTTCCTGATTTAGGATAGAATTTATTAAGTGTTGGACAATTAATGGCTAGTGGATATTTCATATCTTTTGATAATGATGCTTGTGTTATCAAAGACAAGAAAACAGGTCAAGAAATGATCAAGATCAAAATGACTCAAAGTAAAATGTTTTCGCTAGAAGTCTCAAATGTTGGAAGTTTTGTTCTTGCTGTTGGTGAAAAGAATGAGTCAAAGTTGTGGCATTTGTGAGATGGGCATCTAAACATCAAGGGGTTGTCATTGCTAAATCACGATAGCTCTTTTGATATATGTGAAGGGTGTGTTTATGGGAAACAAACTCGAAAGTCATTTACAATGTCTTGAATTAATTCATACTGATTTATGTGGGCCTATGCAAACTAAGTCACTTGGTGGAAATTGTTATTTCTTGTTTTTTCCTGATGATTACAATAGCATGAGCTGAGTATATTTTCTAGAAAGAAAATAAGAAACTTTCAAGAATTTTAAGCAGTTCAAAGCCAATGTGGAAAAACAAAGTGGAATGTGGATCAAAAGTTCGTCAAAAACTTGATGAAAAATGCATTTTTATTGGTTATTGTACTCAATCTAAAGCATATAAGATACATGCATCTTGTCAATTTGCTTTTTTGGCCTCAGAGATCCTATGAAATTATGAAGAAGCAGCAGAAAAAGATGAATAGCAAGAGACAATGGCAGAAGAATTGACCGTTATTGAAAAAAAATGCAACATGGGAAATGATGGACCTACAAGAAGGACAAAGTGCAATTGGTTTAAAGTGGGTGTTTAAAACAAAGTTTCTTGCAAATAGAAGCATACAAAAGTAGGGGTGTTCATGGGCCGGTTCGGTTCCGAAGCGAATTTGGTTTCCGTTTTGGACTCCAAAAACGGAACCGGCACAATGGGAAAATTCGGTACCGGTTACCAACCAGACATAAATTTTTTTTTAATATTATAATAAAATTTTATAAAAATAAAAAATGCAAAAAAAAATATCCTAATATAAATAAAACAACCCTAAATAAATTAACAAATATATAAAATAAAAAAATATATAAAAATCAAAAAAGTAAAGTTACTAAACAAAAAAAAAACCAGAAATAAAAAAGTTATAAAACTTTAGATTAGTCCAATTTCATTATCCAAGTCCAATATCTTCAGATTTCGAATTATAAACTACTAAAGATTAAAATACAATACGAGTTACAAGTAATTAGTTGAAAAACAATAATTATAAAAAAATAAAAATGAATTAAAATATAAATACTCAACTGAGTTAGTTATTTCCAAATCCCTACATGTCGAAAACATTAATCAATTGAATATTGTAATGGTACAACATCACAAGTAAATAAAAATGGTTCAAAATGAACAAAAATATAAATACCTTGTTATACGTTGTCATCACTATGAAATTTCGATTAATTCACTTCATCATCGTCATTAATTTGTATAATATCTGAAAAATATAAATTCAAAACAAATTTATAAAATATAGTAATTAATAAATTCAAAACAAATTTATAAAATATAGTAATTAATAAAACAAATATAAAGAAAAAACAATATCAATATAAAAGATATCTGATTCATCCAGACCATCGGTAAAGTTGATTGATTCATGTTTTAAAGATCGAATCCAGCTTTGAGTGCAAATAAACGCCTCGACAGTCTTTGGGGACAAAGAACTGCGAAATGAATCAAGTACCCATCCTCCACTACTAAAAGTTGACTCCGATGCAATAGTAGAAATAGGAATACCCAATTGCCAATTTACTTAGATTTGGAAATTTCAATGAATTCAATTTCCACCATATGAGAATGTCTTGTTTGTCTGAAAATTTTTCCAATGCTTGACTAAGTAGTTTAAACATCTTGTTTTTCGGGGCGACTATAAAACATCTCATGTAGCTTGTTGTGGGTCAAACTGCTCTTTTGTCTCAATATTGTAGATGTTGTTGGTATACTTGTAGCACTATAATTGTCTTTTTAATTTTCCAAATACCGAATCACCTCTATACTCGAGATATAACTTTTCAAGAACTAGTTGTATTTGGGTTAACAAATAATTTGTCTTATCATTATATCCATTATCATGAAAAGACAATGTTTCAAATACTTTATTTTATATCTAGGATCTAAAACAACTGCAACATACATCAAGACATTCATTCTATCGCAATTTCTCCAATATTTTATCAAACTTGCCTTACATTCCAATAGTCATTCTCCTTAATAATGGATTTATCACATCCAGTCACATCCAGCATACTCTTGAATAACCATTTTCAAGTTGCATACTTCACTAACATATATATTTGAAGTAACATACAAAGAGGCTGAAACATTTATAGTCGTATCATAAAAAATCTTCAAAATTTTGATAAGTTCTCGAATATTATTCCAATCTTCTATTGTGGGAGGACTTTCTCCACCCAAATCAGCGAGATAATGAAACATTTGTTTCCTTCAATTTCTCAAAAGCTTTTTCAAATTTTTCTGCGCTTTCCAACATTAAATATATGGAATTCCATCTTGTAGGCACATCAAGAGAAATACTACTTTTGCACCCAATTTTAACATTTTGCACACATTTCTGAAAATTTTGTAGTTTTGTAGGAGATGATCAAACATACTTCACAGCTCGGCATACTCTCATGATAGATTCGTGATGGTCCTTTAAACCATCACATACTATCAAAATTCAAAATATGCGCAAAACATCGCATATGCATGTATTCCTCATTCAAAATTAAACTATTCCAATTTCGAATACTTTTAATCAAATAAGAAATAACCACAGCATTGGAAGAAGCATTATCTACTGTAATTGTCAAAACATTTTCAATCTCTCATTCAAATAAACTTCTCTCTACTTCTTTACCAATTGTTTCACCTTTATGATTTACAATAAAAAAAATTGATAATCTTCTTATGCAAATTCCAATCATACACGTTGAGATGTGTTTTTAAAATATTCTTTCAACTTCGTTTTTTTTTTTTTATACATGCTAACAACATCACGCGCAATCGTAGTTCTAAATGGTACAACAAATTTTGGTTGTAAATAATGAGAATAAGCTCTAAAATCCTCTGATTCAACAAACTTAAAAAACACTTCATCAATAACAACCATTTTTGCCAGTAGTTCTCAGCCAGTTGCACGACTAAAAGATGAAAGTTTGGAAGTTGATCACGTATTATCTACATTTTGGAAGCTTAAAGTCTTTTGCTTCACATCTACACTTGCTAACAATTTTTTACAAGAACTAATATGCTTTTTCAAGCTTGAAGTCTCATTCTTTGTTGGATGACATGCATATGTCTGAGAACAATAATTACATTTTGTTCTAGGGTTGTTCGTATTAGTGCTTTCTATGATAGTAAAATGAATCCAAACATCAAATTTTTTTTTCTCTTCGTTTGAACCTTAATAGGGTTAATAGAAGCACTCTCTATAATTCCATTAAAGTTTTTCATTATCTACATTTTCAACAATTTAAAAACTCATTTCATAATCGAATTATTTTGGAGTAGCAAAGTGGGTTTTGAGATATATTGCTGGAACTATAGAGTATGGGATCTGGTACTCTAAAGTCTCCAAATTCAGATTGTGTTACTAACAACGATTGGACAAAGTTCGTTGGATGACCGACGAAGCATTTCAACAAGTGTGTTTACGCTAGGATCAAGAGCAATCCTTTGGAGTTCAAAAAAACAAGATTCAGCAACATTATCATCATCAGAAGCTGAGTATGTTGTCACACAACTGTAACAGCATGTCAAGCTATCTGGTTAAGAAAATTATTAGTGGAACTTCAACAAGGACAAGATGGATCAACAAAGATATTCTACGACAACAAAGCAGCAATCTTTTACGACAAAGAATCCAACATTTCATAGAACAAGCATATTGATATCCATTTCCATTTCATTCGTGATTTGGTTGCGAAAGAAAAACTAACTTTGAAGTACTGTAGCACTCATGAGCAGTGGGCTAATATATTAACGAAGTCTTTGTCAAAAGAGAAATTCTGTTACTTTAGAGCCTTGCTTGGAGTCTATAATTTTGAATCAAGAGAGAGTATTGAATAATGATTCAAAATGGGTATAGTGGTTAATCCATTAGAGTTATAAATGGTGTGTCAATAAGTGTTAGTGGTTAATCTATTAGTTGTTAGTGGTGTGTCAATAAGTGTTTGTAGATAATTCATTAGTTGTTAATGGTAAGGGAGTGCAAATTAGTGGAGTTAATATTATTTTACATTAGCTAATGGTGTTAGTGGGTTAAATAAATGTTAGTGAGTGAGGTTTTTTATTTCTTGTTGTAAGCCTATAAAATGACATAAGATGTGCAATCAATTGTGTGCTTGTCTCTCTTCATTGTCTTGTTTTCTGCATATTTTTGTGTTTCAATTACCAACAAAATTGTTGGAGAATTGGAGAGAAAGAATTAGACTTGCATAAAGACAAAGAAGACTATTTCTCATTCAATGATTCAAACATAAAAAAATACAAACTATTTATAGAAGGAAACTTCACCTACTACAAAAACTACTTGCATAAATTATTAAGGCCACTAACACATAAAGTCTACAATCATTAACACATTTTCACTACTTAGCCCATGATTCAACAATCCACTAACATCTCCACTTCAAAAACCTCCAATCACAATAAATTAAAACTTCCACTATTTCAACAACCCACCTATTTTAATAAAACTAAAAAACTCCACTCCTTTGGTGTTTGCAACTTTAACACTCCCCCTCAAAATTAACTATTTGATTAAGCTTTCTCTTGGTGGTCCTATAACAAAGAAGTACTACCAGACTCAAATGTTTTTAAGGAAGTATTGGAAACTTCTCAAATCCAGGTTTAGCTCAGATGAAGCTAAGGTTGCAGACGATGGTGGAGATGTCGAAGAAGAGAATGAAAGCTGCAACACCAGAGGAGTGGAGTTTTTAGTTTATTAAGATGGTGAGTTTTGAAGTAGTTGAGGTTTTAATTTATTGTGATTGTGGGTTGTTGAAGTAGTAGAGATGTTAGTGGGTCGTTGAATTATGGGCTAAGTAGTGGAAAATGGAAATGTGTTAATGGTTATGGGCTTTATGTGTTAGTGGTCTTAATAATTTATGCAAGTGGTTTTTGTAGTAGGTGAAGTTTCCTTTTATAAATAGCTTGTATTTTTTTATGTTTGAATCATTGAACGAGAAATAGTCTCTATTGTCTTTGTGCAAAGTCTCATTCTTTTTCTCCAATTCTCCAACAATTTTGTTGGTAATTGGAACACAAAAATATGCAGAAAACAAGATAATGAAGAGAGACAAACACAATTGATTGCACATCTTATGCCATTTCATAAAGCTTACAATAAGAAATAAAAAAACTCACTCACTAATATTTATTTAACTCACTAACATCACTAGCTAATGTAAAATAATATTAACTCCACTAATTTGCATTCACTTACCATTACCAACTAATGGATTACCCACTGACACTTATTAACATATCATTAACAACTAATGGAATAACTACTAACACACTTATTGACACACCGTTAATAACTAATGGATTAACCACTAATACTCATTTTGAATCATTATTCAATACTCCTTCTTGATTCAAAATTACATACTTCAAGCAAGGCCCTAAAGTAACAGAATTTCTCCTTTGACAAAGACTTCGTTAATATATCAGCCCACTGCTCATGAGTGCAACAGTACTTCAAAGTTATTTCTTCCTTCGTAACAAAATCACGAATGAAATAGAAATGGATATCAATATATGTTTCGTTCTTTTATGAAATGTTGAATTCTTTGTCATCAAGATTGCTGCTTTGTTGTCGTAGAATATCTTTGTTGCTCCATCTTGTCCTTGTTAAAGTTCCGCTAATAATCTTCTTAACCAGATAGCTTGACATGCTATTACAATTGTGATAACATACTCAGCTTGTGATGATGATAATGCTGTTGAGTCTTGTTTTTTTGAACTCCAAGGGATTGCTCTTGATCCTAGCGTAAACACACTTGCTGAAATGCTTCGTCGGTCATCCAACGAACTTTGCCCAATCGTTGTAAGTAAAATCCACACAATCTGAATTTGGAGGCTTTAGAGTACCAGATCACATACTCTATAGTTCCAGCAATATATCGCAAAATCCGCTTTGCTGCTCCAAAATTATCTTCCGAGGGATGTTGCATAAACTTGGAAATAACACCAACATAAAATGCAATATCAAGTTGAGTGTGACTTAAGATAAATTAAGCCTCCAACTAAGCTCCTGAAATCTTTTGCTTTAACTAATATTACTGCTCTGTCTTTTTCTGGTGCAATTTCTCATTGATGTTCATAGGTGTAGCTGTGGATTTACAATCAAGCATTGCCAAATTTGTAGAGAAGATTCTTGGCATATTTTCTTTGTGAGATAAAAATTTCTCCTTCAGCCTGCTGAACTTCAAGATCAAAAAAGAAATGCAATAAACTCATATCTGACATTTCAAACTTCTTCATCATATGTGATTTAAACTCAATGACAAGAGACGGTGAGGAACTTGTATAAATGATATCATCAACATAAAAACAAACATTGATGAAATCATTCTTACCGTCCTTTTTCACATACAAGGTAAGCTCATTTGCACACAACTATCAATTTTGCTATACCGAGCTCGAGGAGCTTGCCTTAATCCATATAGTGCCTTCTTCAATTTGAATACATTTTTCTCTTTGCCTTCCTTTATGAATCCTTCTAGCTGCGATTTGAAACCTCTTCTTGCAAATCTCCATTGAGAAATGCTGACTTAACATCAAACTGAAAAACTTGCCATTGTATTTGTGCAGCCAAAGTTTAGAACAATTCTTATAGTTTCAAAACGAGCTACTAAAGAAAACGTTTCTTTGAAATCAATACCATGTTGTTGTGCATATCCTTTCGCCATGAGCCAATCCTTGTGCTTTTGTATAGGGGTGTGCAAATCGAACCGAAACCAGCAATTTTGGGCCAGTTCGATGCGATTTAGCCTATAGAAGAACCGAATTTCGGTTCTGATTGAGCATAACCGAATTCATCGGTCTGGTTCTCGGTTCTAGCTTCGCAGAACAAAAGAACATGTACCGACCAAGAGAACCGAGATTGGGATTAATTAGGGCACTGCAGTTTCTTCTCTCTCACTCTCAGCACTCTGTAGACCCAACACCCGAGCTATCCCCTCCCGACTCCCGAGTCTCTTGATCCCTAACCCAAACGGCGTTCCTCTTGACGTCTTCCGTCTTTCGTCTTCCAACCGTCTTCCGACTTCCTTCCGTCGACTGAGAGCTCGCAAGCTCGATTCGTATTTCTGTTCGTCTTTGAGTTTTCTGTTCCGTCTTCCAGTTCTGTCTTCTATCTTTTGGCTGACACTCACATGTTGATATTTCTGTTAAACAGGTCCAGGTTGATTATCTAAACATCTTTCTACCGTCTTTGATCTCGGCGGACTGCTGTTGCAAGTGCCTCTGTCAGCTACCGAGTACCAAGTGCTGAAGCTGAAGCTAATTTTGCTGCAAGGGTAAGATCCACTTATCCCGCTTAATGATATTTTAAGAATCTGGAATTTAGACGACCTGCCCTATTGTGGTTTGATTTTGTTTGAGTTTGAGATTATGATTATGTTCAGTGTTTAATTGTTCTTGATTCGGAGATAATGTGATTGTTTGATTCTGTTCAATTGTTGTTTGAGAATCCGAGATTATAATTATGATTCTGTTGATTCTGTTTGAGATTATGAATCTGCTCATTTGGCTAGTAAATAATTTGATTCTGAAATGGATTTTTAAATGGTTGAAAATGTAGATAATAGAAAACTTTAATGAAACTATAGAGAGTTTTTCTGTTAACCCTATTACGAGTCAAACGAAGAAGAAAAAATTTGATGTTTGGATTCATTTTACTATGGTATAAAGCACTGATACGAACAACCCTAGAGCAAAATGTAATTATTGTTCTCAGACATATGCATTTCATCCAACAGAGAATGAGACTTCAAGCTTGAAAAAGCATATTAGTTCTTGTAAAAAATTATTGGCAAGTGTAGATGTGAAGCAAAAGACTTTAAGCTTCCAAAATGTAGATAATACGTGATCAACTTCCAAACTTGCATCTTTTAGTAGTGCAACTAGCGGAGAATTACTGGCAAGAATGGTTGTTATTGATGAAGTGTCTTTCAAGTTTGTTGAATCAGAGGGTTTTAGAGCTTATTCTCATTATTTACAACCAAAATTTGTTGACCATCTAAAACTACGATTGCGCGTAATGTTGTTAGCATGTATGAGAAAGAAAAAACAAAGTTGAAAGAATATTTTAAAAACACGTCTCAACGCGTATGTTTGACTACGGATACATGGACTTCAATTCATAATTTGAATTATATGATTTTAACTACGCATTTTGTTGATTGTGATTGGAATTTGCATAAGAAGATTATCAATTTTTTTTATTGCAAATCATAAAGGTGAAACCAATGGTAAAGAAGTAGAGAGAAGTTTATTTGAATGGGAGATTGAAAATGTTTTGACAATTACAGTTGATAATGTTTCTTCCAATGATGTGATCATTTCTTATTTGATTAAAAGTATTCGAAATTGGAATGATTTAATTTTGAATGAGGAATACATTCATATACAATGTTTTGCGCATATTTTGAATTTGATAGTATGTGATGGTTTAAAAGACCATCACGAATCTATCACGAGAGTATGCAGAGCTGTGAAGCATGTTCGATCCTCTCCTACAAGACTACAAAATTTTCAGAAATGTGTACAAAATGTTAAAATTGGGTGCAAAAGTAGTATTTCTCTTGATGTGCCTACAAGATGGAATTCCACATATTTGATGTTGGAAAGCGCAGAAAAATTTGAAAAAACTTTTGAGAAATTGAAGGAAACAGATGTTCATTATCTCGCTGATTTGGGTGGAGAAAGTCCTCCCACAATAGAAGATTGAGATAATATTCGAGAACTTATCAAATTTTTGAAAATTTTTTATGATACGACTATAAATATTTTAGCCTCCTTGCATGTCACTTCAAATATATATGTTAGTGAAGTATGCAACTTGAAAATGATTATCCAAGAGTATGTTGGATGTGATAATCCATTATTGAGAAGAATGACTATTGGAATGCAAGGCAAGTTTGACGAATATTAGGGAAGCTGCAATAGAATAAATGTCTTGATGTCTTTGTTATAAAATAAAGTATTTGAAACATTGTCTTTCCATGGTAATGGATATAATGATAAGACAAATTATTTGTTTACCCAAGTACAACTAGTGCTTGAAAAATTATATCTCGAGTATAAAAGTGATTCGGGATTGAAAAATTAAAAAGACAATTATAGTACTACAAGTGTACCAAAAACATCTACAATATTGAGATAAAAGAACAGTTTGACTCACAACAAGCTACATGAGATGTTTTATAGTCGCCCTAAAAATTAAGATGTTTCAACTACTCAGTCAGAACTTAATCAATATTTATATGAAGCATTGGAAAAATTTTCAGACAAACAAGACATTCTCATATGGTGAAAATTGAATTCATTGAAATTTCCAATTCTAAGCAAATTGGCAAGAGATATATTGGTTATTCTCATTTCTATTGTTGCATCGGAGTCAGCTTTTAGTAGTGGAGGATGGGGTACTTGATTCATTTCGCAGTTCTTTGTCCCCAAAGACTGTCGAGGCGTTTATTTGCACTCAAAGCTGGATTCGATCTTCGAAACATGAATCAATCAACTTTAATGATGGTCTGAATGAACCAGATATATTTTATATTGATACTATTTTTCCTTTATATTTGTTTTATTAATTACTATATTTTATAAATTTGTTTTGAATTTATATTTTTCATATATTATACAAATTAATGACGCTGATGAAGTGAATTAGTCGAAATTTCATAGTGATGACAACGTATAATAAGATATTTATATTTTTATTCATTTTGAACCATATTATCATCATTTTTATTTACTTGTGATGTTGTATCATTCTAATATTCAATTGATTAATATTTTTGAGTTTTAACATGCAAGACTTAGAAATAACTAACTTAGTTGAGTATTTATATTTTAATTCATTTTTATTTTTTTATAATTATTATTTTTCAACTAATTACTTCTAACTCGTATTGTATTTATTCTTTGGCAGTTTATAATCCAAAATCTGAAAATACTTGATGGGCATTGGACTTAGACAATGAAATTGGACACAAAGATAATTTTGTTTTTGTTGATTAATCTAAAGTTTTATACCTTTTTTTATTTCTGAATGTTTTTTTTTGTTTTGTAACTTTACTTTTTAGGTTTTTATACTTTTTTCATTTTATATATTTGTTAGTTTATTTATGGTTGTTTCATTTATACTAGTTAATGTTGTGTGCATAATATAATTAATTAGGATTTTATTTTTTTTGCATTTTTTTTTATAAAATTTTATTATAATATTTAAAAATATATATTTTATATTTGGTACCAAACTGGAACCGGTACTGAATTTCCTGTTCTGTACCGTTTTTCCATGGGACCAGTTTCGGTTTTGAACTTCCAAAACTAGAACCGACCGGTTCGGTGCAGTTCTACTTCGGAACTGAACTAAACCAGACCGTGAACACCCCTACCGAAACTGTCCAAAGTATAGGAGGATTCATCACTCTCGAAACCGTATCCAATATGTCACACCATGAAATCAAATGCACGAAAATAAACGTATAAAACTTTCGTATATACATAATATAAAAAGCTACTATGCTGTCGAACAGTTCTCGTCATAATTTTCATATGTGGTATCTCACAAAATACGATTTTGAAAATTATGCAAGGCAGTGCAAAACAATTCAATATAAAACTCCTACCAGGTTGGTGGTCCTTCCTCATATAAGAAGGAGCAGTTACCTCAGAGATCGCCTCGAAATCTTCAAAGTCGTCTAAGCATAAAACATGTCAAACATAGTAGAAAAACAGAGACATCTTCCATTTATCAGCAAAGAAATCAAAGCAGAAATCTCTCACCGAATGCAAAACAGAACAAGATGTTCTGCTTTACTCACCAGAGCCGGAAAGGTTGGAGAGTACAGCTCCCGGAGCCCTCAACGTTGCGGTTCCGTTCTCCCGCGAACGGTAATGCTTTGACCGCTCGCAGCTCACACACCGAATGCTCCGACGGACCGTCCAACATCGTCCGCGTTCAACCGTCTCTGTCCGTTTAGGGTTGCTTGCCTCTTCAGGTAGCTCGCCTCTACACCCTCGCCTACAATTTTCCGTCTTCGTTCGCTCGTCTCACTGCCAACTTCTGCTCGAACAGAATCGTTCATCGCCTGCAGTCGGCCTCTCGCAAATCGTCGGCCGAATGGCCGAATGGCCGAATGGAAAGAGTACAGAGGAGGTTTGCCCATTCTCTTTCTTTTTTTTCTTTTTATTTTCTCCTAAAACTCTCCCGCCGGCTGAAGGGAAGGGAAGGGAAGGGAAGCAGCGTTGGTTGCCCTAATTCTTTTTTCTGCAGAGTGCAGAGCCCTTTTTATTTCCTCTCTCTCTCTCCTCTTTATTTCTTCTTTTCCCTTTTTTTTTTATTCCAACCCTAACCTGTCATACGTCTTTCCCTTATTTTAGTAACTTTACTTTCCCTTATTTTAACTTCTTTCACTTACACAATGTATCCGTATTCTACCCCTTATTCTTCTATGCTTCCTTTATTTTATTCTATTCTTAAGCTTTCATTTAAATACATAATATATATTAGGTTACTTATTTCAGATTCCGACTTATTTCGAACATCACCTAACGATATTTACCAATCTAATTTAATTCTTCACTTTCGTTTCTTAAATAATTTTTTCGTTCGAAATTCTGAATCTCCAACTAAAATCTTGATTTGCTTCAAACGCAAATCAACAACGATACTTTAATTTTTCAACTTTCTTTCTTAATTTATTTACAGTTTGGTAATTATCTAGTTTCACCGATTTTGACTATTTGAATGAAAAATCATACTTAGCCGCTACGTGACAAAGTGGGTCAAGCTTTCCATGCTTTGACCGATTCTAACGCAAAAAATTTACACGTGAAATTTATTATCTTGAAAATTCTCGAGTTTCACAAATACCATGTTGTTGTGCATATCCTTTCACCACGAGTCAAGCCTTGTGCTTTTGTATGCTTCCATCTGCAGTAAACTTTGTTTTGAACACCCACTTTAAACCAATTGCACTTTTTCCTTTTGGTAAGTCCATCATCTCCCATGTTGCATTTTTTTTCAATGACTGTCAATTCTTCTGCCATTGCCTCTTGTCATTCTCTTCTTTTTCTGCTGCTTCTTCATAATACATAGGATCTGAGGACAAAAAAGCAAATTGACAAGATGCATATATATTAGCCAAAGCCCTACACTTTCTCGGTGGTGTCTCATCAGATGATTAGAATTGTTGCTTTGAGGACTCTTTGCAGGTGATGAAGTTGATGAATTCATGGAGGATCCATCTGAGCTTGCTAGAGTTTGTGGTAAATCTTCATTTGGGAATTCTCCATTCACCAAAGGAACATGTTCTTGCATTTTTTCTCCACTGTTATGCCACTTCCAGCTTGCATGTTCATCAAATACTATATCCCTTCTTATAAGAATTTTGCCATTAAGAGGGTTATAAATTTATATGCTTTGGATTGAGTACGATAACCAATAAAAATGCATTTTTCATCAAGTTTCTGACGAACTTGAGAATTTACCAAAGCATAAGATATACAACCAAAAACTCTTAAATGACTTACAGATGGTTTCTTGCTACACCAAGCTTCAATGGAGTTCTATTAATAACAGCCCTTATTGGAGAAATATTCAATAAATAGATGGATGTTGATACTGCTTCTGCCCAAAATTAATTTGTAAGCTCCTTTGTTAGTAACATACTTCTTGCCATCTCTACAATTGTTCAATTTTTCCTTTTGGCAACACCGTTTTGCTCCGGAGTATAAGGAGTTGTCAACTCCCTATGAATGCCATGTTCTACACAAAAAAACTTGAACTCATTGCACAAGAATTCTCCACCTCTGCCGGTGCGAAGGACTTTGATCCACATTCTACTTTGTTTTTCCACCTTGGCTTTGAAGTGCTTAAAATTCTCAGAAGTTTCTGATTTTCTTTCTAGAAAATAAACCTAGCTCATGCGACTGTAATCATCAGTAAAAAGCAAGAAATAACAATTCCCACCAAGTGACTTAGTTTGCATAGGCCCACATAAATCAGTATGAATTAATTCAAGACATTTTGAGGCTCTCCAAGCCTTGCCAACTGGAAATGACTTTCGAGTTTGTTTCCCACAAACACACCCTTCACATATATCAATGGAGCCAATTTTTTATAGCCCAAGTACCATACCTTTGTGATTTAGCAATGACAACCCCTTGATGTTTAGATGTCCATATCACAAATGTCACAACTTTGACTCATTCTTTTCACCAACAACAAGAACAAAACTTCCAACATTTGAGACTTCCAGCGGAAACATTTTACTTTGAGTCATTTTGATCTTGATCATTTCTTGACCTGTTTTCTTGTCTTTGATAACACAAGCATCATTATCAAAAGATATGAAATATCTACTAGCCATTAATTGTCCAACACTCAATAAATTATATCCTAAATCAGGTACAAATTGAACATCATGTAAAAACCTTACCTTTCCATGGCTAGTTTCAATTCTCATAGTACCTTTACCTTCAACTTGTATTTCCTTTCCATTACCTAGCTGCACTGTCATTTTTTGTGATTTATCAAGTTCTTGAAATATGGATTTCATGTCAGTCATGTGATTAGAACAACCACTATCTACGAACCACAAATCACATTCCTTATGGTTAGTAAGAGAATGAGTCATAAAGATCTTACTTTCTCCATTATTGTTTGAAGCTTCATTCTCTGCTGTTGCACAATTAACTTTCTGATCATTGTACCAACAATTTGCTTTTATATGACCATATCCTTTGCACTGATAACATTAAACTCCATTTTTGTTTTTTGTTTGCTCTCTGAATTGTCTTTGTCCATCAAATCTTCCTCTGCCTCTTCCGTAGCCACGACCACGACCGTGAAATCCTCCTCTTCCATGGCCTCGATTTGCTTAATGATCACCTTCTCCAGATTTGGTGGCTGCCTCCCTCACTTGAAATGCTTTTTCTTCGTTCTTGTCGAATGATCTATTAATTCTTGATTCATGAACTTGAAGGGACCCCATTAGTTCATCAAATGAAAAAACAGACAAATCTTCTGAGTCTTCTATAGCAAGTACTACATGAACAAATTTTTCAGTTAAACTTCTAAGCACCTTTTCAACAATGGTTTGGTCGGTAATCTTCTCGCCATAGGACCACATTTGATTGATTATTGCCATTGCTCTAGACAAAAAATCAGCAATTGATTCTCCATTCTTCATCATCAAGGTCTCAAAGTTACGTCGGAGTGATTGCAATCTCACCACCATGACATTTGAATCACCTTGAAACTCTCTTTGCAAAATAGACCACACATGCTTCGATGTTGTCGCCGTTGCGATTCGTGCAAAGACACTATCATGGACTGCTTGCTGAATGATCACCAACGCCTTGGAGTCCTTCTTGTTCTCTCACAACTTATTGTCGTCATCAGGATCTGCATACCCGTGTTCCACCAAGTCCCAAAGGTCTTGAGATTTGAGTAGAGTTTTCATACGAATACTCCAAAATTCATAGCCTTCTCCTTTGAAGATGGGGAATAAGTGATTCTGCTACACCCATTTCATTGTTGTTGCTTCCCATCACTATCTCATTGTATTTCACTCACAAGTGTTTACTCTCCTCTCCGAGCCAACAAGCTCTCATACAAATTTGTTGGTAATTGGAACACAAAAATATGCAGAATACAAGACAATGAAGAGAGACAAGCACGCAATTGATTGCACATCTTATGCCAATTTATAGGCTTACAACAAGAAATAAAAAAACTCACTCACCAACTTCTATTTAACCCACTAATACCACTAGCTAATGTAAAATAATATTAACTCCACTAATTTGCACTCACTTAACATTAACAACTAATGAATTACCCGCTAACACTTATTGACACAACATTAACAACTAATGAATTAACCACCGACACTTATTGAAACACCATTAATAACTAATGGATTAACCACTAATATCCATTTTGAATCATTATTCCCCCACCAAGAAACCCACTAACCTATTATATGATCAACGTACTAGTTTAAAACCACTTACACCAAAAGACAATCAAATGAGTAAGCGGAAAAAGGAAGAATACTAAATAGGGCTCCGAATTTTGCAAGCTATCAACGCGATCACGTTTCAATTGCTTTTTTCGATCAAATCTCTCGGTTAAATTGATGAAGAAAAGTGAAGAGAGAAAGTGCACTGACCTAGGCATCCCAATCTAGGTTTGTATCAGAACAAGAAAGACAGACTCGAAGCTCAAACAAGATGAATTCAAAACCGAATCAGGAGGAGCAAAGCAGCGTTGATCTTACAAGGACATAAGAGATGATGATAACGAGAATCGAGCCAGCCAAAATGACAGCGGAAGCGAAAGTAAGTTTAAGTTTAGGATTTTGGAAGACGCTTGGCCGAGAAATACTTCCAGATGCTTTCAATGGCGTCGATTTGACAGCCATCGTTTATGTGTTCGAACCTTCTTCTCGACACCTGTGGCAGCTTGACAGGCAAGGATGGGCCAAGTTTGTTTGGAGTGTACAATCCTTGAGAGAGAATAAAATACATAGATCTATAATTGCTTTCTCTTTCTTACTTTCTTAGATACACCTTTTGCTTACTTAATTCCAAAAATAAAATTGCTTAGACTTATAAATAATATAATTATTGAAGAACTAAAAATATTATAAATTGTATCCAAATCAAAGCGAAGATATCACGCCTCAAGAGAGAAGATTATAATAGTCGACCCTGCGAAGACAATGATAACTCAAATATGGATATGACTCATATTAGTGGAGTTGTACAATCTCACATCGCTTAGGAGAGTAGAAAATATATGATTTATAAGTAGAGTTTTCTTTTTTACTTAGTACAACGTGTTTTTGGCTAACTCTAAGAATAAAATTATGCAAACTTTAATCTAAAGTGGACGATATTGTATTAAAAAGACTGACATTACAACATCAAACTAATTATAAAATATATTAATTATTTTGGAAAATTAACAAATCAATCACTGTACTTTTTGATCAATGATGAGTCAATCACTTAATAACTTTTGCTAATAACTTATACACTAAACTATAGAAAATAGTTAGAGAAAACATCGTTGTTACGCTGCACTCGCGAAGAAACATTTTCAACATAAAACTAAACCCATGAAGAAACATCTTCAAATGTATTTTTATAATTCTAATTCTACATCAGTTTTATGTTAAAATCGGAATAATTAAAACAATCTTACCGCAAAGAAGATTTCGGAAAGCTCCGACATGGTCTTCTCGTCGTCAAAAAAAATTCTCACATTTTCAGTTTTTCGAATATCTTCTTGTGGCTCACCCTCCTCTCGATTTCACTGTTTTGTTTTCATCATCATCTTCTTTTTCTTTTTCTGCCTCCGTCGTTGTCGTTCAATTCTTTTTAACAATGTTTTATTTTTTGCAGAGAAAAATCATCTTTCCGCTGCGGAAAGTAATATTTCTGTAACGGAATGATGTCGTTCTGCAGGTGGAACGATGTCGTTCCGCAGGGAGAACGATATTGTTCCGCAAGTGGAACGATAACTTTCCATTGCAAAACGTTGACTTTCAGCAGCAGAGAGTAATCTTTTAACTTTATTTAGTGGAAAAATAATGTTCTGCTGCAGACAACAACGTTTTTAATGACGTAATTGTGATGTTTGCTCAATCTATTTCTTATTGTTAACTGTTTAAGTTGTTAGCGAAAATTGTTCAATGATTAACTTGCTATTGATCATAAAGTACAGTGATTTATTTGTTAATTTCACTATTTTTTTAAAAAATTAAAATATTATATACTTTAAATTTCATTAATTTAAGGGAAAATGACAAATCAACTATCACACTTTGTGATCAATGACAAGTCAATTACTAAACTATTTTTTTTACAAATTCACCACTGAACTATAAAAAAACATCACCGCAAACATCGTTGTCACGTTTGCTATTAAACGTATTGATTTCATTTTGCGACAGAATGAGGATGATCAGCCAAGGATCATCGTGCGTCATTTTGCGTTCATGTGCCTACTATATAAGAATTGACTATGCGCTCCGGCGAGTACCATCGTCCATGAACCATCGTCCGGCATCGCCCTTGGAAAATGACAAACTCCATTCTCACCGTTCATTCCGATCGAGGGATGTCCGTCCCTCGATCCAACAGACAAGACATATGTCCCCCGATAATTGAGGTTATTCCTCGCTCTTTTGGATTAGCGTTGGACGTCCCTTGTCGTTGCTATATGTCCGTTGTTGTTGCCTTGGATGCTTCCGTTCAACAGACCTTGGCGTTAATGAAACCACGACATTGAAGTCGACAAATTTTGACGACAAACGTAACAATAATATTTGCGTCATATATTTTTCACAAAAATATGTTAATTATTTTCTTATAATTAATCATAAAGTATAATTATTGATTTGTCATTTTTTCTCGACTTACCAATGTACTTCAAAATTAATATTAATTTAAATTCTCCGTTATTTTTTAATTAGTCTTTTTTGTTTTCTTTCTTTTTCCTCTCTCTCCTACTTTCCTCTTCTCACCTCCATCACCATCACCATCACCATCACCATCA
The DNA here is from genome assembly GCA_022433065.1 of Begonia loranthoides. Lineage (NCBI taxonomy): Eukaryota > Viridiplantae > Streptophyta > Magnoliopsida > Cucurbitales > Begoniaceae > Begonia > Begonia loranthoides. The sequence goes on along the minus strand of CM039472.1, from coordinate 3,516,397 downwards.
CCGTCAATGGCGTTGGTTTCTCTCATCTTTCTTCTTTCCAATATCACTAACTTACTCCAACTAAATTATTTCCAAAACCAAGAATCGTTTTCTCCACCAATGTTGTTTGCTCTTCCAAAAATGATTCCTACTCACTCGATTTTCTTACTATTTCTCTTGACCTCTCTCTGTTCCTCCGCCATGGTTGCCCTCAGTCTCACCCTTCCTCACCCTCACCCTCACCCTCACCCTCACCCTCATATTTCCCGTGATGGTTGCTCTACTGCTGCTTTGATTGTCGCATACTCATGTGCAAGTGTAAATTCTGATTTGTTCACTTTTCGTTAGCATCCATTTCTCTCGATGCTTGATTTGATTGTCGTTATAGTGAGAACTATGCAAAGTCAGCATCACTCGCTGGCCAACGTAGGACCCGCCCGCGTGTGTTTATCAAAGCAGCCAATCGGTAGGATGTGATTCACACGTTACCTCCATCGCATCGTTCGGTGTGCCCAGCCTTGATTTACGTGCCATCCCAACAGACCGACACGTGGATGATAACATTGGTTTCTCCATCAAGTCGTCGTCGTTTGACCTCATCACTCCAAGCAGATTATGCCGCGTGGAATGTGGTTGACCGTTGATTTTCCTCCTCCTGATCAGGACTTGATTTCGGCATCTCCTATAAAAGGGGCAATATGTGAGTGACGCTTCGTTTGTGTCTCCTCTGTTCCGTTCATAGTCTTTCCACTCTGCTCTTTCTTCCTTATTTGCTGAGGATTTCACACGAAGGAAGTCACCAGAGGCGCTGTGACCGTACGAAAATGGCAGATTCTGAAGCTACGCAGCCAACGGACATGGTAGAAATCTCTCTTTACTTTTATCTAAACAAAGCTTTCGTCCATTGAGTTCGTAATCATTAGTTTATGGTCGGTGAAACATTTCGCGATCCATTTGTTGCTTTTGGTTTACGAATAATTTGGTCATTTTCTCTGCAAATTTAGGTTGAAGATAACGAGAACAGACTCAAGTATTTGAATTTCGTTCAAATGGCGGCGATCTATATCATCGTCTGCTTCTCTACTTTGTATGATTACGCTAAGGAAACTTCTGGCCCTTTGAAATCCGGCGTTCAGACTGTTGAGGACCACGTCAAAACCGTCATTGGACCGGTCTGCGAAAAGTTTCATGACGTTCCGTTTGAGCTCCTCAAGTTCATCGATCGCAAAGTCTGTATCGTACTCATCCGCTGATCACGTTTTCAGTTCGCCGTATTTTAGGCTAATTAATACACGACTTCTTTTGCAGGTTGACGAGTCGCTGTGCGAGTTCGATCGCCACCTTCCGCCGCTGGTCAAGCAAGCTTCCAGCCAGGCTATCACGTTGGCGCAGAAAGCTCCGGAAACGGCTCGAGCAGTTGCGTCCGAAGTTCACAGCGCTGGAGTTGTGGGCACTGCGGCGAACATGACGAAGACCGTCTACTGCAAGTACGAACCGGTGGCGGAGAAGTACGCAGTGTCTGCCTGGCGTTCGCTTAATCGCCTTCCTCTCTTCCCACTAGCCGCTCAAATCGTGGTCCCCACGGCAGCCTACTGGTCGGAGAAGTATAACGAGACCGTCAGTTCAACGGCGGTGGGAGCATATCTGCCGCTAATTCCGGTGGATAGAATTCGCAAAGTGTTCGAGGAAGCTGAGACTGAGGCTGCCTTCTCATCGGACGGTGAAGGCGTCGCTGTAGATTAGAACAACAGTAAGAGATTCGATATAACTTAAGCCTTATGGATTTTCTTCAAAAACCCAATCAATGGTTTCTGCTTCGTCAAAATTTTTCATCAATATTCCATCTGAGATTTAGCTTCCAAGTAATTCAATGAACTGGGAAACTCCATTTGCATCATTGCCATGAAGTCTGGCACAAACCCAGACTTCGAACACCCTGTTTAACAAATGTTGAAGGCAAGCAAAGTTGTTGGTCAAACTAGACAACCAAGCAGAAGAACTCAGCATGTAAGATTTCCTGCTTGTCTCTCTGTAAAATCAGAGTAAGAACACAAAGGCCAAAGGGCTAAGTCTCATCCCCTCCGGAAGTTGTTGCAGGAAATAAGAGCAAACACAAAACTCTCTCCTACCCAAAACAACAGAAGAGCTAATTAACCAATCCCAACCATAAATAATTCAAATCATTTCGAATTCAATTAATCGCGCAATAGAAAATATAGCAAAATGTTCTAAGATTGAATAAAATCATTATTCATGACAACAAAATAGCAGCAGAAATTGATGATTTGAGCATGTATTAATCTACTAGATAGAATAACTTCCTGCAGAGCCAGAACCAGGCCAGAAGTTCTTATAAATCGTCTTGGCAATTGGAAGAATAGCCAAAAGGGCAATCTGAAATTGATCAGGGCTGCTTGTCCTAACACTGATCTGCCCACTCATCTTATTGTTCAACCCAGCTCGAACTGCCATTTTGTAATTCCGCCCTAGCGAGAACTGCGACTGTAGATTGGCACCGAGTGCCATGTCACCCCGCCACTTCACCAAGGAGAGGCCAAGTGTGGATTGATCCTGACCAATAGGATAATCAGCTTCCCTAACCCGCACTTCGAGATTGGCTCCGAATACCGAATCACTCTTGGATCGAACAGTCCCAGTACTACCCACCAAAACGAGGCGCTTCCCAATTGCAATTTGATCTTCGATTTTGAGTCCTGTGCATATGTTTTCCCCCAAGTACGTCACTGATATTCCGGCAGCTGTTCTGTTTTTCTTTAAGTTTTTGAACTTGGTCTCGCCTCGAAGGATGTAGGCTAGTTGTCTTCCGACGTTTTGGACGTCAAAACCGGCCATGGTAGAGAGATTATCTCCAAGCTTGGCAGCAACTGAGGAATCTAAATGGATATTAAACTCTTTCTTATCTTTGGTAATTTGAGCTGCAATCGAGCCTGGAAAACGGTTGATGATGGCAAGGCTGTGTTCAACGTTAACACCATCGTACCCACAGTCATGGTCCCAACCATGAGTGTCCAACACCGGCCTTGCTAGGAACTGGGAAGATGGCTCCAAAAATCGATATCTAAATGCAGGATTATCACCATCGAAGGAAGGTGGGAGGACCATATCGGGCAAAGGAGCTTGGATGGCAGCTGGAGTTCCATTCTCCGGATCATCTTCTCCGGTGAAGCCATAATCATCTGCAACGGCCTTACCTCTCTTCTTGATCTCTTTCATCTTTTTCAGCTCCTCTCTCAATTGCTTCTTCTGCAGGAGCCTCACCCGATAATCATACTCATCAAAGTATGCCTTTCTCTGCTGGTTGCTGAGCTTAGCAATCTGAGCTTTCCTCAGAGGCTTGAATGGTGGAAGCTGGTCATACTCGTCTTCCTCTTCTTCTTGATCAGAATCAGACAAGTCAGCCAACTCAGTATCGGAATCACCATTCTCACCGCCTTGATCAGAAGCTAGCTTTGGGTGGGTCCGAGACTGCAATAACCCAGTCAACAAATACGGAAGAGGAGGGGCACGAACTCGGAAGCCAAAAAGCTTCTTCTGATCAAATGATTCTTGTGGTTTCGAAAGATCACTAACTTCAGCCAGGATTTTAATGGAGTAGCATAAAAGCAATAGTTGGGGTCTCCAAGTTTGACCATTTGGGAGCACCTTCTGGCCATCTCTATTTTTTCGGCAGGCAGGGTGATTCTCGACAAGAGAGACTGGATTCATCGCAGTGGGGTTCAAGATACGCAAATCGCCAGAAGCCTGTCCAATGACCTGCTGAAGAATATGAGATCGTTGAGCTACAAACACCTCGTAACTCAATGGAGAACCAGATGGCCCATCTGGAGGAGCACAAGAGGCATGAGTGAGAGTTACAATGGCACCCCTCCATATGGAAGGGCCAAGAGTACTAGAGATGGATTTCAGAAGTGGCAGATCGTTAAGATCCCTCGTCTGGGAGTCCAGCCGATCGATATAGAGAACAATATCGGGAGGGCACTTTTTTGTGATCTTCTGAATAGAAGATAAGATCTTTCGATTCTCACTCTGCTCTATTCCAGAAGATTTAAGACCAGGAGTATCAAAAACTCTTATCTTTACTCCATCCACTACTCCAATAATTTCTTTTGTGGAAGTAGTGGCAGGGCCAAATGGATCAATCCTAGTCTTCTCTTCACCAAAAATGGAATTGATTGTAGCACTCTTACCCACGCCTGATTTCCCAAGAACCAATATGTTCAAGGAGAAGTTAAAATCTTCTTTACCATCTGCCTCCAATTCAATTGCCATAGCCTTTGCAGCGTCACCGCTGAAGAGTTCGCCAGTTGACCTCCCTGCAAAGACCCCCATTCGGTATACAACCTGTGCAGCTAAGGGATCTTCCATTGAAACGCCTAATCTCTGAACAAGCCTCAAGAATTTCACTCTTATCTGTTGTAAGTTCTCCAATTTCTTTTTCTCCTTTTCACTCAAGCTGTAATCAGAGGAATTTCCAGCCGGGGGATTCGAGGGAGTGAAAGGGTTACGAAGATTTGGTCGGGAAGAAGGTTTTACGGATTGGAGTGAGGATCCCAAACCGGCAGGGCGCTCCAAAGAAAACAGTCTGGCTCCATCTTGAGATGTTATTGTTATTGGACCACCATCTGAGCCAGCGTCTCTTGCAGCTTTCAAGAGAGCAGCTAATGCAGCAGAATCAAATAACTGCTTCCCATCCCCTTCCTCATCCGAGTCCCCTTCTTCATCCGAGTCTGTGACAATCTGGCCATCAATTTGCCCGGAACGATCTTCAATACTATCTGCATCTAAGCGAGAACCACCACTTGATCCTCGTTCCAACTCCTCCAAGAATAGTTTGGTAGCTGTAGAACTACCTAAGATGAGGCCTTCAGTATCATCACCCTCTGAGCCATACCCTTCAATGCGAACTTCTTCACTCGGCTTATTTCCTTTTCTCGAAGCCAAATCTGGTTGTGTAGTTTTAGTTTGATTGATTTTATCAGGGCTCATCTCTTCTGATTCTACTAATGAAGCACTGTCTTCAATGCCTGGTTCAGTTCCAAGATCACTGGTCAATGTCTCCATCGGGTCCTTTTGCTTCAAGTCAGTGTCAGGTTCAAGTTCATCGGTAGGCCTCGCATTTTCTTCAACCATACCTGCAGTTTCACCTTCTAAAACAGAAGTTTCATTGTTTTTCCCGCCTAGCAGACCTTCCAGGAGCACATCAGTAATGGACTCATCGTCCTCCATAGCAAGATTCTGATCAGGAGACTCAACAGTTTTGTCAGATTCATAATCGGCATTCACTTGAGAATTGGACCCATTTTGAAATATTACATCACCAGCAGACTGTTCCCTACTTTTCACTTCCGAATTCTTATTCTGCTCAAACCCCTGCAAAATATCTGGTTTCGAGCTTTTCAACCCCAGCAATACGTCTATGTATCTGGCATGATCGTTATTATCCAAGCTTCCACCTCCATTTATGGCAATAGAGTTTGCTTGATTACTCAAATTCAAGCAACCCACATCTGCTCCAACAACTTTCTTTGCTTCTTCAGCCTTGTTCCTAAATTCTTCAGCTAGATTCTCATCCTCCGGCTTAGTCTCAACAACCACCATGCCTTCCCCGTCTATTTGACTACTTTCTACGACAGAGCCATTCTCATCCGAATTAAGATTTTCTGACACGCTAATAGTAGTTTTTGAATCTTCAGCCTCTTCTTTACGACCACTATCCCCATTTTCTTGCACCGCTCCAGTTGAATTAGCACTATCATCAGAATCTTTAGGCTCAAAAATCTCATCCTCTCTACTCTCCAAATTCTCCTCCGAAGTCATTTTTCTGACTACCTCGTTTCCCACGTCCTCCGTCTCCATCACTCTTTCACCTCCCTCACAATCATCGCTCTCCAAATCTTCTAAACCATATTCGTCATCATCCCCATCTACCGAGACCTTTGCCATCGGCCTAACCCTTATAGGCATCGAAAACTCCGAAGAATCCACAAAAGCGGCATCAATTTCGTCCTCTTCAATGGCTATATCCAGGGTTTCCTCATCTGGGTACCCTACAATCGGCCTATCCGGTGCCGACTCAAACTCCTCTTCGCCACTCACAAACCCGTCATATGACCCGTCATCACTACCTCCCTCAACCACCTTCAATGTATAACCCCCTAAAGTAAGATTTTTCATCGAACTATCAATACGAGACTCATTTGAAGAAGATGCAACAGAAGCAGACGATAGAGAAGAAGAAGAAGACGAAGAACCTGATGAGTTAAAGCCCTGCGCTGTGAGTTCAGGAGCAATTGCCTTGGACTCCATGGACGGTACTTAAATTTCAGGGACAAGAAGGAACAAAAAATGAAGTAACCGAAGAAAGCTGGGGTTTAGCTCTGTTGGGTAAGGGTTTGGTTGGTTTGTAGAGTCTCGTTTCGGATTGGATTCCTGACTCTCAGCTCAGAGAGAGAGAGAGAGGAGGTTTAATGGACAGACGCACGCAGCCGCATCGCATGGAACTGGACGCTGGAAATTAAAATTATTTATGAAAATGACGAATTTGTCTTTCTCTTCACTACTGCCGTCTAGGTTTATTTTTGTTGATAAGAATGTCTTTTTCAAACCTTGTGCAATGTTCTTTACCAATTTATTTCACACCACCCAAAATTTTTACATATTTTTGTAATTTTTCAATAAAAATATAACTTAGATAAATTAACAAAATAAACTCTATAATTTAGAATCAGCGACAAAACAAACTTTGAAGAATTTTTACTGACAATTAAAACCTCAAACTATATAAAATAAACGATGCAAACTTTTCCGTCATATTTTTCATCAAAAAACACAAATGCAAATATCGCAACCACGTTAACTTCAAGGCTTGTCCAATGGCACTTCCAATGATCAACAACGGACGTCCTTCGACCACAAGAGACGTCCTGCTGATCCAGATTTTCTCAAAAATAGTACGAATGTCTATTTTAAATTATCAATATCATATGTCTATTTTTCCCCTTTGTTATCGAGAGAGTATCTAACTAAGATAAAGAAAATCAATATCATATGTTTGCCTAATTGGAATTAGGTTATTTGTTTTGATGATGACAATATTATTTGTGTAATTAAGTTGCTTATTATGAATCATGTAAATACGTTATTATTATTCTTTGGAAATACTCTTAATACAGTTACTATTGCCTACTAACGTGTTTACTTAAGTTCATGTAACTTATAATATGATCATTGAAACTTAGAGAATTCAAGAAATGCAAAAAAGGGCAAAAAGGGGGGAAAATGTCAACTAAAGGTGCAAGGAGGTCGACCAAAATGTTATGTAATGAAAGACTGAATGTCTAGAGATATAAGGAAGCAATCGATCAATGAGGAAGTGGTCGACCGATTTGACAGACATGAGCAAAAAATGGACGACCAAAAGCAAAACAGTAACATTCCAATGGTTGAAGGCGGTTGACCAAATTGGAAGTGGTCGACCGCTCAAGCACTGTCTATATATAGAAGACACTCTAAACCTCAAATTAACCAAGCAAGAATCGAAGCGAAGCTCTGCCAAAATCAATACTTGATTTCTCATTATTCATAAAGTGTAAATCCTAACTCTCATGAGATTTTATATTTGGGAAAGTTAGGAATTCTTAATTTTCTCTTTTCTAGAACTTAAACGTTGAAATGCTAGATTGACGTCCGTGAAGATTAATCCAAAGGGTGACGCCCTGAGAATAGTCTGTAAAAGTTTGGTTGACACCTGTGAAATCAATCATCACCAACCGAAGAGGTTGGATGATCAAGGATCTCCAAGTGGAAAGTTTAGAGCGTAGACGTAGGCAAGGGTTGCCGAACCAGGTGAACAAACTTGTTTGCATTTTCTAACCCTTACTCTTATATTTGTTATTATTTTAATTAATATTTGTTGTAAATCACTTAGGGTTTATATTTAATTAAATCGCACGAAAAAATTTAGATCGCCTAATACACCCCCACCCCTACCCCTCTATAGGCGAATATCAATCTTACATCATCATCATAGTCCATGGAGCAACTAGTATCATCAAAAGATAAATTAACAGTTGTTTTTACCACATTACAACCATAATTAATTGAACTTGATTTATCTATTGCATTCTCTTTGCATTGTCTGTAGCTTGTTTGACCTTATTTCAGTTGACTCTTTTGCTTCTCAATCTCTTCATGAGTTGATGAGATTGTTTTGCTAAAAGTATTATAGAGGGACATCATGATAAGAAGGCGCTGGTAAACAAAGCTTCATGGGCGTTAGATGAAGGGACGGACGTCCCTCAATGAGGATGGACCAAAGGCATTGATGGACATTACATTGAAGGGGATCACGTGCCGCTATTTTAAATGGGAGTAAAGTCGCAGACGAAAGTTGTTGGTTGTTGGATGAACGAATTGGACGTCCTTTAGAGCTGCGGGGCATCCATCACTGGAAATGGGCATTCAAGATGGATTATTAAAAAACAATGTCGTCCCCAGCTTAAAAGGATGTCTCTTGCTTAAAATGGATGTCCCTTAATTTATGGTAGACGTCCTTAAACCCACAACAAATGTTCCTAAGCCACAACGGATGTCCCTTAACTTAAAACGGATGTCCCTCAGCTAAGACGAACGTCACTTGCTTAAGACGGACGTCCCTCAACTTACAACAAACATCCCAAAGCCACAACGAATGTAACTTAAAACTGACATTCCTCAGCTTATGAAAGACGTCCCCAAATTTAAACTATCAACTGTAAAAGAAATTATCAGGAGAAAGATCGTTCAAGCTTTTCCATGAATCTTATTTCACGATTGAAAACCGAGTTTCAAGTCCCACCTTAGTTTTGTTTCTGGTAGTAGCGTATCCGACGGATGATCAAAGCTCTGCCACAGATAATCAATAAATCGATGGAAAACGTTGCACGTCCCTCGTGGATTAACTTTGCCCGTCCCTCACCTTTGAAGGACGTCCAAGGTTGATCCATGGACATCCGTTGAAGGTACAAGTGACATTCATGGTGTTTTCTAAGCGAAAAATATGGTTGCGGTGTTTGCCTCTGTATTTTTTGACGGAAAATGTGACAAGAAGGTTCGTGTCATTCATTTTTCATAATTCGAGGTTTTAGTTGTCTGTAAAAATTTTTCAAGATTTGTTTTATCATTGATCCCAAACTATAGAGTTTATTTTTTTTTATTTTCCCTATAACTTATTGCCCAAATAATTTCATAATTTTACAATTGACACTATAGTTCTCAAAACTTACTAATAAAATTATCTTATCATCCAAATAATTACACTCCAAGTATCATAATGCTCATAACAGTGCACCATGCAATCTTACTTATGTTGTCCCCAACTATTTGGATTCTTCCTTTATTGCTCCAAACCCTAATTTAAGGCCATGAACTAACATGGGGTGTATTGTAGTTTAAGGAACTAAGTGACTTATAGGGTAATCTCGCCTCCCGAAAAGAAAACTACAAGCTTGTATTCACGTCAATCAGACTCTTCTTGAACTATTTTTGGTATTGTATATATTTTTTAATTTTATGTTTATTATAATTTTTAATAAATTTTTAAAATTTTAGTATTTAATCGTTGCGTGGGTGGTTAAAATGTGATACTCGTGTTTACTTTTTCTAAATTCAAATATTGAAAAATACAGAAAAATAGCGAAGAATAGTTTGTGCTCTACAATCTCTCCTTTTTATATCAAAATCAAAAAATTATTATTATTATTATTATTATTATTATTGATGCAAATCAAGTGTTGCTACAGATATTTTGGAGAAAATAATGAATTTTGTTTATGTAATTAGAGAGTAGATTTTGTCTGGTAGCATGTGGAAGATACGTTGAGGATTAGGTTATTCCTAAGGTCTTGTTTGGTTGAGTACTACATTTTGTTCTTATTTGCCTCTCTACTTCTTCCTCTTATTCCTCATCCTCATGTCAACCCCATCATCTTTGACAAACATTAAATTTTGATGATATTTTTTGCAAAACTCTAAATACTTTTGTTAAGAAAAAGAACCCAAATACACAATAGAATAAAATATTTTTTTCTCTCTTTGTGCAATCAAATAGGTAAAACAAACCAACAAAAATAATGAGATCATAACACCAATTTTTAGCGTGGAAAACCCTTAAAAGTGTGAGAGTAAAAAACCATGTGAATCGTAGGCCACTTAATCAAACCTTCAACTATAACATAAATAAGGGGTACACCAAAGTTCTCTCTAGCTCAATAAACTAGAGACATACAATATTCATCAAGATTGAACACTAATTTTGGAAGATAACAAAATGTAAGAGATGATAAATATAAAGTTGCTAAACTGCAATCCCGTTTTTACCCAACAGACCACCTTAGAAAACTAAGACAACGATCTCCACCATTCAGAATATACCCCTTGATGTCATGAAGCTACAGTTCAAATTTCACAAAGATCCAACGATAGAACCTCGAGAAAATGCAATTCTTGTCTGACTGCCTTTGAAAATCCGAAAATCTTTTTTTCTTTTATCTTCTCTCTCACTCTTACTCTAGAGTTTTATTAGCCACAAAACCCCCTTTTATACTCAGCCCAAAAAATATGGGTCGAGTCCAACACTTTCTATATCTATTCCAATGACGTCATGTTTTTCGTAAGCAATTATCAGAAGTCTGAACGTATTCGTATGTGAAAATGAGAATGAATAGTTGTGACAGCTTATAATGCGAATGCAATGACGACTCAAGATTCTATTAATTGTGAGTATGCAGCCAAAATTAGAATATGTGACACATAAATTGAGAGAAGTAAAAATGAATAATTTATAAATATAATTCTTCTCCTTACCCAATGCAATACGTTTTAGGATAAAACTTAAAAACAAGACCTTGCGGACTTCAGTCCGAAAAGGGCAATATTATATTATCAAGACTGGAGACTCCACAACAGTTATACAGGCTTCACTCCAAAAAGAAGAATAATATTATATTATCAAGACCGAAGACTTAACAACAGTTATCATACTGTTGTCATTTATTGACTAGCCTCGGGTTGAATTTTGTTTTCTCGATAGTTTTCCTCCTCTCGGTAGGAGTTTTAATTCGATTGAAATTTAAATAACCTTTAATTAAAATTTCGGCAAACTAAAAAAAAAGTGTTTTCCAAATTAGATTTTTGGGATGTTTTTGTCAAATTTCAATTCAAAGTAAAACTTAAATTAAAAAAAAAAAAAAAACATGATAGTGGGCTTGGGCTGCTCGTTGTCGGCCCATTAGATGGGCCCATGTTATCATCTCCATCGTCTATTTTATTTTTATACAACAATACAATTTAATAAAAAAAAAGATTAAAAGCAAACAATTATTGCTTAAATTCGAATATATATTTAAAATCACAATTGATTTAAATTGTTAGAAAAGGTTTTAAAGAAGACTAAATTAAATTAATTAATTATGGCTGATTAATATGATAATGTCACTTTAATATAGAATGTTCCAGTCCCATATAATATCTCCAATGATTAAACTTGATCGTAATTAGGTAGATTACTTTACTCTTAACCTTGTTTTCCTTTATATTATTTGTCGCAGTCTAATTTGTGAAGATCAGGATAACCCATATGAATGTCCGACTCATATCAGTAGGAGTGCACAATATCACATCGCTTTGGAAAGTGAAAAATGCATAGTTTATAAGTATGGTTCATCTCCCTACTTAGAACAACACGTTTTAGACTAACCACAAGAATAAAATCGCGTAGATTTTAACACAAAGCAGACAATATTATACTGAGAGAACTGTGGACGTTAAATTATTATTTCTGGCCACTTACTACAAAAAAAAAATGTCACAAATTTTAATTATTTTTACGCTATTTTTTCCAAAAATGATCACATTTTTTGTTTACTTAATTTTTTTTAAGCTTTCTATCAGAATTATTAATCACAAAATAAAAATTGCATTAATCACGATAAATTAATCTACAAATATTTGGTCGTAAATAAATAGTTGTAAATTTTATGTGTAAAAGTTTATATTATCTAAACTAATAATATAGTTTATATTATATTTATTAAACATATTATTAAAGTTACATCATAATGAAACAATTATTTGCCTTTTAAAGACCCTTCTCAATTTTCCATAAATTTCATAAACTTTATATAAAATCACCCAAAATAATGTTTTGCTTACTCTCTATTATTATTTGCTGACACGACAAACATTATTTGATGTAATTAATGATTTATTTTTAAATATTTTTAATTTATTACATTAATTATACCAATCAATATTTTTCATGTGAAAAAATAAAAATTTGAAAATATGAATAAAAAATAAATGTAGTGTTACTCAATCTATCTTAAGAATTTGAAAATATGAATAAATAATAGATGTAGCCTTGCTCAATCTATCTTTAGTATTTAAATATTGATCCCTAAATTAAAATAAATTAATAAATCTCACCCAATTCTCTCATAGATTTACAAATATATTAATTTAAAATGTCATTGTTTGAAAAAATATTATTAAAATCATAAAACTTTTATTCAAGTATTATTTTAAAAATAATTATAAGCACAAAACTTGGATCTTCGGTAAAAAATCAAAAGATGAGTTTAATTATGGGAAATTATCAAAATAATCATTGAACTATAGAATCAATAACGACTAAACAATTTTTACTAACAAATTAAATACTCAACTATGAAAAATAAACTATGCAAATATTGCTTTTAATAGCGAACTTACTTTGACAATGAAAGAGTAAGAAGTTTTCCTTTAAAAATGTTTTATCTCGTGAGTTTCGAACACCTTGTTTTTATCTTTGACTGAGTTTTTCAAAATACAAACCAGAGATTTCCACTTATTTTTGTTTGGAGAATCACAGAAGAAAATAAATTTTTTTCCTCTCAACAATTTCAGCATTTATTGTCATTTAATTTGAATTTAAAACAATAATTTGAGGAAATAACTAAAGTTTGATAAATCGAAACAAATGAACAATTTTCAGCGATCAATAGAATAATTTAGTTTTATACTTTGGAAGTCTGCAATCCTTTGGTTTCCCAAAGACGTCAAATGACTTAGAAGAATTCACAGTTTGATTGAAAAGATGTTGTCTTTCCTCTGCGTAAAGTTGCTTTTTATCTGAGGAAATTAATCTTTCCTAAGTCTTATTACAATAACTCACTTTCCATAGCGGAAAGACAATGTTTCATAGTAGAAAGACAACGTTCCACGGTGGAAAAACAACGTTCCACAACGTAAAAAAAACATTCCACATCGAAAAGAAAACGTTATTTAATGAAAAATATGACAGCGATATTTGCTCAGTTTATTTTTCATAATTGAGTGTTTTATTTGTTAGCGAAAATTGTTTAGTGATGGTAGGGGTGGAAATGGTTCGGTTCGATTCGGCTTTTTACCAAAATAGAATCGAACCGAGTCGGTTCAGTTTTGTTATTTTGAAACCAAAACCGAACCAAGGACAAAAAGAAATCGAGTCAAAAATTGAACCTCGATTTTGGTTTTCATCGGTTACGTTTTCGGTTTAGTTTAGTTTTTTTAGACTTCAAAATTTGGGTATCCGATTTTGGGCCCAGTTTTAGCCCTGGTTTCTGTTTTATGCTCAATTTTATAAGTTGGAAGGCTAAAATATCTGTTTTTAACTCTATATTATAACTTTAAAATAATATCAATCAAACAATGATTTAATTAAACAATGATTTAATCAACCAATGATTTAATCAAATAATGATTTAACTAAACTTCACAAAAAATCAAAACTGATAACATACAATACCAATCAAATATCCACATTCCCAAAAGTCCCAACAAATATCCGCAAAAGAAAATATTAAACTAATGTTTCCAAAGCAACATTAGACAAAAAACCTGTTTTTATAATTAACACATGTAATTGAGTTTCAAACTCTCCTGTCTCTAACTGTGAGTGAGTAATACATTACAACTGAAGATAAACTAAAAGTAGTTGGAGCTATTCCCAACTTTAATATATCTAGAAACAACTGAATAGCAGTATGTGGTAACCAGTTTCTTAAATTGGTATAAATCAATAAATTCCATGTAACTATATTTATGTGTAGAATTTCATCGAAAAAATTAGAATTAAATTAGTGATTCAAATAAGTTTTCAGGTTTAGTTTTATTTTTGGTTCGGTTAGGTTTTTCTCGGTTTTTTTCACTTACAAAAGAGAATCGAACCAAAATGATCGGTTCGGTTTGGTTTGGTCCTATATTTTATTTATTTTTTATATCAAAATCGAACCAAACCAATAAAAATTATCGGTTCGCTTCAGTTATCTAGTTTGAACTGAACCGATTTCCACCCTTAAGTGAATGATTTACCATTGATTATATAATTTAGTGGTTGTTTTGTTAATTTTCCTTTAATTAAACATTTGTTTTGGAAATAAATATTCCCATCATTGTTTTTATAAATTCATAATTTATGAAGTTTTCATCTAACTATACAGTCATGCAATTAACCAATCATGATTCATGGAGGCCAAATTGTTTGTTTTTTTCATATAGTATCATCAAGGAAACAACCGATAATTATTTGTTGTTTTTGATACAATAATTGAAATAATAAATTTCAAAATATTTAATAAATTAATTAAAATAATTAAATAGGGCTTTTATTTTGATGTGTGATATCATTGTCAATTGCCAAGTGGATTTAAAGTAATTTCAAAGAATAATGCTATATTGTCTCTTTTCATATTTTCTAATTCTTATTTTCGATTGTGACAAACATTGATATATGTAATTAATGTAATAAATTATAAAATAATTAAAACAAATAATTAATCATACCAATCAATGTTTAACGCGATAGAAAATAAGATTATAGAGTATTAATAGAGAATACACATAACATTATTCAATTTCAAATTAGCTCTTAGAAATTTTGAGTAAAGTGCATATTAATTATTAAATTTAGAGGTAAAGAGCATATAGATTATCACTTTTTCTTTAAGACAAATAACCCATTGAACATGTAGACATTAGCAGTTAAGTATCTGCCGTCAAGAGAGTCGTAAAAAAAATTATGTTTTTTTTGCGTGATCTTCTTTGTTGGGCAATTTTCAAAGAGAAACAACTTTTGTTAGAATAATTTCGTTTATTTCTAGAGATAAACAAGTTGGAAAACTCAACGCTTAAATTTGTCAAAACCCTTTTATCAAAAGATGTTTCTCTCTAGAAATTACTCAGCAGAGAAGATTTCCATACAAAAACATAATTTTTTTTGCCATAGCCCTAACGACTGAGACTTAAGTTATAACGCTCTTAACTTCTTGGGATTATTTGCTTAAAAAAATTTTGAATGACCTATTTTTCTCTTCACCCTTACGTTTAAGGATTAATATGCACTTTATCCGTTTTTCTTTTATGAATAATTTGAATGCGCACATCTGGAAATGTGTTACAATGTACTTCGCAGCATTTACGCGTTAGGGCTATATTTTCAAACTTAATTTTGGGGAAGTATAATGATAAATATTTTTTCATTATAGTTTCTTAATTATTTTCTATTGATTTTATTTAATCTCTCTTTTCTTTTCTTTATTTTAAATTTTATTTTCATCTATTTTCATAATTATTTAATATCTTAATTATTCTTTAACAAGACTAGTTTTCCTATTAATTCATAAATGAATCATTTGAAACAATTATGATTGAAGTATCGAACCTATAACTTCACTTGTAAAATTAAAAATGGTTCATAATTATTTTGGTAATAATTTAGGTTAGTTCTGGTTCGTGCTTTTATTTGGCACTACTGCAGTAAAATTTCAAGCTTTGCATGCGTTAACTAAATATTTATTTTTGAAAACGTGTCAAACGTAACGTATTATTCAAATTTCAGTCCCATATTAATACTTATTTCCAAATTTGCGTCTGAAAAAATATAATTCAGTAATTGACAAAACGAAATACTTTTTGAACAAACTTACCTTAAAAGGTTTAATTAAACTCAACGTGTCGGCGATCATAGACATTTGTATTTGATAGTTTGAACGTAACGCCTCATTTTACGAACAAAACTTTGTTGTTAGATGAGTAAAATTCGCAAGTCACATTTTAAAATTGGCAGATTTATGTTAGAGGAATACATAATGTCAACACAATTGGTGGGTGCATCTCAAGAACTTTCCAACTTTTATTTTTTACTTTGTTCAAATCAATACCAAATTTCCAAATCTGATATCTTTACAAACATATAAATCTGCAAATACGTTACAAATGACCTTAATCAGGCTTGATCCCCACCAACCCTTTATAAACAACACCTGCAGCTCTCGCTCTCTCATCTCTCTTTCTCGCTCTTTCTCAGCTCCATTTATAAATTTTCACCCAAACCGAATAAGACCATCCAAGGCTCCTACTTCCCACCGCTCCACGGCCCCTCATTTCTATCAAAAGGCGAAACTTTTAAAGAAAACATATAGAAATCGGGGTACCCAACAGAGCATTCAAGGCGCTTCCTTCTTCTTTGCCTCGGGATCTTTGACGAAAGGTCCAATAACGCAGCGGACATGGTCGAAACAAGACGGAGCTCTTCTTCGAAACGATCTTTATCTTCTCCTCACTCATCTCCTGCAACAAACCAGAAACGAATCAAGGTAATTTAATCGACTTTTGATTTGTCTTGGCGTGTGCATGAGTATTATTTGCTCATATCTTGTACTTTTGGTTTGATTTGCGTGTGGGTTTTCGGGGTTTTGATCGGTTCTTGTTGGAAGTGTAGGTTGCCGAGTCGTCTTCGTCAACTAACGAGGTTCAAAGCACGGCGGCGCTTGAACCTTTTGGTCCAATTGATGAATCTGGGTCTCAACCTCGAGACCCAGTCTTGCAATCCTCTGATCCGTTGGACACTGATCCGGCGAAGGTCACCGACGCATGTCATGTGGTTGAGCCGGAAATTTCCCTTGAACTTCAGGTGGAAGGGGATGTCTCGATGCTGTCGCAGCCGTTAGGTGCGGGAGAAAATTATGTCTTCTAGCATGAATTATGGTGGTATTATTTACAGTGGGTTTTATCTTAATGGATTGGATTTTGGGTTTGATTTGGATGGGTTTAGGTGGAATCATGATGGATACTGAGAAATCTAAGGCGGATGGAGCTGCGTCGACTCGTGAGAACAAACGTCCATCGAAGGTGACCAAGTCAAATTCCAAGGCTGCTTGGGGAAAACTTCTTTCCCAGTGCTCTCAGGTATGCTTCTCTCGTTCACGTAATTTTTCTTTTTCTTTTTTCTTTTTTTTTTTTTATATCAGACGAGTGAAGACCATTTCTTTGGAGTTTAGAACAAGTACACTGAGCTCGTCTAAAACAGCTACCTCTCAACTGTGGAAGATGGCAAAAATTTAGGCTCGATGATATATTGAAGTGTTCAATAGTTATTAGAGAATCAAAACCAAAAATTGGATTATATTATGATTCCCTCCCTTTTCATGATTCAGTTCTATGGTGGTTTGCATTATTCCATTTTGGGAGTCTTTGTTGCTCTGATGTTTTCATTAGTCATGGTTTAGCAGCCATGTTGCCATTCGCCTCCCAACTTAGAATACATGTCTTGCACTCCGCCTGACGGCCCAGGTCAAATGAAAAGGATTTAGTGGGTTTAGGTTTGACTACCTCCGTTTGCATGATTGATGTTTTTCTTTTCTTCGCTTTTTTGAATTTTTTCTATTTCTAATGAGCGTATAAAAAGACGGCGAGGAGGTAGTGATGAGATGAGTGGATATTACAGTGTTTAATACTCTTTTCTTGTGAAATTGATAAAGTTTGTGATAAACTAAGCTTTCTTCCGTAGAGTTAATGATGACACTCTATCAAGTTGGATGAAATATTTATGCTTATAGGTTAGTGGATATTTTAAAAGGTAAGCAAATATTTTCTGCGTCTCTGAATATCATGGAGGATATGATACATTAGCCCTAGAACTTAATATGGGAACACCATTAGAGTGATAGAAGGTGGAATATCATCTGCCTGAGTTATAGTTCGGATCATGTTACTCTCAAGGAAGTAGAAGACTGAATTTCTCAACTTTGTAGTTCAATGACAACTCGGTCTCTAAATACCCAAGCCTCTAATTATTTCAGTTTGTTTGTCAATTACTGATGATTAATGGGCAATTCCATACTGAAAGGAAGGACATGAAAAAATAAAGTTATTTTTGCCTTTTTAAGGAGGTTCATGACATAAAATTTTAGGCATCTGGCAAATTTGTTATTGTCATTTCCTAAGGTGCGGTGTTTGTTTTTGAGGTGCTTAGATGCAGGGGGCTTGTTTTCTTGGAAGAATTTTTGTTGCATTGGGGGTCTCCAAGCACAATTTTTTTTTTTTTTTTTCAAATTATCTGGATAGCTATGGAGAAGCTTAAAAGTTGTAAAGGCACCCTTACAGTTGTGAATGAAAGAGAAAGACGACCACACTAATCTTTTTCTGCTTCAGTATGTGGTTGTCTAGTCTCTTTGGGAGTTGCTTTTGGGCAGGCTTGAATTTAGCCGTGCTATTTGGTATAGAGTGAGAAGTTAATTTGTGGGAACAGGGAGACACGCGGTAGTAGTTTGAATTTTAGGAATTTGTGTTTTTGGGGCTCACTGCATTGATTAATGCATTTTAGAAATCTCGGAATATGATTATTTTTATGATGTTTAGACGAACAAGTATTCTCTTAAGCATTCTTTTTTTGTCAGGCTCTATTTTGTTTGGGCGGTGATGTAGGTTTTTCTGTTTTTTTCAGTGTAAAGATAGTTTAGGTTAGTGAGCCTTCTGTTTATCTCATGTTCTTGGTCAATCTCTTTTCTTTTATGTGATCACAAAAAAATATTTTGTTTTGTTGGATATTATTTTGTGGTCATGCAATCCTTTGCAATCTTTTTTGTTATATGGCCAATTTGTCAGAGGACACTGTCATCCATGCCTTGTTGTATAGATAATGCTGATGCATTTGATTCTATCTCGGTTTTGGTTATGAAATTTTATTATTAAATTGAATATTGTCTTGATGGAGTTAATCACTTTTATTGCCATTTGTAAATTAAGTGATGTTCTAATGCTATTTATTTAGTCATTCTTTCTCTATAATCAAGTTGTTGTACTGTAGTTTGTTTTTTTAGAACATGTTTCCGTTTCCGTAAGGTTTTTATTTTTTAGTTCTATCTTTGCAAAATAACTATGTAATTGTCGATTCTTTACTTCTATTCTTTTATATTCTTGATTGTTTAATTGTTTTAGATATAAAGTTCTGTTGTTTTTCCTATTGATTATCCAAGTTTTATGATTGTTTCCCAGAACCCTCACCTCCTTATGTTTAATACACCTTTCACTGTTGGCCAAAGCCGCCTCTGCAATTTATGGCTTAATGATCCCTCCATTAGTAACACCCTGTGTAAGCTGAGGCACAATAAGGTATGGTTTGTCATGATCATTCTTTCCAGAGATGCCGTCGCAAACGATAATCATTTTCTTTTCTTGTTTTTGGGATTTTATCGTCTTTTCTTGTATTTTAGCGTGGAAATTCATCTGTTGCACTATTGGAAATAAGTGGAGGCAAAGGAGCTGTTCTAGTGAATGGCAAGATTTATCAGAAAAATTCTAGCGTAATTTTAAGTGGAGGTGATGAAGTTGTCTTCAGTTCTTTGGGAAAACATTCTTATGTATCCTCTCATTTTCAATTCAGCTATATTGTTGGTCATAGAATTTACTTTTGATAAACTATCACATAATCAGCCAATTATGTGACACTTATACTTATGAGAGCTTTGTTGCTGTCTACTTCTTGTCTGGCACCTAGTTTTTAGATTGATTATTTTTACTTTCTGGTGCAATATCTTTAATTTTGGTAGAAGAAGGATTCCTTAATTTGAATACCAGATATTTCAGCAGCTTGCAAATGATAGTCTAGCTGTGTCTGGAATATCTTCTTCAGTAGACATTTTAGAAGCCCAAAGTGCTCCTATAAAGGGCATGCAGGGTGAGGCAAGAGCTGGAGACCCTTCAGCTGTTGCAGGAGCATCCATATTAGCATCTTTATCAAATCTCCAGAAAGACATATCTCTACTTTCGCCGCGTGGCAAAACTGGAGAGGATGTGCAGCAACGGAGTAGTTGTGGAGCATTAGATGATTGTAATCCAGTTGTTGACTCAGAGAATGACACTAACAAAAGCGATCTTGTTGCTGTTTCAATGGATACAGACATAATTCTTCCTTCTGATGTAGCTAATGGAAGTCCGAATCTAGATGGACTTGGATTGGATGCATGTGTGGATTCGGATAGCAGGGAGGCACCTGGGGCAACTTATGAGTTGCGCCCAATCTTGCAGATCCTTGCTGGATCATCATCACCTGATTTTGGTATGAGTGGCAGCATTTCGAAAATTCTTGATGAGCAAAGGGACATCAGGATTCTCCTCAAGGACTTAAACCCTTCAACTATGTTGATTTCGACTAGGAGACAAGTTTTTAAAGACAGATTACGACAAGGAATTCTCAGCGATGACAAAAACAAGGTTTCATTTGAAAATTTTCCTTATTACCTAAGGTGAGGTAATGTATTTGTTTAGTTGCTATTTCTTAATAGTTTGAAAAAGATGGTAAACTAATTGGCAATGGCTTGTTGAGTGGGTTGTTCATTATTTTTTGTGGCAATTATAATAGTAGAATGCACTGCTGCTTAATATGTTGTCTGCTTTTGATTGTGTGTTGTTGCAGCGAAACAACAAAAAATGTATTGATTGTATCAGCCTACATTCAACTGAAGTGTAATAAGTTTGCAAAGCATGCAACCGAGCTCCCTACTTTGAGCCCCCGACTAATGTTATCCGGACCTGCAGGTTGTTTTTTCACTATGCTGGCTTTTGATGTGATTTCTATTTCCTCTTTTTTCTCTTTTTAGATGTTACTTCACATATTAATGAAGCTCTTTGTAGGTTCGGAGATATATCAAGAAACTCTGACAAAGGCACTTGCCAAACATTTTGGTGCTAGATTATTAATCGTTGATTCGCTTCTGTTGCCTGGTGTAAGATACTAATCTTTATGTACTTCTTGACTTTTGAAAAGTCTTATGATAAGGCAAAAGAAAAAGAAAATCCTTTTTTTTTGGGTGTTTTAGCTATAAAATTTTATTTCATCACAAAATTAAGCAACAGATTGGAAGTTTTATAAACGAATTTTCATGGCGTGGGACATTTGTCTTCCTCTTTAAAAGCTCTTGAATAATTTCAGGGTCCTTCTCCCAAAGATAGTGATTCCTCGAACGAAATTCCAAAGCCTGAAAGAGTGCCTATCGCTAGGCGAACTGCACATGTGAGTACATTACATAAGAGACCCACATCAAGTGTTGAGGCTGAAATTACAGGTGGAGTTTCCTCTCAGTCTTTGCCAAAGCAAGAGGCATCAACAGCCTCATCAAAAAACACTGTCTTCAAAACGGGTATACCTTTTTTTTTCATAGTATCTGTTTTAATGGCGTCAACTGTAAAGTTTTTAATACCTGTAAAACATGTAGGTGACAAAGTGAAATTTGTGGGTAGCTTTCCTTCCTCCGTACCTACTCTTCAAAACTGTCCTTTAAGGTAGCATCTTTTATTTTTACGATTAGATACAATACATTTGATAAATCTTTTCATTGATTTTTTACTACACAGTTTGTTCACTTTTGTGCTTAAGAAATTATGGATAAATCTCTGCCTACTCTTTTGTGCTAAAGAATTATGAATACTTAATAGCTAATAAATAGCTTTGTTTTTTTTTCAGTTTGCATGAGAACAAATAAGCTATTGATTTTGTTACAGTAGTTCGATTTTTCTTTATTGTTAAAAATCTCCAATTTATGCAGGGGACCATCTTATGGATGTCGAGGAAAAGTTGTCCTCGCTTTTGAAGAAAATGGTTCATCTAAAATTGGTGTTAGGTTTGACAAATCAATTCCAGATGGCAATGATCTTGGTGGTCTTTGTGAAGAAGATCACGGATTCTTCTGTTCTGGTTATTCTCGTCACTATTTGTACTGTACATATATTCAAGAACATGTGATTTTTTATTTGTTGATACGTGCTTTATGTTACAGCTAATCATCTACTTCGATTGGATAGTTCTGGAGGTGATGATAATGACAAGCTGGCTATCAATGACCTGTTTGAGGTACTCATTGCCTTCCGGGACACTCATGATTTTTATTTTTTGAATCTCATGGTCAAGTTTTACGTTAATAGGTTGTCGTGTATGAGAGTAAAAGTAATCCATTGATACTGTTTATAAAAGACATTGAAAAGGCTATTGTGGGCCACTCAGATGCATATTCAGTCTTAAAGAGCAGGCTTGAGAATTTGCCGAAGAATGTTGTTGTTATTGGCTCCCACACTCAGATGGATAATCGGAAGGAGAAAGTAAGCGGCTAGACATTAATAAATTAGCGACTTTGAAACTATGTTTCATCGACCTAATATCTGAATTCACGTTTGATGTTGTTGTTTCAAAAATCTTCCAGTCCCATCCGGGTGGTCTTTTGTTTACCAAGTTTGGAAGTAACCAAACGGCTCTTCTTGATCTCGCTTTTCCGGTATTCTTTCTTACTTATGAATAAATCCTTTTCGTGTTGCTTATTTATTCTCGTTTTTTGGGGAATTTTAAATATTTATTCTTTTTCTTTTCTTTTTGCAGGATAACTTTGGTAGGCTGAATGACAGGGGTAAAGAAACCCCGAAAGCATTGAAGCAACTTACTAGACTTTTCCCTAACAAAGTCACCATACAGCTGCCACTGGTATTGATGAGTCTTAAATTGTGTAACTATGGCTGATGTAAACTGCATCTTGTCAACTATTTTAATCTCATGCCATATTTACTGGAAATACCTCCCTGAATTCTGGCAGGATGAGGCCCTACTTTCAGACTGGAAACAGCAGTTGGAACGCGACACGGAAACTATGAAAGCACTTGCAAATATTGCTAGCTTGCGTTCGGTAAGTACTGCACAGTGTATGAGATTTTTAGCTAGTTATTCATCGTTGTTATTAAAAATAAAACACTCAGAAAATCATATGTTAATCTTACCATGAATCCCAAAACCTTAATTCTAATGAGTTTAAGTTAATTTAGTTAACTATTTAAATTATTAGAATTTCCCGGCTTATCTACACTAATTTTTTAATGGGTGGTACGTGTAGTTTAATTTTAAATAAGCTAGAGTGAAGATTTATACTTAAGATTGGTGAGATAAACATCTTCCTCAGATAACACATGCACACGCATACTATCTTTCTCTACTTCTCGCTCTCTTACATACAAACAGATTAACTGCTTTTGGTCTCTCCATTGGAACTTATAGTTTTTCACCTGTTATCTTCGCAGGTTCTTAGTCGAAATGGGTTTGATTGCCCCGACCTTGAAAAACTCTGCGTTAGAGATCAAGCTCTGACAACTGAAAGTTTGTCTTAGAAATCTTACTCAATAGTTTCTTATTAAAAGAAATCTTATTTGAAAGTTCATAGAA
The DNA here is from genome assembly GCA_022433065.1 of Begonia loranthoides. Taxonomy (NCBI): domain Eukaryota; kingdom Viridiplantae; phylum Streptophyta; class Magnoliopsida; order Cucurbitales; family Begoniaceae; genus Begonia; species Begonia loranthoides. The sequence goes on along the minus strand of CM039472.1, from coordinate 3,492,864 downwards.
TGGCAATAATAAACTAAAACTACTATATCTCTGAATCAGGTGTAGAGAAAGTGGTAGGCTGGGCATTGAGTTATCAATTTATGCATTGTTCTGAGCCGTCGATTAAGGATTCTAAACTTATCATTTCTTCGGAAAGGTTGTCTGTCCCATCTGATTAAACTTTGTTATCAACATTGAGTGAAAAATAGAAGCTGATGCTGTATTATTGACGTGATTCTTGCAGCATTAAGTATGGGCTGGACCTTCTTCAAGGTATTCAGAATGAAAACAAGAGTATGAAGAAATCACTCAAAGTAAAAGTCTACAGATTTTTTGTCCACCAGAGCATATCATAATTTCGTAGGAAATCATAATTTCGTAATAATTTTGACAACTAGTGTTTTTCAGGATGTGGTTACAGAGAATGATTTTGAGAAGAAACTTCTCGGCGATGTCATTCCGCCTGGCGACATTGGGGTCACATTCAATGACATTGGCGCCTTGGAAAATGTTAAGGATACTTTGAAAGAATTAGTTATGCTTCCTCTACAGAGGCCTGAGTTATTCTGCAAAGGGCAGCTGACTAAGGTTCTTTTCTTACAAAATGTTTCCTTCATGATGAGTATATACTAAATAGACAACTTTATTCCTCACACAAGGTTCAGGGTCAGCTACTGCCCAGTGGCTTTCACGGCAGCCTACGGCTGGGCCCCGAATTTTTTTTATAAGGCCTGGCCGTCCCACAGACTAGCTTTTTTAACGTGTGAGCGCCGCCGGCACTGAAGGAAAAATAATGGGCCTGGGCCGGCTCGAAAAGGGGCTGAGTGGTCCAAAGCTGACCCGCTCCGCTGATGAGGCTTAGAAAATGTGCTTGTTTTTTTGATCTTTGGATTTGGCTACATATTTGACAGCCTTGTAAGGGAATACTGCTCTTTGGTCCTCCTGGTACTGGGAAAACCATGCTTGCAAAAGCTGTTGCCACTGAGGCTGGTGCAAACTTTATCAATATTTCAATGTCAAGCATTACTTCAAAGGTACATAATCGGTCTTCATATAACATTTTCATTTTCATTCCATGCATTGTTCTCATGACAGCATTTGGTTTTGCAGTGGTTTGGTGAAGGAGAAAAATATGTCAAAGCGGTGTTCTCTCTTGCCAGTAAAATTGCTCCTAGTGTTGTATTCGTTGACGAGGTTAGTGAAGTTCATGTATAACTTCTCAGTGCATTCTCTGATATTGTTCTATCAAGTTCTTGAATGGGCTTGTATTGATTCTCCAAAATTTTATTTTTCTGCCCAATCTAATTTTTCTTAACTTAGCTGATGATGTCGATGTAGGTGGATAGCATGTTAGGTCGACGTGAAAATCCAGGAGAACACGAGGCTATGCGCAAAATGAAAAATGAGTTTATGGTCAACTGGGATGGTTTGCGTACGAAGGACAGAGAACGGGTTCTCGTACTTGCGGCAACTAATAGACCTTTTGATCTCGATGAGGCTGTTATTAGGAGGCTGCCTAGAAGGTAAAGTCTGTAATTGTAAAGAGCCGGTAATCTTCTCAATTTGAAAATGTGTGCAAACTCATTATTCATCAATTTTTTCTGGGTAGATTGATGGTTAACTTGCCGGATGCTCCGAACCGAGAAAAGATTTTGGGAGTTATTTTAGCTAAAGAAGATTTGGCTGCTGATATTGATATGGATGCAATTGCAAACATGACAGATGGGTATTCTGGAAGTGATTTGAAGGTTTAATGGCTTCTTAAATTATTCTGTTTTTACTTCTTGAAATTTAAAATGGCTCTTCCAAATTCCTTAATTCTTCGGATCTTTCGTTTCAGAATCTGTGCGTGACTGCAGCCCACTGCCCCATTCGAGAAATTCTCGATAGGGAGAAGAAGGTAGGCCAGTTTTTCGTTCCCATAACATCTTTCAACATCATTGCATGTGTAATGATAGCAACTGTCTGGATTGTTTGAAATAGTTTATGGATCTTTCTTTGAAATTTCGAATTTACTCTTGAAAGGCTGCGAATTCGTTTGAACTTGTTTTAGGAAAAGGACTTAGCATTGGCCGAAAACAGACCTTTACCCGCACTATATAGCAGTGCCGATATCCGGTCTTTGAAGTTAGAGGATTTTAGATTTGCCCACGAGCAGGTTAGTCAAATCTTGTCCATGTTTATGCGGAAATTATAGAACATTGACGTTTTGATTTGATGTCTGACTGTCTATATGGATCGTCGAAATCTGAAACATTTTCTTTTGCGAATTTGCAGGTTTGCGCGAGCGTATCGTCGGAGTCGACAAACATGAACGACCTTCTACAGTGGAATGAACTCTACGGAGAGGGCGGATCGAGGAAGAAGAGATCTCTAAGCTATTTCATGTGAGGAGGAGGAGGAGGGGTGACTCCTTTTTGTATAGCATTTCTTGCCTTAGTTGATTATTCTTGGTCGACGTGGAATGGAAGCGCCACCACAGAGATTAGCGGGACTAATCACTATCGAGATCGAGCGGTTGATCTCGTCTTTCGTTCATAGTCTAATATGCAGTCAAATGTTAATTTGTTTCGTGAGAATCTATGTTTTTTGTAGGAATTTTCCGACTTGTTTTGAAGAATAGTAGAGCAAAGATGTTCTTTTTTTGATCATGTTCCTTAAAAAACATGAAATCAGTGCTGAGTATTATGTATCTCTGACTCTGTTTGTACATACTTAATTTATTAATGAAATAAGTTGTTCATCATTTGCTGTGGCTTCAGGATGAATCTGTTTTTGAGCTTAGGGATTGATTAACTACTTAATTATGATCTCAAATCAATGATAAAATAAATATTAAATAATTTTGTTAATAAATAAAATATTGAACTAAGAAAAATAACGGATAAATTTTGCTGTTATATTTTCTGTTAGAATTGTGAAAATATTATTTTTGCAGCAGATACTTGTCTTTCGTTGCGTAAAATACTATTTATGTTGCAAGAATATTATTTTCTTTGCAGAAAATTTTCTTTTCGCAGAGGATACTTGTTTTCGGTTGAAGAAGCAAGTCCTTGGAATTGAATTTCCTTTCTGTAGCGGAAAACACATTTCCACTATGAAAAATATCCTTTCCGTAGCGGATACTTGTCTTCCGCTACGGAAAACATGTTTTTGAAATATAACTTGCTGTTCGCAGCGAAAAGAACGTTAAATTTCTAACGAAAGACGTGATAACAATGTTTGCGTCGTTTATTTCTTATAGTTCAATATTTTATTTGTTAGCGAAAATTATTTAGTATTTGCCTTGTCACTGAATATCCCATAATACAAGAGTTATTTTATTAATTTTCCTTTTTTTTTTTGGGTTTTATTCTTCCAAGAATAGTTTTATTATAAAGTTTTTTTTTGTAATATGTATATTTTTAGTATTATCTAAGACATGATATGGTCGCCTATCTTTGTATTGATCTCTAAATTAAATCTAAACTTTAGCAGAAATAATGTTAGATGTAAATTATAATATTGTTTAGGATAAGTGCAATTTAGATACTAATGTTGAAAATCATTTAAACTATTTTTTTTTTTGGACAAATTGAACATCTATCTTTTAGTTATCAGTAATTTAGATTCTCTCATCAATTTATCCATTAAATCAAACATGTATGTACCACGTATTCCATTTGATGAAGTGTTTTAACCCAATTATTAATTATTTTGGCGATTTCTAATTCAATTTTTAACTCTATCAGATCTCCTGTCTGACAATTTGAACTATTTCAGTCGGTAAAGTTTAAAATCGAGTTAAAAATCATGAGAGATATTAGAAATCAGGTAAAAACACTTTATTTGTAATTGATAAATACCGGCAAAGTGTAAATTGTTAATAGTTTTAATTTATTTTAAAAAATAATTTAATATTTAATATAGTTGGTATACCCCTTACCCAATTGTTTATTAGTTAATATAATAATTAAATAAAGGGAAAATGACAAACCAACCATCATCCTTTATTATTGGTGACAAACCAACCATCATCCTTTTTTTCTAACAATTAAACTACTGAACTATGAAAAATTGACGCCGCTACCATCGCTGTCACGTTTGCCGTTAACACTTTAATGACGAACCGCAGCGATGTCTTGAGACGCCGCAGCGGTCTCATGAAAAACCGTCGCGGCGTCTTGAGACACCGCCGCGGTCTCATGACTGGCGGTTTGTTAAAATTTTTTATCACAAATTTGAGGGCTTAAACACGTGATTTTGAGGCCGAGAAAGGAGGTCATGCGATAAACCTATGACAAGTCATAGATCTCTGAGAGAGCTTCGATTTGATACCTTTTGGAGCCGATTCTGACACCTGTAGCCAAAGTTATGGTCTTTTGAAGTTGAAGAGGTTAAAAATTTAATAAAATGATTGGATACGTAAAACATATACATAAAGACTTTGAAGTAGCCATGAAACTCTCTGTTTTTCATGGCTACTTCAAAGTCCGCAGCGGTTTTTGATTTTTAGTGTTTCATGGCTACTTCAAAGTACCTATGTATATGTTTCTCGATTTTCCACGACGATTTTTCATGAGACCGCGACAGCGTCTCAAGACACTGCCGTGGTTCGTCATTAAAGCGTTAATGGTAAACGTGACAGCAATGGTAGCAGCATTAATTTTTTAAGTTTAGTGGTTTATTTGTTAGAAAAAAAAGGACGTGGTTGATTTGTCATTTTCTCTTAAATAAATTATAAATTATTATTTGTCTAAATTTAAACAATTTACTATTTAGAAGGGAGGTTTACGTTGTGGGCCCTGCGCGAAGTTTGTATTTGAAAAGGTCAATGAAATTTGACTATTTAAGAGCTTCTTTTTCCGAGCAAAGAAGTAATTTTACAGACAACTCGGACAAGAGAGGCGAGAGGAATGGAGCTCGTCTCCCACTCTTCTGACTTTATGTTGCCTTATGTTTCCACTGAACAGAGCTCTTCTTTGACTTATGCGCTTGTTATTCTTAATCAGCGGCTTCCGAGATTCACTCCTTCGCTTTGGGAGCATGGTGAGTAGCCTCTGCTTCTTGCTCCGAGCTCGTTTGATTGTTTGTAATGGTCGTTTTAGGGCTTTTTTAAGGGATTCTATAAAAAAGAGAATTGAGAGAAAACTCTGACTTATTTATTTCATTGAAAAACAACGGTATAATTATACACAACAGATAATTATTATAATTCATACAATAAGCTATTCTTATAAAAGTAATTATATTACATAATATATATTTCTATAATTAAGTCATTATAAACAAGGACAATAATATTCATTCCATATATCATGTGATATTGCTTGATTCTTAACACTCCTCTCAAGTAGGAGAGTGAATGTCAAGAACTCCCAACTTGCTTCTCATCATCGTGAAAGCTTCCTTTCCAAGTGGCTTAGTAAATATATCAGCTAGTTGTTCGGTTGACGGGACATATTCAGTACTTATTGAACCATCTTGAATTTTGTCTCGAATAAAATGATAGTCCATTTCTATATGTCTGGTTCTTTCATGAAATACCGGATTTGCTGCTATGTGTAAAGCTGCCTTATTGTCGCAGTGTAATAATGATGGTTTTAGATGAATTATCCGCAAATCTTTCAATAATGATCGTATCCAAGATAATTCGCAGTATGTACTAGTCATAGCTCTATATTCAGCTTCTGCCGATGATAAAGAAACCGTCTTTTGTCTTTTTGTTCTCCAAGAGATAAGTGACGATCCCAAAAAAATGCAATAACATGTAGTTGATTTTCGAGACACTAGAGAACCACCCCAATCTGAATCACAAAAAGCTCGTAAGGATAAAACATTTTGGGAAGAAAAAACAAACCCTGCCCTGGATTGTTCTTCAAATATTGTAAAATGCTCATGACAGCTTCCATATGAGGTTTACGTGGAGCATGCATGAACTTGATCAATATATGTACTGAATAGGTAATGTTTGGGCGAGTAACAGTCAAATAGATTAAGCATCCTACAAAACGCCTATACAAAGATGGATCTTTTAGTAGCTCACCTTCATATGTCAGCTTCAAATTTTGTTTCATGGGAAAATCTACTGGTTTAGCTCCCAAATATCCACTCTCCTTTATAATTTCCAAAGCATATTTCCTTTGTGAGAGAAATATTCTCTTCTTTGATCGAGAGACTTCAATACCCAAAAAATATTTTAAGTCACCTAAGTCTTTGATCCGAAAATAATTATGCAAAAATTGTTTAAGAGCAGATATAACAGCGAGATCATTACCCGTTATAAGAATATCATCAACATAGATTAGCAATGTTGTAAAAGAGTTTCATTTCTTACATGTGAACAATGAGTAATCCGCCTTAGACTGAACAAATCCAGCGTCTTGAATAGCTGTAGAAAACTTGGCAAACCATTGACGTGATGCTTGTTTAAGTCCATACAAGGATTTGTCAAGGTGACATACAAGATTCTCTCCCTGTCGCTAAATACCAGGAGGAAGTGGTATAAAAATTTCTTCAGAGAGGTCACCATGGAGAAAAACATTATGAACATCCAATTGATGAAGAGACCAATTTTGAGCAGCGGCCAAAGCTATCAAGCAACGCACTGTGACCATCTTTGTAGTAGGTGAAAATGTTTCGTGATAATCGATACCTTCAAGTTGAGTATATCATTTGGCAACCAAACGCGCTTTGTAGCGCTCAAGAGAACCATCAGACGTACGCTTAATTTTGTACACCCAACGACAACCAATAGCTTGTTTTCCATGCGGAAGGGATGTAAGAGACCAAATTTTGTTTGCTTCTAATGCAACCAATTCAGAATGCATTGCTTCTTGCCAATGAAGTTGTGATGCAGCTTTTTCATAGCTTTTAGGCTCAACATCATTAGAAATAGTAGCAATAAAAGTCCGATGTTTTGGCAAGTAACGATCATAAGAAATAAAATTAGAAAGAAGATATCTTGTACCTTGATGTGGAAGAGATGACGAGGGCGACGTTGATTCAAGAGACATTACTTGATTACAAATGTAGTCACGTAAAGCTGTAGAAGGGACATGGGGTCGTCGAGAACGGCGTAAAGTGGCCGGTGGTGGTGAAGATGCAAAAGGAATAGGAGTGGATTTCACAGGTATATGTTGAATAGGTGGAGAAATTTCAATATCTGGGATTGCAACAGGTCTTACTGAATCTATATTGGACGAGGAAGGAGTAATTGATGCATATGAAAAAACATCCTCATGAAAAATGACATCACGACTAGTGAAAACTTGACTAGTTTCAATATTATATAATTTGTATGCTTTTTGACCAGTGGGATATCCAAGAAAAACACAACGTGTTGCATGGGAAGCAAGTTTATGGGGAATATGAACATTAGTAGCATACGCAAGACATCCAAAAACTTTGAGATGAGAATAAAAAGGTGTTTTATCATAAAGTTTCTCAAAAGGAGTTTGGCGAGATAAAATTGAAGTAGGTAACCTGTTGATTATATGCACAGCAATAGATACACATTCTGCCCAGAAATGTAAAGGAAGGTGAGCTTGAAAACGAAAAGCTCCAGCTGACTCAAGAATATGTCTATGTTTGCGTTCAACAACTCCATTTTGTTGAGGAGTATAAATACAAGAATGTTGGTGAATGGTACCTTGTCGTGAAAAATAGTTTTTCAAGGAAAAAAATTCTGTTCCATTGTCGGTCCGAATATTTTCAATGATGTTGTGTTTCACTTTATGTTGCATGAAAAAAATCCAAGTGAAACGAGAGAAATCATCCACAATAGTCAAAATGTATTTTGCACCAGAAAGAGAAGAGACTTTGTAAGGTCCCCAATTATCACAATGAATTAATTCAAATGGTCTAATAGAAGAAATTGAACTAATAGGAAAAGGTGATCTTGTCTGTTTTGCAAAAGCACAAATATCACAAACACTATTTAATTCGAAAGGAAATTTCAATAAAGTTTTAGCCATAAATTCTAATCTAGAAGAGGACAAATGACCTAATCGTCGATGCCATGAGATAGAGTCTTGAGGAGAGAAATGTGTGATAGTATGAGCTGCTACATTTTGAATTGTAGGTGGTTTATTTGCTGCAGTTGTAACCAAGTAATAAAGTCCATTTTGTTGTTTACCCAAACCAATCGTCTTCCCCGTCATCAAATCCTGCAAAATACACGAATTAGGATAGAAAGTTACTGAACAATTCAAATCTTTTGTCATGCGGTTCACAGATAATAGATCTACTTTGCAAGAGGGTACCCCAAGTACATTTTTTAAATAAATGAAAGGACTCAAAGATAAATTTCCAGTAAAAATAATTGGAGTATGGTCTCCATTTGGCATAATAACGGGCAATAAAGAAGTATTTCTTTTACTATTGATGAGAAGCTTGGGCGAGGAAGTAATATGATCTGTCGCACCGCTATCAATAATCAATTTAGGAACTAACAAACCTGTATGAGTGTTAACATTATTTGTTTTAGGATTAGCTCGCTCAAATGACCCATCTTCTTGCATAATGGATAACATCTGTTGCAATTGTAAATCAGTCAATCCATTCATAGCAGACTGAATTTTTTGCATCATAGGAATCTCCTTCCTCACATTATTAACAGAATATTGGCTATTGCCATTATGTTTGCTCGCTGCATTCTTAGAGTGTCCAGGTGGATAGCCATGTAACTTCGAACATGTCTCTTTCACATGATTGTCCCTATTATAATGTGAACAATGGAGAGGCTAACGATGAGATGAATTAGAACGAGAAGTGTTGTAAGATTTCCGTCTAACGGCAAGAGCAACTGGTTCATCTTTGCGAACAACCATTACCGAAGCTTAAGTTCCATCACGTGTTATACTCAAATTTCGCTGTTTTTTTTCTTGAATAATCAAGGAATATGCTTGCACAACATCAGGCAGCGGATTCATCAAAAGGATCTGACCACAGATTGCATTATAAGATTCATTTAATCCCATAAGAAATTGCATTAATTTGCGTCTCCTATTATCAGCTCCACAAGTGCAAACAACATCATTATACGAACCCAATGCATCTCATAATTTTTTTAGCTTTGTATAATAAATTGCAACAGACATTTGATCTTGAATGCGACAAGCAATATCTCTTTCAATTTGAAAAATTCGTGGGGCATTACTTTGTGAGAAACGACTTCGTAAATCTTCCCAAACTTCATGAGCAGTGTTGCAGAAAATAACATTATATGCAATATCAGATGTCAAAGAATTTAAAAGCCAAGAGAGTACCATGTCATTGCATTTTTTTTCCATACAGTGCATTCTTCGAGATTGGTTGTGTCTTGCGGTGCTTCAAGAGTTCCATCAACAAAACCCAATTTGGATTTTGCATTTAGAGAAATTTTCATAGCTCAGCTCGATGTTGAATAGTTGTTTCCATCAAGAGGTTTGGAAACAAGAATAATTCCTGGGTGATCGGAATGATGAAGAGAATAAGGGCCGTTGGAAATTGACTTATCTCATGTAAAAGCCATGATGAAAAAATAAGACAGAAAAAAAATGGTTACTGCTATGATACCATGTAAAAAAGAGAATTGAGAGAAAACTCTGACTTATTTATTTCATTGAAAAACAACGGTATATATACACAACAGAGAATTATTATAATTCCTACAATAAGCTATTCTAATAAAAGTAATTATATTACATAATATATATTTCTATAATTAAGTCATTCTAAACAAGGACAATAATATTCATTCCATATATTATGTGATATTGCTTGATTCTTAACAGATTTGATTTGGCTTGATTTGGATTCATTTGTTTTGGTTTGGAGTAGCACGACTACGCTTGTGCGCTGATGGAGGTGCTAATCGCCTATATGATGAAATGCCTTTCCTTTTTCCTCATGAGGATGCCTTTTCTGTTCGAACTAGGTTATTCTTTACCAAGTCTTTATCTATCTCCTTACTTCTCTTTTTTTTTTTTGCTGTTAAGTCTGATGAATTAACAAAAAAAAAACTCCATGTATAGTGTCTATCTTCAGCTATCGTTTTCCCGCTTGTTGTTATCGATTATGGTTTATCTATTTTGGGCTGATGAAAATATTTTGATATTCCGTGCTTCTACTTCCATTTCCATTCAATATATTATCTGTTTCCTCATCCTCTTTCTTTAAAAGAGAAGAAGGGAAGAGGGAAGCGGGCATGTTCATGTAGAGTAATATCTTTGCGTGACTTTTTAAGTTTGGCTGATCAAATGGAGGTTTTTATACTCGGCACTTTCATTTGTATTATCTATGTTAGACACCGAATGATAACCGAAAAAGAGAAATGCATAAGTGTAACACTAAATTTAGGTGGAAAAACCCTTACGGGAAAAAGCCACAGACATAGAATAATATCACTACGAAAATTAAATTTCAACTGTAAATTTTGCGACTATAGCTTACATGAATTTATAGAGAAAATAAAAACCTAAAACTGATATTTACAGCGTGGGTCCACTAACCCGACCCAAATAAAATTTGAATCACACTAAATTCTAACTATCTTATTCTTGACACAAATTTTATAAAGGAAATCCAAAATGTGGAGTCGTGAGCCCGACCCAAAAAGAATCTAACACATTGAACTTTGACAATATATACCTCAAAATGAATTTTGACGCAAAAAATAAATCTTTAAATCTTTCTCTTTCACACTTTTAGCGAACTCACATGTCTATGCTAAATAAGGATACAGATCACCAAATTGTAGAAGTTCTCAATGATAAATTTTGCAGCTGATGTTGACCAGGTTTAAGAAACACTTAAATTACGAGGATAACATCTTCAAATCTCACAAAGTGTCATCTAAATCTGGGTAAACATATTTCGCATCTTCACCTATCATATCAAATTTGCCATTCAAAATCTTTTACAATTCCATTATTGCTATTTTGACATAAGGAAAATATTGAATCTTGATCTAAAAGTTTAAGAATTTCAAAGATTCATCGCCGCAAAGTACGATCTTTTAGAAAATATCTAATCTAAAATCACTGACTTCAATAAAATATTAACACTCAAAATATTAAAGCAGAAAATCATGGATATTTCAAGATCCTAAAAGATGTTCTAAAAATTCAAATATTTGAATAATAACTTATCAGCCCCAAACTATCAAATCAATTGCTGAAACAATTGTAGATATTACAAAATTCAAAATTGATTGAATTTTAACCAAAAATAATCTTGAATATTAAAATATTCTTACGATTTCAAATCTATACAAAAATATTAAATTAAATTCACCCAAAATTCACAAATTTTCCTAAAAAATCTCAAACGATTAAACTTTGGATTTTTAACCAAAATTCGAACAAAGATTAAAATCTTAACCAAAAGTAATCCCAAAAATTTCAAATATCTTTGGAAAAATCAAAATTTTTCTAACAAAACTCTTGCGGATAAGACAAAACTATGAATATGAAATTGACATTACAAATCAAACTTTGGAAGTTAAATTTTGCTCAACATCACCAAAGTCAACTTGAAGGGTTTCTTCACTACAGGGAAGACGACCTGCAGATGGAGAGCATTGACTTGAGATGGCGGATAATGGGGCATCGATCTTCAATGCGCAAACAGATGGTTCGGCTGATTGGGAATCATTGGCGGCGGCTATTTTTGTGTGGCAAAGAAGATATCTTCACGAAGAAGATAAATGGCATGGGCGAATAGCTTTTTTTTTTTCCCAAAAATTGTAATTTTTGGGAAAAATTATGAAAAACTTTATTTGATGCGGAACGATTAAAGAGAATTGATGTTTCAATGAATTTCGAAACTCGGGTTTTATAATCTCTTCCAACTAGGCTCTAATACCAATGATTAGAAATCAAACAATAACCAAAAAAGAAAAATACAAAAGTGTAACACCAGATTTACATGTGAAAAAATTTTTGTGGGAAAAAACTACAAGTAGAGGATAATCACTATGAAAATCGAATTACAACAGTGAGTTTGACAACTCTAACTTACACGAATTTATATAGAAAACAAAATCTTAAAATTGATATTCACAATTCGGGCTTATTGACTAGACCAAATAGAATTCGAGTCATAGCGAACTGTAACAATCTATGTAATCTCTACTGGGAGCAAAAAACTAAGGGACTAAAAGTTTTTTTTTTGTATGCTTCTTTGGTGGCAGGTACAAGCCAGATGTGATTAAGGGAGATATGGATTCAATCCGAACAGATGTGATAAATTATTATAAGAACCTGGTAAAATAGCATGCTTTCTTCTTCAATTTCCAGAAAAAACTTTATTGTTATTAATATATATAGACATACACAAAATATACCCTCTTATGTTTATAATTGATTCAAACTGACTAACTGATGACCATCAAAGCATGATTTCTTTTTTGTGATTCAATCTAATGAATCAGGCCTTTTATCTTCTTGAAATCTTTTCTATCAAATGTGTAGTTTTAATATTCAAAGCTCGATTTCTAGACTCAAGATTTCTTTGCTTTACTTTGTTCAGTTGTTGTAGGGAACCAAGATTTTAGATGAATCCCAAGATCAGGACACCACTGATCTGCATAAATGTACAGCATATGTACTTCATTCTTCGGCGAATGATAAGAAGTCTAATGTAAGTTGCGCTGAGATTATTTCCATCCCTGAAGTTCTTTCTCAGATCGATGCAAAAATGTACTTCTTGTGCAGTTATGCATACTTGTTGCTGGAGTACTCGGTGGACGGTTCGATCATGAGATGGGAAATATCAACGTTCTTTGCCGTTTCGCAGCTGCACGAATAATCCTTTTATCCGACGATTGTCTTATATACCTTCTCCCAAAAAATCAACATCAAGAGATCCATGTTCAATCTTCTCAACTTATGTCAATATGCATAAATTAATGCTAAAAATTTACAACTATTATCAAATTGCATTGTTTAATAGTATTATACAAAAGTTAAATCAAGAGGGAGAAAGGAGTGCCACATATATGCTAATTATAGGAAATAGGACTGTATTAGAAAAGAGAATCCTCCTATTCATAGTTGGTATAATAGGCGTAAATAGGAGTTATTAGAAGTTAATTAGGGATGTTTTAGTAAATTGTTTGGGTTGTTTAAAAAAATAGAAGGAAAGGGGAGTTGGGAAAAACAGTTACGGAAGAATTCATTGGGAAAAAGGGAATGTTGGGAAGGGAATTGCAGACCCATTTGTTCTGCAAATGTTGTATCAACTTGTGTATTTTCTATAATTTTAGTGTGTAATTGTGGTTGGTGTTATGTGATTGTGAGAGATAAAGAGGAATATAATAGTAAACGTATCAATTTGGTATCAGAGCCGGCCCATGGTTCGATGGTGGAATACTAGTGTCGGGTGGCTGGGCTGGGCCCCGTGACTAGCCGGAAGGGAGAAGGGATGTTGTCAACAGTGAATGAACAAGTGGGAAACGAAGAAATGTAATCTGTCCGTGAAGAATTGGCTAGTTTGAAGAAAAGCATTGTGGCATTATTAGGCAGATTGGAGGATTTGTCTGTACGCCATAATGACATTCCAATTGGGTTTTTTCCAGATCATCGTATGATGCATGAATCAGATGAAGCTGAGTGCTCTAATGCAGCGTTTATGGGTAACAACGAACCAGAAGGGAGGAAATGGCCGGAAAAGAGTAACCGAACGGAGGACCATACCCGTAGACTAGAAATGCCGATTTTTGACCGAGGGGATCCCGATGAATGGGTTTATCCGGTGGAGCGATTCTTCTCCTTGAATCGCATGTCTGAAGCAGAAAAACTTGAAGCCGTGGCTGTCTGTTTGGAAGGCGAGGCCCTCGCCTGGTTTCAATGGGAAGACCGTCGGCGGCCTTTCCGTTCATGGTCGGACTTCAAACTTCAGTTGTCTGAGCGATTTCGCTCGACTTTGGAAGGTTCCCTGGAGGAACGTTTCTTGGCTTTGCGTCAAGATTCTTCGGTGAGGGAGTACAGGAAGGAGTTTGAGAGAATTGCTTCTTCTCTGTCAAATGTTCCAGAAGCCATTTTATAAGCCCAATTTATCAATGGTTTATGTGCTGAATTTAGGGCCGAGCTGCATGTCCTTAAGCCAACAGGATTGGGCCGAATCATGCTCACAGCCCAGAGAATTGAAGATAAAATGAATTTGTTAAATTCATTCTGACGGCCGCAAACCAAAACCCAGTTTTCTTATAGCCCATCAACCAACGGTACGAGGGTAATAAATAATATTGGTCGGATCGAGCTTCCGACAAATCAATTGGTTTTTCCTAAGTTTGACAAGCCTTTTAAGAAGCTCACAGATGCTGAATTACAAGATCGAAGAGCAAAAGGATTGTGTTTCCATTGTGACGAAAAATTCAGTATTGGGCATCGATGTAAGGTGAAGGAATTACAGATTTTAATTTGTCAAGATGTGGAGGAAATTGATGATTCTGTTGAGGTACAAAATAAGGTTGAAGAGGATCAGGAAGCTGTGGAGTTTTCAGCCAATTTAGTTGTGGGATTCACGTCTCCACGAACTATGAAAATGAAAGGTGACCTACTTGGCCATGAAGTAATAATTTTAATTGATAGTGGAGCTACCCATAATTTTGTGAGTTTCGATTTAGTTTCGAAATTGGGTATTGCCACTGATAAAATTAAAAGATATGGCGTCATGACGGGTACGGGATTCACTATTAAAGGTGAAGCTGTTTGTCGAGCATTATTATTATCGGTGCAAGACATGCAAATAGTTGCTGATTTCTTGCCATTGGAGTTGGGTAGTTCTGATGTAATTTTGGACATGCAATGGTTGACAACTTTGGGGAATATTCAAACTAATTGGAAACAGCTTAGTATGAAATTTGAATATGATTCACAAAAAAAAGGGTTTTGCTTGGTGATCCGACTTTATGTAAAACACAAGTTTCTTTCGAATCATTACTCAAGACACGTACCTATGATGGAACGGGTTTGCTACTTGAATTTGGGTCAATAGCAATGCATGTTGATCCTCATATGTCAGATAGTTTAGAACTTCAAAATATTCTCAAGCATTTTGCAATGGTTTTTAATTTACCAACTGGCCTACCTCCACAACGAGTCAAGGATCATGCTATTGTACTACAAGAGGGGACGAATCTCGTAAATGTTCGGCCATACCGATATCCTCATATTCAAAAAGATGAAATTGAAAAATGAGTGGGCGAAATGTTACAAGTGGGAATTATTCAACCTAGTGATAGCCCTTTCTCGAGTCCAGTATTACTGGTTAAAAAAAAGATGGTAGCTGGCGTTTTTGTGTTGACTATCGAGCTTTAAATAAGGTCACGGTTGCTAACAAATTTCTGATCCCAATCATTGATGAACTTCTTGATGAGTTACATGGATCTCAGTTTTTTTTTTCAAAATAGATCTCAAATCGGGGTATCATCAAATCAGAGTTCACCAAGAAGATGTTCACAAAACGACATTTAGAACACATGAGGGGCACTATAAATTTTTAGTGATGTCATTTGGTCTTACCAATGCATCGTCTACTTTCCAAGGTCTTATGAACGATGTCTTCCGCAAATTTCTCCGTAAGTTTGTGTTGGTTTTCTTTGATGATATATTGGTCTATAGTCGTTCAATAGAAGAACATTTGATTCATTTGCAACAAGTTTTGGAGGCACTCAGAGAACATCAATTATTTGCTAATCAGTCAAAATGTTTCTTTGCTCGGGAACAACTCGAATACTTGGGTCATATGATTTCTGGTGCAGGAGTTTCTGTTGATCAAACCAAAATTGCAGCTATGATTAATTGGCCAATACCTGGCAATGTGAAAGAACTCTGAGGATTTTTAGTCTTGACAGGCTGTTATCCTAAATTTGTGGAGCATTATGGTCAGATTGCAAGGCCTCTAACAGATTTATTAAAGAAAGATAAATTTCTTTCGTTACCACTAATTGAATCTACTTTTCGATAACTCGAACAAGCAATGACCACAGTACCTATCTTAGCCCTTCTTGATTTTACAAAGCCTTTTGTTATTGAAACCGATGCGTCGGGACATGAATTGGGGGCAGTATTAATGCAAGACCATCGACCCATTGCGTTTTATAGTCATATTTTATCTCCTTGGGTCCAACAAAAATCTATTTATGAACAGGAACTAATGGCTATAGTGTTTGCGGTAAAAAAATGGCGACCTTATATTTTGGGCAAACAATTTGTTGTTCGTACAGATTAGTGGAGTCTTAAATTTTTGTTGGAACAAATGGTTATTAATCCAGAGCATCAAAAATGGATTATTAAACTTCTTGGGTATGACTTTGAAATTCAATATCGACCGGGATTAGAAAATAAAGCTGCAGATGCACTATCCAGACGTCCTGCTGTGACTTTTATGGGTATTACAGCTTCTATGGTTTCTCTTCCTTGGGACCAGATTGATGAAGAAATTGTAAAAAGTCTACATATGGGTGCTATTAAGGCGAAACTGCTCCAAAAGTTGAATCCTCCCATGGGTTATCATTTGATTGATAATCACTTGTTATACAATAATCGTGTGGTGCTTGTTAACGGTTCGCTTTTAATTCCTTTATTATTGTAAGAATTTCACTGTGGTTCGGTGGGTGGACATGCAGGTATTGCTAAAACTTTTCAACGTTTATCTGCTGAATTCTTTTGGTTGGGTATGCATAGAGATGTCCGTGATTTCGTATCTTTTTGCCCAACTTGTTAGCAAACAAAATATTTAGCAATGTCTCCGGCAGGTCTTTTGCAACCTCTTCCAATACCGAATCAAGTGTGGGAAGATATTTGCATGGATTTTATTGAAGGCTTACCTCGTTCTGAAGGTTTTGATACTATTTTTGTGGTTGTAGATCGCCTCAGCAAGTATGCACATTTTTTTACCTCTACGCCATCCATTTACAGCTTCCATTGTCGCTGATGTATTTGTTACAACAATTATTCGGCTCCATGGTATTCCTTCTTCCATTGTTTCCGGTCGTGATAAGATTTTTATGAATCATTTTTGGAAGGAACTCTTTAAAGCCCAATGTACTTCTTTGCAATAGAGTACAACTTATCATCCTCAATCCGATGGACAAACTGAAGTTGTCAACCGCTGTTTAGAGACTTATCTTCGTTGCTTCGTCCACACTCAACCTAAACGTTGGTGTCGTTGACTTCCTTGGTCAGAATATTGGTATAATACTTCATTTCATACGGCTGCACAAACTACACCTTTTCAAATTGTATATGGTCGATCACCTCCTCCATTGGTTCGTTATGGCATGGGTTCTACACTTGTGGCTTCTGTTGAACATCTTTTAGAGAAGTTACAACTAACAAAAGCACAAATTCTAAAGAAAGCTTCAGCTGATTCAAAATGCCGAGAGGTTCATTTTGCCATTGGTGATTTAGTTTATTCTAAAATTACAACCTTATTGCCATAAGTCTGTGGCTAAGAGACGAAATGAAAAATTAAGTCCTCATTTCTATGGTCTTTTTCCTATTGAAGCTAAAATTGGTCAGGTGGCTTATCGGCTTACTCTTCTTGCTAATACCAGTATCCATCCGATATTTCATGTTTCTTAGCTTAAAAAGGCCATTGGTACTTCCATTGCTTCGACGAATATTCCATCTCAATTATCTTCTGATTTGGAGCTTTTGGTTGAACTGCTTAATGTCCTTGATGTGCGACAAACTGCTATTGGTGGTAAAGAGTTTTTAGAAGTTCTCATTGAATGGAAAGGTTTGCCTAAAGAAGATACGACATGAGAATCTTTTCTTACTATTCAACTTCAGTTTCCTACTTTTCACCTTGAGGACAAAGTATCTAATTGGGCGAGGGTTAATGTTAGAAAAGAGAATTCTCCTATTCATAGTTGGTATAATAGGCGTAAATAAGAGTTATTAAAAGTTAATTAGGGGTGTTTTAATAAAATGTTTGAGTTGTTTAAAAAAATAAAAGGAAAGGAGAGTTGGAAGTTACGAATGAATTCATTGGGAAAAAGGAAATGTTGGGAAGAGAATTGCAGACCCATTTGTTCTGCAAATGTTGTATCAACTTGTGTAAATGTTGTATCAACTTGTGTATTTTCTATAATTTTAGTGTGTAATTGTGGTTGGTGTTATGGGATTGTGAGAGATACAGAGGAATATAATAGTACCCTCATCAGAATGAGCTTTGATTTGATAAATGCTAAAGAATGTTTTAGGCCGACAAAAACATCAACACTTGGATCCAACAACGTTGGTTGAATTTGCAATTCTTTCATGCGTCCTCCTAAATGGAAGATTTGTCGACAATCATTGGGTCAGAGACTCAGAACAGACTCAGATGCATAGAACAGGGGTGACGACAAAGAAAATGTTTAAAATCTCCGATTCTACCAAAAATCATGCAGTTGGAGCCACCGGCTTTTTCTTCTCTTGACCGCCTACATCGGCCTCATCCTCCTCTTCTCCATTGGTGGATCCTCCCTTCGTGACTTCTTCTCCATTGGTGGGTCCTCCCTTCGTCACTTCTTCTCCTACAAGTAAATTTTCAATTCAGTGGAAATAAATGGAAGTCCTTTCAATGGAAGATTGTTAAGAGCTTCATAAACGTGAATTCCTCCAAACTAGATAACATAAATCTCACTTTGCACCTATGATTACTTTCATTGGTATGGCAAGATCTTAAAATCAGACAGACCCAACTTCTTCAAATTATGAGTTTACTTCCATGGATTCTGATTTGAACATTATCATCATCATTATCGCATCGCAGTGATAAAGTCTAGGAAAGTACCTTCATCATCACTATCTTCAAAGTCACCATCGTCACCCATGCCTTCCATTCCTCCCATACCACCAAATTTCTGCAGAACAAAAAAAACCACATTAGCAAGATAAGAACAAGAAGACAAAATTTCTGAATTTACAATTGCGTACCGAGAAATCCATTCCATCCATGTCCAAGTCACCGACACCTGATCGAACCACAGCACAAATCATAAGAACTCATTGAAGATAGTACAGCCTTACAAGTAAAAGGAAGAGATAACCAATTAGATACAAACAACAAGGCATATAAAATGCATACCATTGTCATCATCTTCATCCACCCACTTGTCCCAATCTACTTTCACATAATGTGGTGGCTTCGCCTCGCCGCGGAGTAGCTTCTTCCACCAACCATTCTCCGCCTTCTCCAAGATGCAGAAAATACTTCGCACTCCAACGTTAATTTTGCTTTCCTATAACCAGAAAAATAAAAAGAAAAGAGGTCACACATAAAACAGTAGAAAGTTAATTTGATTTTTCCACTTCGACACAAAAAGATTCAACTAGTACGGCAAACAAAACAGGAATCATAACTCTTTGGAACAACTTTCACTATATCGGGCATGTAATCAAATAATCTGTCATTCAATTTTAATACACTCAAAAAACAAAACCAGTTGCTATCAATCGGATCTGAATGAAATGCAAATTACAATGATTTGAACTTTTGTTTCCATTGATGACTTATGTCTAAGTTACTAATAAACAAAGAGAAAGATTACCTCTACATTAACCTTGTCATAAAGCTCCAACTTCAGCTCATAAGAATGGTTTTCTGCACCAGCGCTTCCATTGAAAGTGAAGACTCCATCTGGTTCGAGTTTAACCTTGGCATTCTTTGAATCTGCAAGTAGCACAGTGATAAAGACTTTATCCGACCTCTGGGCCCATTTCACTTCGGGATGGCGACTACAACAAAAGGAAAAGTTTTAAAACAAATCACATACAGAATTAGAAACAAATATTTCAGAGATACACCAAACAAACAGGAAGACATTGGGCATTTAACAAAGATTTGTAAACCAAATAGCAGATAGAAATCGATGAGTAGAAGCCGAAATATTGACTACATGAAATGTTCTTAGGATTAAAAAAAGTATCATGGAATATCAAGAGAAAAGAAACTTCTGAGGTAAGAGCAAGATGTATAAGATAGAATTGATTACTAACCAATGTTGGAACGTTCAATTGGCAACAGAAACGTTAGATCTAAAAGCTAGTATCGTCAATGTGTAAACTATTATGAAAATTCATCTTCACACCATCAAAAATAGTTTCAAATGCTCTCACAGAACATAGAAATTCGTCTTGAAAAAGAAGACATAAAAAACATAGTACAATAAAAGATGAGACCAGGGACAGAAACTACGTAGGGACAGAAAATAGAAACACCAATCCCTAAGCGTACAGCTAACCATTTACTACACATTTGTCAGCTTGCATTAATTCACATGTCAAAATTAAACTAAAAAATTAGCTCCATCTACAACTTTGAAGAAGCTGTCCTCAGCTTCAAGACGAGAAAAATGTAGCAGACATGGAAGTAATAAACTCGAGAAACAGAACCGAGAGATGCTAAATCAAAGAGAGCGAGAGAGAGAGAGACGAGTAAAAATAAAAACAGAGAAAAGAGTGACAGAGAACAGAGCCCTACCTCATCGTTTCCAGTTGATGGAGAGGAATGAATCGCAAAGACAACAAACCCTAGAGTGAAGAAGAAGATCCCTCACAGGTCCAACCAAATCTTTCGTT
Organism: Begonia loranthoides; assembly: GCA_022433065.1. Taxonomy (NCBI): domain Eukaryota; kingdom Viridiplantae; phylum Streptophyta; class Magnoliopsida; order Cucurbitales; family Begoniaceae; genus Begonia; species Begonia loranthoides. The sequence continues at coordinate 3,472,348 of CM039472.1, read as the reverse complement.
AGAGACTAGGTTATATAAAGGCGTGGGACGGTTGGAGGGACTCTTCTAGTACCTTCTTCCTCGTCTTTCTCGCTTTAATATCATCCTTGGATACGGTCGGTCGGTCGCTCTTCTTCTGATTGAAAAGTATTCGAATCAGACGGTTGACGATTGTGCTGATCATTAAAGGAACTCCCTCGTAGAGGCAACTTCTGGATTTTCTCAAAAGACGAAATTAACCTCCATAATTACAAAATTTACTGTATGGTCCCTGATACGACATCGTTTTACGTCTTCCTTTTTCACCATGCGCCTGCAACCAACGAAAAACCCTAGGATCGTCGCGAACTGATCGTCTTTCATATTAATCTAGACGGTCGCCATTCTAGCAGTGGTGAGAGAGAGCGAGAGAGATGGGTGGATCTCGCAGAAAATATAAGAGATCGCGGACGAAGGTACGGGTGGGTCTTCTGAAGAAGAATCCTCACGTGTTCAAGCCTGCTTTCTCTATTCCTCCGAAGCTCCGTTCGTTGCTTGAACAAGAACACGATAAAGATCCCGAGTGGGACAACAAAGCCAGTGTGATTCATAACTACAAGTCATTTGGATTCGTTTCAAATCCCAACCTTCTAGGCGTTCGTTCCCGCACCAACCGAATCATCGAGAACGATTCGCTACAGGTTCCTGCTCCGCCTCTTCCATCCGATGAAGGTGATATTGAGCGCGCCCTTGCTGATTCCGGTAGCGACCTCGAAGAAGACGGTGAGTTTTCGACGGTTCTTTTATCTTTTGTTTCGTATGCAATTCCCGTGAAAATGTTGATGAAGCAAGACTTTTTTTCCCTTTTTGATAAATGAGTTAATTCGGAGGGGAAAAAGTTCTCCGAGTGAGCTTTTGAGCTATTTTTCGATCAGGCTGTGTAGTTTTCTTCTTATTTACTCAGATAATAAAACAGCTGAGTAAACCTTGATGATTTCGTCCAACATTTAGCTCAGTGAAACAAACTACTTCGATGGATCCCTTCATCGCTTAGGTTCCTATAAGGGCTTATTTGATCTTTCAGTTTAGGGCCGATTGACGACACCAGCTGATCAAATGAGTCCAAAGATTTTACTCAAGGAAATAATCTGCCATTGCAGTCTAGGGGAAGAGATCCTTGTAAGCAATTCAGTAATAGTATAACATTTTTCTTAGCTTCGTTGTGTACACACAGCGCAGAAGATGTTCAGGGGTGAAGCAATCATTATATTTTCTTTTGCGAGGGTATCGTACTACAAATTTTTTCTACTTGTGTTATGAGCTCTGAAGAAGATGTATATAAACCTGTGCAACCAAATACATAAGCAGATTCGTGCTCTCACTTTCAAGTGATTTTGTAGATTTTGCGATTTGCTTTTGTCTTCATGCGTTGATTTTGTCTCTGTTCGTATGGGCAATCCAGATTTGAAATCGGCAATGGGAAAGAAGCGCAAAGACGGGAAATCCGGCGCACTTCAACCATTAACAACCATGCAGCGTCTACATATTGGAAGGATGATCGAGAAATACGGAGACGACTTCGAGGTTAGAAGGGCATTATCAGCTTTCATTGTGAATGAATTTTATTTTGAGTCCAAATTGTTGTTTTGCAGAGAATGTTCATGGATACAAAACTAAATGCCTTGCAGCATTCAAAGGCAACTCTGGAAAAACTATGCAAAAGATACAGAATGTGCCAAGATCGAAAGCCATTGATATTAACCTCGTAGGAACTTCTGAGTCGAGCTTCATTGTATCGGTATTTTAAGGATGTTTGCTTTCTTCATAAACCCAAAATAGAACCATGAATTTCAGGTTTTCAAGTAATCTACTTTTCTGCAATTTTTTGCAGATTCATTCCTTGCTGCGTTCTTCAATTTCAATGACTTATTACAAAGAATGAAATATACTTACAACAACATCATTTACTCATCTCTTAGGCTTTGTACAAGTAAAAAAATAGTGGCCATCGAAAAGAAGATCAATTAGACACCCATGAATGCTCTACACTGCCTTTCCCAATGCTCCTTTGCTTGCCGAACCCTCTCCGCCCGTTCTGATTGAAGCCGTTTCTCCCAGTATTCGCTGCAACTATTCATACTTTCGATCGTTAGAGCTAAAAATTCTTGTTTTGTAATCATAAAAAAAAAGGGTAAATGGTGATACCGTCGACTTAATAGAACACCAAGTTCTTCCAAGTGTACAGCCTCTGCAAAAACTCCTTCCTGAATCACAGAGAATGAATAAAACGGATATATGTGTCGTAATTATGCATGTTTTAAACAAGGGAGAAGTGAAGCACAGGAGTGAAAACCTCTCGGCATAAGGGGCACTTCTCTTTCTGCTTTGCAGACTTTAGCCCATCCACGGTGTTCACTGATGCGGCTGAGCATGCACACATGTAGCACAATATATGCCCACATTTCAGAGATACAGGGTCAAATACTGTGTCCTGCCAATTCTCAAAAACCAGCCAAAGAAGATCAAGATTAATTCATATAGTAATAGATTAACCGGTGTGACAATCGATAGTAACAAGAGATTGGAAATATTACCAAGCATATGGAACAAGTTAAATCAATGTCAAGCTTGATAGAATCAAAAAGTTGGCAAGCAAGGGATGGCTTTCCATCATCGAACACAAGAGAGCATCCTCCAAATATGGAGAAGGCCGGCGTCGACTTATTCTCTGTTTCTCTCGAATTGATGTGAAAAGCCATGAGCTCGCACAGCCATGGCGACTGGAGGATCTCAACGTGCATGCTTTGAGCTTGTGATTTGAACGCCAGCCCTTGTTTTGACAAATGAATCTGAATCCCGAACCAAAACATATGAGAAAAATAAAGGAAGAATCTGCAAATTTCTGGGAAAATAGAGATGGGTGTTAGTGATATACCTTGTCATATTTCTTCAAAATTTTCCTGATGGCGACAGCATTGATGAGGGCATAAGTGACTAGATCTTTGCCTTCTTCGATTAATGCATCGTGGTTCTTCTGTGATTTGCCATTCAGCCATTTGATGTACTTTTTAAATCCAGAACTAAGATGCAGCTCAAGCAATTTCTCCGCCCTCTCGTTGAAGCACCCAACTACTGCAGACATTTCCTTGAGAAGGAAGGGGAAGAAGGTCCCATCGCAAACTGTAAATGTTTATCCAGTTAGGCAATACTATCGATGCGAATCGAAAAGCAAACACAATCCAGAAACAGAGAGAAAGCAGAAGGTTCAAATGCGTACAAATCAAACTGAATGTCGAAAAGTGAAAAAATGGAAGAAAAATTAAACAAACAATCGAAAGAAATAGAGTTTTAATATACCAGGGCAGTGATTGGGGCAGGATTGCTGATCAGAGACGCCATTAAAACCATCCTTCGCGGCACTGAAATTACTGCGGCACTTCTTCAAGATCTTCTTGAGCCTTTTCAACTCAACCCCATGCAATTTCTTCTTCTGTCCTCGCATGTACTCTTCGTACTTCTTGCAGAACTTCATTTTCGGTGAACACCACCCTTGATTTCTCGCCTCCCCTTTCGATTTAAATCCCCGCAAAAGCCAAAAACGGAGTGCAAGAAAAACGTGATACCCACTACACCCAGCTGGAACCGAATGCGCGATTCTTTTCCCTTTCTGGAAGCTAAAATCAGGTGGGAAATGGGCTCTTCGCTAAAAGAGTTTCTCTCTTTATTGGGTTGCCAACGGCGGCTCCCAATCTTCCGAATCCGTGAATTGATTTATTGAGTGGGTTTATGAAGCGCAAATCAGAAAGGTAAAATATGAAAAGATGAAAAACAAAGTTCATTACCAAAACAACCTCTCAATGATAAGCTCCAACAAAAAACCAAACACAAAATTATGTTTTTGTTGAAAAATAAAATAATGAATTATATAAAATTTGTCATCTTTCCAATTAAAAATTTTAATACGTTAGATTTTTTTTTTTCATAATAGACGGGTAATTATAGTTATGAATTTGTTTTCAATAGCAGAAAACAAATTAGGGGTGGGCAAGAATAGCAAAGAACTGAGATTCGGTTTTGGTTCAGTTCCGGTTCTTGGTTCCCAAATTTCCTTACGGTTTCAGTTCCTCACTCTTGGAACCGAGAACCGAATGGTCGGTTTCAAGAGGTCAGGAACTGAAACCAGAACTGAGAACCAGTTTGTCCACCCCTAAAACAAATATCCATTGCACCAAATATCCTTTTTACATTGGAAACATGTCTTACACTGCAGAATAAGTAATAATTCAAGAACTTGTTTATCTTAGTGGAATGTCATAATAGAATGTACATATTCACTGTTAAAAAGGTATTATCCGCAACAAAAAAAAAGTAATTTCTATAGCAAAAAATATAAGTTTTTGAAACAAATATTTGTCTTCAGTTAAGGAAAACAATTTCATGGAATAGAATTTATTTTTTGTAACGGAGACACGCCTTCCGCTGTAGAAAGAGTGTTTTTCTCAGTAGATACTTGTCTTGCATTGCGAAAAGTAAGTTATTCCCTACAACTACTTCATATAAAGTTTATTGTAGAAGGAAAACTTATCAGCTGTAGAAAAAAAATTATATTTTTTAAAAAAAATATGACATTTGTTTCGTTTATTTTTTATAATTCATTATTTTATTTATTAGTAAAAATTATTTAATATAAAAAATAGTAAGTAAACTATTTATAACTTAATCACATAAATTTTGGGTTTTGAGGAAGAAGTTATATTAGAATTAAATTTGACGATGTCTAGGAGTTGACTTGTTTAATAAGAAAAATAGAATATTTTAAATTAATAATTATTAAAATACAACATCACACATCATGTGGAACCCACACAAAGTCATTGGACCAGCGAGATAAGGGCATGAGCGGCTAGTGCGATGGATTCTCCACGTGTAGGGCATGTGCTTTACCACGTCAATCTCATGAATTACTGTTGTCGATAACGATATGGATTGGTCATTGGTAGATCTATTTTTTGCCAGCGTGGCTATACAATCTTACACGTGTAGATAAACACGTACCGTCGGATTCTACAAGCTGACGTGGCATCTAGAATTTTAATTAATTATAACTTATTGAAAAAATAACAAACCAAACCAACCATCTTCTTTTTTTTGTATTCAATAACAAGTCAACCACTAATCTTTTTTTACTAATAAATTAACTATTAAATTATGAAAAAATAACATCATTAACATCGCTATTATATTTGTCGTTCAACATGATAATGTCGAGCCACAACAACTCAACTACAAATTGTCACGACTCCATATTTTAATAAAATAACACTACAATTTGATGGTCCGCCGATCAAACCGCAGTGGTATGACCATAAACCGCAACGATATGACCATAAACCGCAATGATGTGACGATAATTGCTACGGCTTCATATGAAACCGTTGGTTTATCGTGCCTCGTTATGCTTTCTCAGAATCCTAGTATATAAGAATCACATGTTAGATCCAACAAGTTACAGCGAACCACAAAATCATCGGTGACGCTGGAAGTAATGTTGGAGGAGATATCAACGACAATGTTCTGAGGGTTAAGTATTACGATTTTCCTGGCAAGCAAGACGAAAGTTTTTGTCTTTGATGTTTTGGGAGGCTAGGTTTCGGCCATTGTCGGACAATTACATGATTACGAGTGCTCTGAGCCAGTTGCATACAACGGAGCGCCTCAGAGCACTCGGAATCTTGTAACTGTACCGACAATGGCCGAAACCTAGCCTCCCAAAAAATCGAAGACGAAAACTTTTGTCTTGCTCTCTAGGAAAACCGTAGTACTTAACCCTCAGAATATTGTCGTTGAGCTCTCCTCCAACATTGCTTCCAACGTCGCTAAGGACTTCGTGGTTCACAGTCAACTCGCAGAAGCATCGGTTGAGGGATGCAGAATGCCTGCTAGGTGAAATGCAATGCAAGGTGAAATGACGTTTCAAATAAAGTGTCATAATGACGTTCACACTTGCTCGAGAAAGATGAAAAGTCGTCTTGTCTCTGCCAAATGGGGAGCAAGAGGAGTATCGATTTTGCATCACGACAAGTCTATCGAATAAGGAATATCAGATAATGGGATTGAGTGAGCAAACATGTAAGGGTCATCTACAACAATTTCTTCAAGGTAGACAGTTGAATGTTCCTTAATAAGCAATATAAATGTTTGATGTGGTTAGAACACATCGATTCTTAGAGCACATGTACATTAAATGGTTGTAACAAAATTTGGTTTGTGTCTGTCATGCATATATACACGATATGGTTGTAATAGAATTGTTAAATTGGTTTGCAGTTGTAATGCACATGTACATGATATAAAATTGATAATTTGGTTGTTGATGATAAAATGAAAATTGATTATTATGAAACTGTAAAATTAGCAACATTTTCCCTAGCCAACATTTCACTTTTTGATCGATCGCGTTTCAATTTGCTTGAATTTGTGAAGCCTATTTATGCATAGGTTTCTTAAATTGTTGAATGAATAACGTATTAATTCACTGCAGTTTATAGTCGAACCACTGCGGTTTCATATGAAGCCGCAGCAGTGTGATAATAAACCACAACGACTTTATATGAAACAGCCGTGGTTTATTGTCACACCGCTACGGTTTAATCGAGCCATCAAATTATAGTGTTATTTTATTTAAATATGGAGTCGTGACAGTTTGTAGACGAGCCGTCGTGATTCGACATTATCATGTTGAACGGTAAACATGATAGCGATGTTAACAGCATCATTTTTTCATAGTCTAGTGGTTAATTTGTTAACAAAAAAAAGTTAGTGATTAACTTGTCATTGATTACTAAAGATGATGGTTAGTTTGTCGTTTTCCCTAACTTATTTATAAATTAACCATTAAACTATTTTATTTTTCATAAATGAAACTTTATTTTAGTTGTCAACCATTTAAACTTTAACATTGATTTCTTCGTTAAATTCAAAACAAATATTTCATATTTTTTATTTAATTAAATTTTTAATAATTTTAACTCGATTTTAAACTCTATTAACAAAGTGGAAAAACGTATATTTCCCCTTTTTTTTTTTATTTAATTAGAGATAAAGAACAATTTTCTATTTATATTATAATGCAGAATTATGGAAGAATCTACTGAACATTCTTGCAAATATCAAGTCAAACTTGATAAGATTGAGATTATTTATAGAATTAATGATTAAAAAAAAGAAAGAATAATAAAAGCATTACTTATAGAACACATTGTGGCAGCTAGCAGTGTTGCATTAAGCACACTCAATAGATACGTGTGATTAAAGAAGACAACATCTGACTATTGCCCAGGCGCAACCGATGCCAGCCCACTCCTTAATTTAGTATATATTAAGGATTAATAAATTATTTATATATATTTAATTGGTTGAATTTTGTTTTATGCACTATTTTTTTCTTGACGTAATATTAGAATTCAAGTAAAATAACTTGGTTTAGAATGACAACATTATGTCTACAACCCGCACCATCAAAGTTTGAATAGTTTTATTTTTATAAAATATATATTGAGATTAATACACGATGTCTGGAAAAGAATTCACAGTCACGTTTTTCAGAAAAAATTTAAAATTTTAAAAACAATTTATCGAGTGTCCGTCGCGGAAAAAAGATTTTTTTACAACGAAAAATGCTATTTTCACTGCAGAAGGCTAGTTTTTTTTTTTTACAGCGGAAAGAGTATTTTTCACAACTGATATTTGTTTTCTGTTACGGAATCTCAGTTTTCTCAAAACAGCTCGAAGGTGAAGCACAACTCTAACCTAAAACACAATATCATACTCAAGTACAATTAGTATCTTAAATTAGTCTGTTTTCAACCTATATAAAGTTGTTTCTGCTCATTGATCTTCAAAACTGAGTCGGCGAAAGATAAATACAAAATTGATATTAAAAATTATTTTATTATTATTATTGTATATAGAATAATATATTTCGCTACATTGATTCTGATATGAGAATAAAAGACACGTTTTTTCTGATGAAACTAAAATTATATAGTGGAAGACATGTATCTGCTACGAAAATGATAATTTCTACAACAGATACTTGTCTTCTATCTTCTTAGCATATAATTGTCTTCTGCTACAAAAAAATAAATCTTTAATTATAATTATTTCATGTATGAGTCTATTGCAAAAAAACAACTTATCCAATTGAAAAAAAAAATTTTAATTTTTAATAAAAAAAATTAAAGCAAAGTTGCATTTTTAAGAAGATAATTGTCTCGTATATTTTCAACAGATAATTATTTTCTGCTGCAGATACTTGACTTTTTTATTTTCTATTTCCTCACTCATCTAATAGCTATTTTTTTTATAATTAAACTTTTACTTTTCCATTAAATAAGCACAATATGAATTAGTTTAGAATTCTGAAACAAATAGGCAGAAGCAGCAAAAGTCAAGAAGTAGACTTTGTTTAGAATAGGAAGAAGTGACGTTTCATTTGACCCGCCTTTAAGTAATGAACTCCATTCAACAATTCTGCCAATTAAGGCTAAGGCTTGATTGGGGTGCGCTTTTGAAAAGTGAAAATGACAAACTAACAATTGTGGTTTTTGATCAATGACAAGTTAACCATTGTGTTATATTTGCTAACAAGTTAACCATTAACGTATGAGAAGTTGACAAATTCAACATCACACTAAAGTTAACTCAGGCAAAACTGCCTAGACAACGCAAACAAGTGTCTGGACGCCGCCCAGGTAAAACTACCTGGACTCCGCAAACAAGCGGCGTCCAGGCAAAGAAGCCTGGACGTGCGGCGTCCAGGCAAAGAAGCAAGCCTGGACGCGCGGCGTCTTTAGAGCTCTCTATTTGTCATGCATGGCGTTCTCGATCAATTGTGTTTCATGGTTACTTCGAATTCGTTATGTATATGGTTTACGAATGCAATGTTTTTATTGGTTTTTTTATCTCTTTACCTTCAAAGTGGCATAACTTTTGCTACGGATGTCGGAATTGGGCGCAGAAGGTATCAAATTGAAGCTCTCTCAGAGCTCTGTAATCGTCATTGGATAAACCCTATGACCGCCTTTCTCAGCCCCAAAATCAATCGTTTAAGCCCTCAAATTTGTGATCAAACATTTTTCTAGACTAAGCAAATGTTTGATCGCAAATTTGAGGGCTTAAATGATTGATTTTGGGGCTGAGAAAGGTGGTCATAGGGTCTACCTAATAATGATTATAGAGCTCTGAGAGAGCTTCGATTTGATACCTTCTGCGCCCAATTCCGACATCCGTAGCAAAAGTTATGCCACTTTGAAGGTAAAGAGGTCAAAAAACCAATAAAAACATTGCATTCGTAAACCATATACATAACGAATTCGAAGTAACCATGAAACACAATTGATCGAGAACGCCATGCATGACAAATAGAGAGCTCCAGAGAAGCCGTGCGTCCAGGCTTGCTTCTTTGCCTGGGCGGTGTCCAAGCACTTGTTTGCGGTGTCCAGACAGTTTTGCCTGGGTTAACTTGAGTGTGATGTTGGATTTATCAATTTCTCATACGTTACTGGTTAACTTGTTAGCAAATATACCATAGTGGTTGATTTGTCATTGATCGAAAACCACGATGGTTGATTTGTCATTCCCCTTTTGAAAATGAAACTCATTCAACACGTTACATTAGAGTCCGCAAAATTCTGTGGGAAGGCCAAGTTTTGTTTTGGGGACTTGTCCTGGTCTGCCACTCAAAACTATGGACCAAATAAAAAAACTCAAGTTTTAATAGGTAAATCCACTTATTAATTCAATATTTGGTAAATGTTAAATCAACCATAGTAGTTTGAAATCAATAACAAATCAATCATTATGATATTTTTTTTAACAAGTTAACCACTCACGTATGTTAAAATGACAAACCCAACATCATATAGACATTTACTGTTAAAAAGCTAGGAGCCAACGTCCGAACGCCGGAACGACCTGCTGCTCCAGCATTTTGAATTCCTGATTTTTTTAGAACGCCGAACGGCGTTCTGATTTTCTGAATAATTCAGAACGCCCAACGCGGAGCGTTCTAAATTCTTCGAACCTTCAGAATGCCCCAAGCTCGAAGACACCGTGATTTTTGCGGTGTCTTCCTGTGAGACACCGCGAAAATCGCGGTGCCAAGCTCGAAGACACCGCGATTTTCGCGGTGTCTCACAGAAGACACCGTGTTGGGCGTTCTGAATTCTTCAGAAAATTAGAACGCCGTTCGGCGTTCTGAAGAATTCAGGAATTCAGAACGCCAGAGCAGGTCGTTCCGGCATTTGGACGTTGGCTCTTAGCTTTTTAACGGTAAACGTCTATGTGATGTTGGATTTGTCATTTTAACATACGTGAGTGTTTAACTTGTTAAAAAAAATATCATAATGGTTGACTTGTCATTGACCTCAAACCACGATGATTGATTTTTCATTTACCCTTCAATCTTTTATAAAACCCATTACTTAGAATCATGTACAAAAGCAAACCAAGTTAAATCTTAAACTAATTTTACGTATAATTAATATTATAAACTATGATAAATGAATAATGTAAACTACGCAGTTATATTTTTCGTTAAATTTAAGTTTTTTTCCACAACACATATGTCATTTTTTCACATTCGACTTGCTTTCTGTAGCAGAAAACAAATATTATTTATGAAAAAATACATTTTCTACAGCGAAAACGTGTCTTCCGATACGAAAAGTATGTTCTATTCTAATAACTTATTTTTTTCCACGAGTATTTTTTGCACTTTGGTAGATTATTTTAAAAACTATTAAATTTTTAACAAAAAATGTGTGAGACTTGTGTAGGTCGTTTCTCATAATTTAAAATTTTAATTATTTATAAAATTATTTTAAGGTTTGATTTAACAATTTAAGATTTATTTTGTTCATTTTTCTCTAATAATAGTGGGTGAGCTTGGGCTTAGCTATGGGGTGGGCTAACGGCTCTTTAGTACCAGCTAACTGGGTTATGGTTTGACATGGGCCAGCCCATCAATGACGTCACCTCCACCCAAACTGTTCGGAAATTCCTATGTCAGCCCAGTTCTTATTGGGCGCTTCCTCTGCTAATACTTTAACCTCTGCTTAGCTGGTGGTCACCAGAGAAAAATCTTAAAGAACTTCAATACGACGTCGTCTTCTCCATTCTCTATATATTTGCACTGAGGGAGGAGGGAGAGAGAGAGAGAATCAATGGCGACGGAAGAGAAGCAAGTGATGATAGTGGGGATCGACGACAGTGAGCACAGTTTCTACGCTCTGGAATGGACCCTCGACCATTTCTTCACTCTCTCCGCTTCCAGTCCTCCTTTTAAGCTCGTTATAGTCCATGCCAAACCCTCTCCTGCAACTGCCGTCGGCCTCGTTGGTCCTGGTACGTATTCATACCTTCAAGATATGACAAATCACTTCCTGAATCTGTTCATACGGAGTTTGTTGATGTAAAAATTTTCGTTGCTTGAATTTTCCAGGAGCTGCAGAGGTTTTGCCGTACATCGATTCCGATTTGAAGAAGATCGCTTCTGCAGTCATTGAAAAGGCGAAGGGAATTTGCATCGCTAAATCTGTAGGGTTTCCAAGTCTCATTTTCAGTTTGTCTTTTCGATTTCTGATTGATAAGCTACAATCGTTAAGCTTCATGTGATGAACGCTTTCAAAAGTGTCTCCAAGAGCATTTTCGGCTGAAAAGAAACTTGATTAATCTTTCTTTTTCCAAAAGCAGATGCCTAGAACACGATTTAGTGATAGAATAAGCCCTGGATCTGCTTAATTTCTGACTTTCCATCGCTGAAATTCTCTGAACTTTTCATGTTTAACGCAGGTGCATAATGTGTTATTGGAAGTGGTGGAAGGGGATGGAAGGAATGTTCTTTGTGAGGCTGTAGAAAAACACCATGCTTCCATATTGGTTGTGGGAAGCCATGGCTATGGCGCGATAAAGAGGTACTGGTCCAAACACTCCATTTGAAATCTTCTGGAAGACACCATTCTCTCTGCCTATTTCTGAGAGAGAACCGAAAAAAACTAGTAGAATCATAGAGAAACCACCTCTTTCCACTAATTCTTTTAAGTATTCCATCTTTACGCAGGGCTGTTCTAGGGAGTGTAAGTGACTATTGTGCACACCATGCTCACTGCACAGTGATGATCGTGAAGAAGCCCAAAACCAAGCACTGAATCACTGCAATTGGACATCAAATAAACGCAGATCACTTTGGTAAATTTGGAGCTTAAGATTTAAGATTATGTTGCTATATGTGTTATCGTTCATGATGTGATTGTATGACAGACTGTTGCGAAGATATATTGTTGAAATGTTTAGTGTCAGGGAGATCACCCTTACAAAACTCATTCATAAAAGACATTCAGGTTTCTTTGACGAGGAAGTTTCAGGTTTGCAGGGAAACGTAGGGTTGTAGAAGAAGAAAAAGATAAGCCTTAGCCGCCATCCAGAGCTGCCCTTTTTTCCTCGCCCACGGAACCAAAACCAGTGGGCTCTACAAAACCACGTAGTTCAATGAACATTCTTCCTTCTTCTAGACAATCAAAGCCAGGCGGTTTTGATAAAGTAAATTCTCTGGTGGACACTCCCTTTCTTAATTTGAAAACCAGCAAACGAACTATCTTAATTCTTTAATTTGGAGTTTGCTTAATTCTAAGTGGGAGGCTAAATAATGTCTGTAATGTGGTACGATTGGGTATGTCTGTAATAGTTCATCAACATTTGCCACCCTATGAGACCTCCTCTGTCATGACCCGGTGGCGGGCAAGACAAAATTGTTGGGTCAGATGACTTGATTTTCAAAAAAAATCCGATTACTCAGCCTAAGACTAGGGAAAAGAAGCGGAAATCTTAACAGGAAATTAAGCTCAAATCCAAATGACATGGGTTGGGGTCTATAGAGTAATCAGCTAGAGACATGATAATATAAATAAAGAAACATACTGAGCATGAATTAAATCAAACAACGTTAAAACTACAATCTCAACATATCACGAATAGAGGGATTGAATCGACAAATATTTACCCATCTAAGAGAAGATTGATGCAACCACCAGAGGGGTATCGACAACGGTCCACGACGACACGTGCAGATCCAATGCACCGAGCCTATACCCTAACTTGGGAGAAATAGAGTCTAAGGGGTGAGTGACAAATTCAGTAGAGAAGTCGATACTAAATACAATGCATGCTAAAAACTGTTTTTTTCATATTTGTGAAAACTATTTTATGCTTCTCATTTATCGTATATGAATTTTAAAGTATTCAAAAACTTCTTTATCATTTTATTAAACTGGTCCATGGCCCTCGATGTGGCCTCATCAAAACCAGTTGTATACATAGACATTTATAGTGCAAAATATGCTAACATCGTTTTTAACAACCAAAAAGAGGATCATTGAAAAATGAGGGTCTCATAAAGACCCCTTCGAAACATACCACAGAAAAGGCTGCCTAAAATGGCCACGCCTCATGAGCTTGGAGGAAACAATGACGATAGTCTGAAGATTGGGGTCGTCACTCGAGTTGTCGGCGAGCAAGCTCTGCGGCAATAAATGTACGAGGGTGCCAGCAACTGATTGCTTCTCCACTAGCTACCTCTAAGTTCCAAATTGACGATGGTTGTCGGCAAGTGGAGCTATGAGCCATCACGCCACGAGCCATCACGCCACTCGTCAAATGGAACGATACTAGGATAGGCAAAACCCAACGACAAAACAACCTACCAATCCGTGTAACTAGTACCTTGATTAGGTTCTGACGCACCACGGGGTGCTAATGACCAACAAATGGAGGAAGGGTGGTTAACCGATTTTATTCCCAAACTATGTGCCCGATTTGAATAGTCAATATCTTCCAATCCAGAGATCCAATTGATGCCAAATTTGGAGGAGAGACATAATTAACAAAGTAAAAATGATCCTCCAAAAATCACGACTAAATTTGCTAAAATGCGGAAGTTGTAGTGACGAAACCATGCTACCTGAAAGGGTGCAAAAAAACTCAGTTTTGGACAATTGAATTGAAGATGCCTTAACTTTTGCTCCAGAGTTCCAATTGATACCAATTTTTGGGGGGGACGTCAAACTAACAGAGAAGAAAGGCTCCACCAAAAATCACACTCAAAATTGTTACGACGTAGAAGTTATGCTGACAAAAATACACTGCCCGAAAGGGTGCAAAGAAATATAGTTTTGGACACTACAAGTAGAGTAACACAACATCTATGATTCGAATCCAACCAACACCACATTTTGTACACCTTGCTATTACCTAGTAATCAATAATATCCCAAATTTCCAGAATCAAACTCGCAACACAAATTAAGAAGAAATGCTCGAACCTACAAGCTGGTCCAAGATTGTTTAAACCGGCAACCTTGACTTCAATGAATTTCTTGTCCAAGAAACCTTTCCACCTTGCTTCAATGCTATCCTTCTAAATCCTCACACTGGAAATCACCCCTGGAAGGGATGAAGGAGAATATAGTATAAGAGTCTCACTCCAAGACCAAGCTAAGAACGTGAGTGAGACAATTTGTGGATTACAAATTCAGGTGAAATCCTAAAAGATGTAAACTTAGGGGTTTAGAGAGAAACTCCTAACACAAAATGCAGCTTCGATTTTAAATCTCAATTAGTCTCTTAGGGCAGCCTTAAGAAAGCTTAAATACTTCCTTAAGAGTTGCCCTAAAACAAAAATTTCAAAAATGCCCTAAGGAAAGAAAACAACACATAAGTACTTGGCTAACACACTAGCCGAGTACATCCAACATCCACATTTCTTAACAACATAATATCAATTCAAAATTTATCCAAATAATATTAATTCAACAAAACATAAAGTAAATAAACATGTCATAACGTTGGAGCAACATATCTTCAACTTGAGATCCACCGTAAGCCTCAGCACTAGTGTCTTTACAATTAGCCTCGGGTTGATGGCAAACCGATTGTGTGCAAGTGACCACCAAGTGAGGAAATGTTATGGACTTGTTCTATTTTCATGACTTGACTCCTCATCAACAAATAAGTACTTGGCTAACACACTAGCCAAGTACATCTAACATCCACATTTCTTAACAACATAATATCAATCTAAAATTTATCCAAATACTATTAATTCAACAAAACATAAAGTAAATAAACATGTCATAACGTTGGAGCAACATATCTTCAGCTTGAGATCCATCATAAGCCTCGACACTAGGGTCTTTAAAATTAGCCTCGAGTTTATGGCAAACCGATTGTGTGCAAGTGACCACCAAGTGAGGAAATGTTTTGGACTTGCTCTATTTCATGACTGGACTCCTTATCAAGCCCCTCAATAGCATCTTGATCTACAAAATAAGAAGTGAAAATTTGGTTAGAAATCTCCTTGGCTCGGGCTCTAGTGAACGGGCCATGTGGTGCATTAGGTTATGAGGTTCAAAACCCAAAGAAGCGTAATCACTTTCCCATCTTCATTTCCACTTTCGGGGCTCGAAATCCGAGAACATGTCACTAATGCCCCATCCCCATTTCGCACGTACAAATAATCAACCTTTACACAACAGAAAGTTTCACGGGATAACGTCGCGATGCTTTAGTGCCAGAGTGCCTAAAACATCAAAATGATTCGTCCTCCTAATGCACAAAATGTCACACCATCACATATGCACAGAATACCAAACAGTCTACCATGTACAATAAAGTAAACGTGAGAAAATATACATATATATAAAAACAAGCGTGATATCGAAACAGTCTCCGTCAGGTTTTCAAGTGTGGTATCCTACAAAATATCAGTTTTGAAAACATGATACAATGTAGTATATATAGTATAAAGATCCCTATCTCGATGACGATCACGACACGCTTACTGACAAGTCAGCTCCACGCGCTATCAGAAGTGAGGTTGCACCACTGACATCTCCGAAACCTATAACAAGACCGATGTCAACATCCTAACAAACAAACAGGGGATACAACACAGATCCTAAACCGAAAACCAACCCTGAATGGAAGGATCAACACAAAACTTTCCTGCTCAAACAAGGAACGACAGATTCCCTACAACTCGAGCCGAGAATGTACACGAGAGAGAACAAGGGATGACTGACAAAGCCGAATGGAGTTCGCTAAACCCAATTTAGAGAAACAAATAGTGCGGTCAACCAGAGACGGAACCAAGGTCCACGGGCACTCACAGACAACCTGAAAGTCCAACAGGTTGACAAGACATGGTGACGGAACACAACACACTCAACTTGGACCACTCAGCAGCTGAGAAGGCATAACTGAAGCCATTCTAACCCATCCATGGTCAACAATGCATCACAATGGTCAACCGAGACAACTCCACAGTCGTCGAGGCAAAGCGAAGGTCAATCGGGACTTCGCAGCCTCGACCAAACTCAGCAACAGTCAACTGAGACTATTTAGTGTCGACAAGACACGTCGACGGTCAACCAGGACCTTACAACAGTGGATACGATACGCCCGCAACCATCCAAGACTCAATAGTCGAATAGACTCAACTAAAGTCAATCGAGTATGACTTTAGTAGAAAGTCGGCTTGTAAACCATAAACAAAACTGAGCTTTAAACATTGTCAACAAACAAGAATTTCCCACATTGAGTCACAAATATAAGAGGAAGGACCTTATGTCAAGTCTAGGAACCCAACCGATAGGGGTGGCTAACGGGCGGGCTGGCTCGTCAGCCAGCCCGCTCAGCCCGTTACTATAGTGAGCCGAGTCGAGCTTGTCCCGCTACAGTAACCGAGCGGGCTCGGCCTGGGCCCGGTAGGCAGGCCGAGCAGAGCCCGAAAACCTTGGCTCGCGAGCTGGGCCAGCGGGTTGGCTCGCGAGCCTGGCGGGCTGGCTTGGCGAGCCTGCCCGCCAACCACCATGGTGATCCCAGACAGAGTCTCCCGAGCCTGTCCAACCTTGGCTCTCGTCTCCCGAGTTCGTCGAAGGACGAACGAAGCTCGTCGTCGGGGCGTCGAAGGACAAAGCTCGTCGTCGACGAACGAAGGTCGTCGCAGGCTGGAGGAGGTCGTCGTCGGCTCGCGTTCCAGTTTCGAAGCTCGTCGTCATCTTCGTTGTAGTCTGCCAGTCTCGTGCTCGTCGTCGCCGTTTCCGAGCTTCAAATCCGGTGTCGTCGCCCGTCGGGAATGCAAGACGACTCTCTGTGAGAGTCGAGCTCTCTTTGCAACGGTCTTCCAACCGTTGCTTTGCAATTGCAACGGTCCGAAGATCGTTGGTATTGGGCTCGTTAGGCTCGGCTCATTAAAGCTCGTTAGGCTCGGCTCGTTAGGCTTGGCAGGCTTGTTAGGCTCGGCTCGTTAAGCTCGGCAGGCTCGACGAGCCAGACTTTTTCAGACTCGGCCGGCTCAGCTCGGCTCGTTAGCCACCTCTACCAACCGATGCACAAACGACTCATTCTTTACAAAACGGGAGACAAAATCCCCCTTTTGAGTCGACCACTGGTCGACTAGTTTCGCCGAAAAACATATGTTTTCCCTGATTTTTGACTCCTAACAATGAATAACCTTGCATAGACTCAAAATCTACATATATCAACTAGAAATTTCCCCTAGATTCGAACTTGAAAGCTCGAATCTGAGGTCAAATGAAACCCTAACTTTAAAATGGGAAAACGAGGATAAAAACTTATTGATTCGCAAACCGCCTTCATAAAGGTTGCTCATGAGGACGATAGGAAACACGAATCCGACTTCAAAAGTCGTATCCAGTTTGATCTAGCTCCTTGCTTCCCTCATCGTTCTCCTTGTGCTCAGCTGAGGAAGAGATCCTTTCTTTTATATATTAAAACATATAATATATTTTAGATAAATCAAATTCGAATTCTGATTTAAAACACGACTCGTTTAAAACACTAATCGAAAATAATTTCTTAGTCAAAATAATTTTTATCAAAACATTTTCGCAATTAACTAACCGCTTGATAAAAATCAAATTTGACCGTTTGACTAAAAAACACACACGAGTTTTAAACTTTAAAATTTACAAAAATTTACTAAAAGTTTAAAATTAGTTTAAAATATCAGATTTTACATCCTCTAAACTTATTGGGTTAAAATTATCACGAGTATAAAAAGATTTACCCGAATTTATGAATGATAATTATAGAGTTTAGTATGTAAATCAAATCTCTAAAATGAGAATGAAACATTGCTTAAAAAATAGAGATTTATTAAATTTTAGAGTATAATTATTATTTTGTTTGTGACGCTTTTGTATGCATTAGGCTGAACACAAACAAGCTTGCTTATATTTTAAAGTCCGAAAACTATTAAACCATTTTTAGTGATTGATAAATGATTACTAAGTTAATCCCAGCCCCTCTTTCACTCCTCGCACGAATGTGAATACGTTCTGCACTGGACTGCTGGTTGTGGTACTCCGTGTTCTAAATGGGAACACCACACCCAGGCAGGCTACTTGCTGAGAGACTAGGGGAGTATGAAAGGTTGACGAAGAGCTACGGAAAACCATGGCTGAGAGAGAGAAGGCAGATGAAGTGTGTGGGAGAAGAGGTCGATGCAGGAATAGGAATTAAAAATAGAGAACAGAGCTCGCCTTTCTTCTTTGACAGCGTCCATTTTCAGATTCTCCATTGCATTCTTTGATGCTCTGGTGCGACTCTTTACTCTCTCTCTCTTTATCTCTAATACTAAAGATTTGTTCAAGGTTGCATGGTCTACTCGGCCAGATATGATTAGGCGAATTGGTACAGCAGATTTGGTCGACCTCTGTTCCAACTTCCAAGGACTGCTTCCTAAATGGCCCACGGGCTGCCTTATGAACGGGCCTTTTTGTTGACCACTATACACCCACCAGAGGCCCAGGTATGGCTACTGAGGAGGCCCAAAGGCAGCCCATAGTCTAGAATGAAGCCTATCTCATGATCAAGCCCACTACCACTGAGACCCTTTAAGTCCATGACTGGCCCAGAGTAAAGCATTTGGCCCAATAAATAACGATGGGCTGGCCTAGCTTTTGCGAAGGCTAATCTCTATTTTAGGCCATGCGCTGGACTAAGTTTCGGTTTATAAAACTTTGATCCCACAGCTCACCTGAGAGCCACAAGACTGTCACATGCCCTGGCCCACTAACGACTAATAGGATTGGCTCAAGTCTTGTAAGGCTAATTTAGGCTCTCACATGAAAATGCTCTTGGTCTAGCCTATTTCCTCCAACCTTCTGCAAACTAATCCCTGGGCCAGCCGACGAACTAGCCCTTGTGCTGGACTAATGTCAATTGTCAGAGCCAGACCGTTTTGCACCCACGACTTGCCTAGTTCTTGCGCCAAGGTCTGACCTTGTGTCACGGTCCTACTTTTGAGAGACTTTTCAAGAGGGCCGTGAGACACTCTTTGTTAGGGGGAACAACGAGTTAGCCTACTAAGTGTGCCAACGACACCGATTGCCCGCGACGTTAGAACAAGCTTGAATGTCTAACGAGCGAGCGAGCAGCGAGCGGGATTCATCGAAAGCGTCATTGAGTATAAAGAGTATAGTTTGAATGTAAAAAGCTTTATCATTGATTGCTAGCAAATTACATTGGTTCGGGGGGTCTACGTGCAGTCATGCCTCTCCCCCTAAAGAGCATTCTGGACCATCTCCACTATGGCAGGAGTGAACATGCTATAGTGGTGAGGAGTCACTTGCTCAAAATGGAAATAAAAGAAATACAAGGAAATTACTATAAATGGAAATAAATCTAACTAAGCAGTAGGGGCGGCCATGGACAACAAGTCCTGGACAAGCCCGGATTGTTACATTCTCCCCCAACTGAG
>CM039472.1:3370856-3437554 GCA_022433065.1 Begonia loranthoides | reverse complement strand
GCTCGCCGGGCCAGCCCGCCAGGCTCGCGAGCCGGCCCGCTTACCAGGCTCGCGAGCCCCGGGCTGGCGGGCTGGCGGGCTGAGGCATGCGGGCTCGGCTCGGACCGCTTACCGGGCCCGGGCCAAGCCCGCTCGGTTACTGTAGCGGTCCGAGCTGGGCTCGGACCGCTACAGTAACGGGCTGAGCGGGCGGGCTGGCGAGCCAGCCCGCCCGTTAGCCACCTCTACCTCCAATTGATATAAATTTTTGCATAAACTCTAAATTTACCCAAATATTGCAGTATTAACACACATTCAAGTTTTCAAGCTCAAATATGAAATTAACAAAAACCTAAGCTTGAAACACAAGAACAGAGAGGAGGACACGACATACTCTTGAAGTCTCTTCACAAAGGCCGAAAATCAAAGCCTTGCGAACATTTCTCAAACCTCACTCTCGCCGTAACTCTCACTTCTTTCTTAGTCTCTCTCCCTTCTCTCTCGTCATCAGCCGAATGAGTGAAAATACGATTTTTCATTCTTCTTATAATTTAATTATATATATATATATATATATATATATATATATATATATATATATATTAAATACAATTCTTTTAATTTTCTTACTTCTCTCATACTTTCGAGAGTTAACCTACTTCGATCTGAGACAATTCTCATATACAAAATTAATTTCTTCGATTTGTTTACCACAGAGATAACCAATTTCACCAATTTGATCAAAAATTTATACTTGGCCACTACGCAACAAAACGGATCAGCACTCAATATCTTAACTGATTACAACGCGAAAATATAAAATTTATTATTAATAAAATAGTGATGTTTACAAGTGACATCTTTATTCTACGCGAGAAAACATAGAGGGAATAACAAGCCCATTTAGTGCAGAATTTGCAAATAACATTATATATATATATATATGATAAAGCACGTCTAGGAGGCTGCTGATTGGTTGCTCGCGAGTTCAGCGTCTGAAACAGTGGTGACGATAGGATCTCCCTTCAAGAACTTAGAATACCACTTAGCAGAGAGCTTTGGGGTCCTTTTCAGATCAGGATCATCCAGATCAACGTAGACTAAGCCGTAGCTAGAGTTGTAGCCGTTTAATAACTCGAATACATCCAGGAATGACCACACAAAGTACCCTATCGTATTTGATCCGTTCCTTTTGCAAAATAGCAGGGAAAACAGGAACATTGAACAAAGACAAATGCTTAATCAACTAGCCTTTCTATTGGAAGATGGTAGGAGTTAATAATCTTTACCTCAAAGCATCCAAAACGGCGCCGATGTATGCGCTTATATACTCCACTCTCGGAGTATCTTCCAGTGTCAAATTGCGTACCATCGATTGACCTGACAAGACATGGAACGAATTCGGATAACAAAAAACCGAACAAAGATCAATCAAAATGTTCATAATTTGGTTGGCAATGTCAACCTTGTAGCTGCAAAATGCAGCCTCTTTCGTTTATTCCCCGCTTTTAGCAGGATATCAACGCGTAAAACACGAAATCTTGCACTAAAAAAGCTATGAACTCGGAAATTGAATCGATTCCAAGTACTAGGAGTCGAACAAACAACTCAAATCAATCATTATTTTACCATTTTCATAAATGTATATGGGGGGGTTGCCATATGCTTGCTTAAAGTACCCCAAAATTCCGCGCATACCCCACGGTTCGACAGGCAGCTGAGTAGCACAAAGCCAGGCAGTCATGCAATGAAAGTACTCCAAGTAGTAACCAACCACATTTAAATATCACTTGGCTCACCTCAATTGCTTCCGAAGCATTTGTTGGATCGAGAGCTACAAAAATATAATCGAATTTGATCAATAACTAGGCCTACCCTTCACTTCAAACAGCAAAAGAGAAGAACATCAAAGTGAAGAATCTAATTGAATCAACCAACACCTATTTTGGAGTTGACTATCTCATTATCTCACCCGCAATTATCACGGCTCCCATATCAGCACCGTAGTCTCGAGCTTCTACGCTCAGATTGGACAGATTATCTTTGACTTTTGCAGTGATATAATGTATTATCCCTACGAAGTCGAATGCGCCTTTCACTAGAGTGCTTTCGCTCTTTGTAAAAGTCGGGATTCTCGAGCCTGCCAATTTCTTCATCGCACTGGGATAGTCTCCAAACACCAAGGGGTCCATGAACCTACGATCCAACGGAGAAATCTAATCGCTTTTAAACTCACTTGAATCGAACTGAAAATGCACTTCAAGAATTAAAGGTGAACTTACCAACCAATAAGGAAATCTATTGATCTTTGATTTGCTATTATATCCTCTGTGGAGTCTGTTAAAGGAGCACTCCAATATGTATACAGGCTAATCCCGACAAAACCGTGTTGCTTTCCCTGCGTCTCATAGCGTTTGTTTATATAAGCAAATACGATCATAATGATTTTCCTCGTAATAGAATGATTTTCGAAGAAAAATGTTAGATTGAAATATCGATCAGATAGAATTCGTGTTGCTTAAACGAAGGCGCTAATGGAGTAAAATACTGACACGATACCTTATACTTTTTCCAATACAGTCTTGTTACAGATGCATGAGTGATCAACGTATAGTGAGCAGCAACATACGGTTCGGTAGTGGAGTTGCCTCTAGAGCATTTAGTTAATCCAAACGGAGGGGAGCATCTCTTCGGGGCGACAATTCCGAAGTCGTAGCCTCCTGAGATAAAAACGTTAGGCTCGCCCAATGTAGTCCAGTGTCGTACCCGATCTCCGAATTCTCGGAAGCAAACATCTGCATAATCTGTGAAGTCTTTTCTGCATTTGGGATATTTATTGTTAATGTAATTCTAAGTAGCAAAAGATTAACAAAAGGAGCCAATTGGTTAGAACATGTACATGATTTTTTGATTAATCCATCCTCCGT
Source organism: Begonia loranthoides (assembly GCA_022433065.1). Classification (NCBI taxonomy): domain Eukaryota; kingdom Viridiplantae; phylum Streptophyta; class Magnoliopsida; order Cucurbitales; family Begoniaceae; genus Begonia; species Begonia loranthoides. The sequence goes on along the minus strand of CM039472.1, from coordinate 3,434,648 downwards.
ATTCGTCTTCAAGTGCCTGCGGCAGATCGTCGTGATATAGAGTGGCATGTGGTTCGATTCCTGATCGATAAACAGATTAGAAGAATCAGTTAAATGATCTTGATCTGCAACAATTTTTAAGCATTTGTGCATTAATTACCATGGCTAACGAGCTCGTCGATGAGATTGTTGTAATATCGTAAAGCCTTCGGATTGACAGGTCCTCTCCCAGCTGACAAAATTCAGAAGACAAGTGCTATAACCAGAGAGAATTCCAAGTAGGAGAGCAAAGGAAAAGCTAGTCGGTAAGATCGATTATCATACTCGGGAGGAGTCTTGACCAAGAAATCGAAAATCTATAGGCCTCGAGACCTATATCCGCCATGATTTGCACATCTTCCTGCAATACCAACATGAACATCTCCACAATCAAGAATCAAACACAAAGCTATTCACCTTAAATTCAACAAAAGAATTCAGTCTGAGTTGTATTTTCCAGGAAGAACATCAATTAACTCAACATTAAAGACTGTAAATGTTAAGGATTCTAGATCAAGACATGTTGTATGCACCTTGTATTTATGATACCCATCGCAGGCGACATCTCCATTGCCAGATGATTCAGACCCTAAGAGTTTTAAAGTTGTACCAAAAGTCACATAGTTTTACAAGTGAGAGAAAGAAAGAAGGAAGCTGACCAGAGTGGATGAAAGTGTCCCAAATGCTTGGAGTCCTCCCATCTTCAGATGCTGCTCCCTCTACCTTAATAATTCAAATATGTATTGTCATTTTTATCACAATCTCTCTCTCTCTCTCTCTGGGAGATGGAAGTTCACTGACCTGATAAGCTGTGGTGGCTGCACCAAAGACAAAGTCAGAAGGGAAGTCATCTCTGTTATACGAATCTGCTCCCATAACCACAATCGTTAATTTCAGTATCAAAACCATCTGCTGCAAAAATAGTTTCCCCATTATTCTCTCTCTCTCTCTCTAGAAGGTGAGCAGTGAAAGGGTAGGAGGCCGGGGACCAAAGTTATCCTCCATGCGCAGCTTAAAACAGAGCCACAATCTCGCTCTCTCTCTCTCTCTCTCTCTACCAGCATCGTCTCTTTCCAATGCTGAAATCATTCTCTACGCAAGGAAGAAGAAAACACAGAGCTGGTTTGAAAAGTTGTCCCACAGAATTGACCAAAAAGTAATCTCTGAGCTGTAGATATCAACCCAGAACCCGACAAATCTAAAACTCAATTTCTATCAAGTTATTGTCGATCCAAAGCCACAGCTTCGTTCTTTTATTGATTGTCTGGTTCTAATCAATGCGATAACTCCGGCTTCATAAATGCTCTACGTCTTTGCTGATTGAATTATTTGCCGTCCAAATCAGGGTACACTCCAAAACCTCACAATCACGTGATGAAAAATCAAAGCTTCGTTTTCTCCCGATGAATCAGCTTTTTTTAATCATACTATAAAATTATATCAAAGAACGAATCCTTCCAAGAAATTAAAAGTAAAACTTTAATCCTTGACCAAACGAACTTCGTATCCAATGGCAGAGCTTCTACACTAGCAGGCTCAAAGCTCTAGTGTAGTGGCTATGATGATGACAACCAAACTAGGGGAGCCGCACATAGAAATCGAGGTTTTTCAAATAATTAAAATTACTCTTCATTTTCAAGGATGCATTATCACCATTCCCTCTCTATTTTAACTTCTAGGATTTGAAATCCGAAACATGTCACCAATATCTTATCACCCTTTCACATGTACAAACAACTAGCCTACTTACAATAGAAGATTGCACAAAATATTTTTATGATACTTTAGCGCCAAGGTGCGTAAAACATCAATATTATTGAAGGGTATTTCCATTAAGGGTATTTCGAGTTTGACTTCATCATGAATAAGATTGAAGTTCAGAAACTCGACCAAGCCTGAAACAGTGCCAAAGTTCAGAAATTTCCATCAATATTGACAAGAAAATAATGGAAGAGTCTTATATCGAGACTAGGAATTAGGACTAGGAATCTAACCGACGTAGAAACAATTCAAAAACATGACAAATTATACTGTTCAGTCGACTTGAGACCTCCTGTGGTTGATCAGGGTGCTAGCCTAATAGACATTAGACTTAATTTTTTTAATGAAGATTGAATTAACTTGATTATAAGTTGTTTATCATTTGAATATATATTGAATTTATTTTTATGTTTATCCTTGATCTTCAATAGAAATACCCTTAATACAGGTATTAATCTTTACTAATATGTTTGTCTAAATCCATGTAATTAAAAGATAGATAATTTAGACTTGAAGCTTCAAAAAGTAAAAAACACGGAGTATAGGTTGACTAAGCGGTTGACCAGAAAGGCTACAAAGAGACAAACCAACAGAAGCGGTCATGTAATGACTCGGATTTTATTTACTTTAAAAATCACGTAAAATTTTAAACTTTTCTTTTTATAAAAACATCAGTGTTTTTCCTTTATAAAATCCGATCATTAAAACTCTTTACTTAAAACATTTATCAATTGCAGCGGAAGTAATAAAATCCTTTTATGAAATGCATCGGAATTAAAACAAGACATTAAGGATATTAAGTAATTTACAAACCCTTTTACAAATAATTTCCATTTAATTCTTTATCTCAGCCAGCCACAAGATCCATCCATGCAAATCCTTCATCAACTTCTCCTTGTATTATTCATCTATTTCCAAGCATATACCTACGTCAACAATGTAACGACCCAGATTTCTTAATCTTTTCCAATTTACTTTCTTAATTGTTTTCAATACGCATTATCCCTTTACCATACAAATTCTTTTTCATTTGTAAAACTTCTTTTCATTTTGTAAATAAATCAGAGTGCCCAAAACCCGATCGTTCCTAAAACTTCATTTTTAATCTTTCTTTCTTTTTGAAAAACAAAGAGGAACTATTGCGGAAGCATAAATCAGTTTAGCTAAAAACGGAAAAAGATATCATTCAAAAGTTATGAAAAACATCATATGTAAAGATACTTAAACATAACCCGAAGTCCTTTAAATCCAACCAAAATGCATAATATAGGTCTACATCACATTTAGAACTTTGCATAAAGGATTACGAAAATCACATTTGATTCTTACTAAACCTTTCCCGTTTTTATTTCTCGTTCTCGTGCCGTACTACTACTCCGTTGGCGCATCCATCGGACCTATCGCAGGCTCCACGGGAAAAGTCTCCTCCTTCACTTCCGGCATAGTCAAATCGTTACCTACACCACAAGTAAGGACGTGAGCTTACGCTCAGTAAGGAAAGGGGAAAAATCATATATGCATCTCTCTTTAATTCTGTTTGGAATGGGGGCCACCCAACCCAAATCCTTTTCATTACGTTCGTTCTTCACTCGTATCCCGAGTGTGAAGATTGGAAGGTTCTTAGGGAATGAAATCCGCCTTCCAACTTCCTATTCGGTTCCTTTTCCAGCATTTCTTGCCTTCGAGCTTCCTCCTCTTTCGACGTATCCTGTCTTCGGAGTTTCCACCCTTCCAACGTATCCCGTTAGGGGGTTTCTTCGGTGATGACGTATCCCGTTCATCCCGACCATTCATTTCTTATCATTCATCCCCTTTTTGGCGTATCCCGCCTCCAAGGGTCTTTCTCTATTGGCGTGTCCCGCCTCTAGAGTTTCTACTCTTCCGACGTATCCCGACGGAAGGTCTTCTTGGTGATGATGTGTCCCGTACATCCCGGTCTCGTTTTATTCGTTTCTTTTCCTCACTCATGCATGTAGCACCATGCCTTTGGGTGCTCCTTATTATCTTTCTATTAACATGACTTATTCTAACACATCACATATAAAGAACATCCAATATAAAAAAACAATATTGCAGAAAACAAATCATTTCACAACATACTATTTTTACAGCCACAACAACAAGAAATATCTACAAGGAAAAATCATGCTTTTACCAAATAATCTACTGACCTTATGAATCTACTAACAATATCCATTCGATGTGAGAATTAAGCAATTCTACTAGCAATATCCATTTCATGTAAAAATTGAGCATGCTTTTGACAACATTGAAATTAAAACAACTCTTTGAGTGTACGAATAAGATCTAGCATAAAAGTTATCCTAGCAGCAAAACATTCAAAACAAATCAGAAGATCACACTTTACATGTCTATGTCTTTAACCGTTAATCATTTAGCATGCTTCCCAGAATTTACCAATACTAGTACATATTGAAGTGTAATCATGTTTTAATCATCCAACTAGCAACTAGAAACCATGCCTTTGACATACATAAATAAGAACCTACCATTCAATTCATGCTTTATGTAAATCTAGCACATAACATCAATAAATTTCCTAACCAGATCAGAATCACAAAGAAAATCAGAACATAAACCTTACCATTTCTTCCATTCTGTCCTTTATTCCACTTATCATAATTAGTTCATGCCATATCCTTTCATTTCTCCATGTATCATTTATCATACATAATTCATCATTCCTTATTCATCATTTTCGTTCACGTTATGTCAGTATTTGAGGGAGTTTACAAGTTGACAGCAAAAACCAGTAACTCATAAAGAAAACCAGAAAATTTCCACATGGAAGATTAACAAACTAGGATGACTCTTAACCTTGTCATTTCATCCTTCTTTCTCTTAAAATATACTTGAACTTAGCATCTTTATCATATCATAGAAGTGCATGTGAAAGTGGACAATTTGATGACAGTGACCTTGATGACAGAAATTAGCAAGGAAAATAAAACACCTACATCTCCTTATTTTTGTGATTTATCATTAATATCACAACATCCTTCATTTCATACATAGATTATCATATTTCCTTCATTTTCTAGTCTTCATTTCGTGACTTGATCCATCATATACCATGTTTATCTTATTTCACATGTCTACCCAGTAAAAGCATAAGAATCAGAAAAACAGAATCAACAACACACTAAATCACTTGTGGGTAGGGCTTAGACGGCCAAGACACACCCAATCCTTACCGGTTGAAGTCTAATCTCTCGTACAAAGGCTCCACACTCAGCACGAAAATGCAACTCGACACCTCCAGCACCCAAAAACACTTGGAGAAGGAGGAAGTGGGAAAGATATAGAGGGAGACGTACCTAGACGACAAAGGAGACAAGGCATGCGTCTAGGTTGGGCTACGGGGTTGCTACCAGGATTCTCCCACCGAAAGCACGAGCATTAACTCGCATAATGTTGAAACCCGTCCTTGTTTTCTGACTTTTGTTCCCTTTAAAATCGCAGATCTGGTGTATTGCGGACACCGTACAGTCGTCCGCAGCATCCGCGGTTTTCAAAATTATAGTGCAAATAGCGTCCTCGGCCATTCATCCTCAGCGTCCGATATGGGTATGCGGACGCAATGTCCTCGTCCGCATCGTCCGCATGAGTCGTCCGCGTGAATCAAAATTGGACAGATTCGATGCGGACGCGAAATTCCCCGTCCGCATGTATCGTCCGAATGCTCCCTGTTCATACAGATTCAATGCGGACTCCAATTTATGCATCCGCGGCGTCCGTACTTCCCCTGCCGTCGTCCGAAACCACACAATTCCATCATTTTTCATAATTTCTCTTAAATGTTTCCCAACTTAAACGTCTACGAAGTTATACGTCGCAACTTATCATTCATAATACGGTGTAACTTAGGAACATCCACACTTTTATTTTCAAACACAAAAATGATTACATCGTAAATCGAGAAAATTTGGATCAGGTTATTACAGATACAATGGATATTCCTACAAGTAAGTGATGATTGTTCGCTCGGGTGATCATCCCTTGAGAACGCCGTTTACTTAGTATGTATGAGCATCCATTCCACCACTTTTCGTTTCCTTTTCAAAACCACACATGAAAACCATTTTCGTATCTTATGAAAACCATGATGCTCGTGAATGCATACAATTATATCATATTTTTCCAATAATCTCTAAATATGCTTGTCTACGAAACATATTATTAAAAGAACCTAAATCTAGTAAACATCCAGCAATAATAGCACAATATACGGAACATGCTCAATTTGTGGTAAAGTAGTAAACAACCTAAATATTCTATGAAAGCGGTAACAATCAACAAACAATGTCTTAATTCTTGTGATATAGGGTCCGAAGACGAAAGCACAATAAGTATCAACTTACCTCGAGGCTTTAATGTGTTTTAGCACTTAACTGTTATCCTTTTCTTCTCTTTCTGTACCATCACAATTTAATAACATTTATCATTAATCTACTCAATTAATAAACTTATAAATCTCAAAGTCTTTCCTGTCCTTCATTCTTATACTTTACATGCAAGAGTTCCCAAACAACTCGCTTCATTAATATAACCCAACTGATGCGAACCTAGGGTATTAGAGAACCCTAGACCCAACAACAAATGGGGAATGATAGTGGATCATCGTACGAACCAAGAAATGGAGTAACTTGACCCAAACCAAACTTGTTGGTTGAACCAAAGTTATCAAGAAGAGTAGCTTGACCCTAACCAAATGCGTTGGTTGAACCAAAGCTATCAAAGCTTGATCTTCAAGATGGATGCTTGAAAAGACCAAATTCTTCCTAAGAAGATATAGAAAGGAGAACCTCACAAAAAGAAACTCACAAGTTGTATTCTCAAAATCAATTCAAGTCCCTTACAAATCAAGCCTCTAAGCCTTTGTATAGGTCATTCTTCACTAAGAAAATATATTAAAATATTCTAACCCACCATTCTCCACTAAGAAAATATATTAAAATATTCTAACCCACCATTCTCCACTAAGAAAATATATTAAAATAGTATAACCCACCATTCTCCGCTAAGAAAATATATTAAAATACTCTAACCCATCCTCCACTAATAAATGTTAAAATAATCTAAAAGTAGTGGGTTTTGGTGGAGTAGGCGGCTGACGTGGCGCGCTAATGTGGCGCACTAACGTGGCGTGCTAACGAGGCATGGTGACTGAGCACGTTATCAGAGTGTGCTGACGAGGTGGGCACTAAGCTGAATCGGGCTAGGGCGACGGATGAGGAGCATTGACCCACGAAGAATGCACGGTGCGCAAGGGTAGAAGGTGACGCGATTGCTTGGCGCGTTTGCGGACTAGGTCCTGAGATGGGCCTCATCGTTGGGTTGGCGCGAGAGTGCGTACGCAAAAAGGGACGTGCGGGTACTGGGCTGCGCATTGGGCTGTTGAATGGATACTTGGGCTGCATGTGGGCCTTTGGGCCTTTTGGAAAAGTAGTCTCATTTTGCTTCCTAATGAATATTGGAGTTTGTGTGTTTTCAGGATCACATCATTCCCTCCCCCTTCGAAAAAATTCGCCCTCGAATCTTCTGCATCGTACAAGGACAAATTAGTAATACTTAAAGTAACTCTTACGTTACCATACCTTCTTTTCTTCCTTACATGTTCCCAAGCACAATCTCCAGGGTTAAATACAAATTCTTTTAGGGTTTTGTTAGCTTGTTGTGCATAGAGCATATTCTTCCTTGGATTTTTTTCGTTCATTCGCATGTAAATTCCTAAAAGCTTTGACCTTTCTCTTTATATCAAAATTATCAAACTCATTAGTAAGTAAAAGTAAAAATTCCAAGGGAATTACAAGATTAAATCAAAAAATGATGTCAAATGGTGAGTAATTTGTAATAGAATGAACATTCATAACACATATAAACTCAACAATTGGTAAACACTTCTTCAAGTTATAACATAATCGATTCTCTCTTAGAATAATGAAAATTAAATCCAAGTGTTCAAAATGTGATTCTACAATCTTGTCATAATCCAAATCATCATCATCAAAGTATTCAATAACAAATTTCCCAATAAAATATTTAATCATATATTTCTTCATTCTCATATAGCTACTAAAAGCATTGAATAATCCATATAGCATTATCAACCACTCATATAATCCATGTTTAATTTTAAACACAGTTTTCCAATTATCACCTTTTTTTGTCTGAATTGGATAACATTTAATTTTCAACTCAATCCTAAAAAACATGTATGCTCCATATTTATAAAGATGCCAATTAATCCATATTCAAATTTGATGTTCATCTATGGTCTTAAAAATACCAAATATCAAATAATAAAGATGGTAATCAAGAACAAACAATGTATATTTCTTGAATCGAAAAACTTTATGTCCACAAAAAACAACACATGCATTTTTTTCACAATCAATCCATAATTTTTCATAAAAAATTATGCATGCAACTTTTCTACCAACAATCCAAAATCTAAGTCATTTCCAAATAAATTCAGATTTAACTAACTTAGTTTGAAGAGAAATTACAAACATTTTTTACATTGGTTTGGCAACCACAATGTCCTTACCTTTGTTGGATTGGATGTCATTCGAAAATTTATTATTGTGATTCATCCAATTTGTTTGTCCCTCTTTTAATTTGCCTTGGTAATCCTGCAAAATAGGTGAGACAAACACTAGAAAATAAGTTAGTTCATTGGAGGTAAAAGAAACATTTTTACAAAAAAAAAAAATTCACCTCACGCTTCTCTCACACTTTTTAATCATTCCAATTTCTTTCTTTTCCTTTCTCCCTCGGATTTTACCTCCTCTCCCACTATTTTTTTCTCCTTTTCAATCTCGAATTTTGTTCTCTCTTCCTCCAAATTCTTTTCTTCCTCATTGCCTTTTTCACTCACATGAATTCGGCTTTTTCTCTATGGCTCTTTTGACTCCTTTTTCATATTCGCCTTTTTCCTTTTCAATTCTTTTTATTTCTTCACCTTCAAAGTATGTTCAACTCCTTCAAAATCTGATTTTTCTTCTTTTGCTTCAACTTGTTGTTCTTCTTTAGCATGATGAACATCTTGCTTTTCCTCAACTCTTATCTTTTCGGCCAACTTATCTTCTTTGATGAAGTCACTTCCTTGCTTTACTTTATTTGATCCGTCATTCGCCTCCTTATAACTTGGCATGTTGGTGGTGCTTGCTTTCTTCTTCAAGCAAGACTCATAAAGCTTGACAAAATCGAAAGGTGATGTCTCATGCGTTTTTTTTTTGTTGCAAAAATCGAATTTCCATGTACATGAAGAATCTAAAGGCTCCTCCTTTCTCAAGCTTGCTCTGTTTTGCTTGAGAGGTCTCTCTACCTTTATGTTGCTCGACTTCCTAACTTTCTTATCAATTCGGAAGTCTCTTCTCCCTTGGTTACTTACCTTCTCTTTCTCAAGTTCATACTTTTCAAAATGTTTCCTTTCTTGGGATATTGTTGGAGTTTTCCTTTCCAAACAATCTAAACTTGAATTTATGGCATGGAATTGATCTAGCATATCCCTCATACACATCTTCATATCCATGTTTGCTTCTTCTTTACTTCCACTCATGATTTTTAATCAAGAATTACAAGCAAGAAAATGTAAAATATGAAGGAAAATTACAATAAATTAAGGTAAATCGCAAAAAGAAGGAAACTAAAATCGCAAAAGGAAGGTAATTGAAGTGCGATAAAGTAAATGCGATAAAGTAAATTGCAAAAAAGTAAATTGCAAGAAATTAAATTGCAATAAAGTAAATGGTGCATAAGAATAAAGGTCTTTTCTCTCTCGCTCACGTGTTTTCACTCGAATATTGGTCACTCCAACTCGTGTTTGCTCTCGAGTGGCTTTTATAAAGATAGGTTCACGCTCGTGCCTTTTACCACTTGTTCCCTGCTTTAAGATCTTTCGAAACAACTCAATCAAAGAACAAAAGTATTCAACAAGCAAAAATCAAGAAAGTTCAAACTTTTTCAAGACTTATAATCCAACTTTCCCAAACTAATTAAAAATCAAACTACTCAAACTACTTATCGTGATTAAGTAGCTTAAGGAGCTAATACCTTGAATTTGGAATAAGGTATCAATGATCTTTCCTCAAAAGGAAACTTTTTCTCGAATGATTCAGAAAATTAACAAAAATAGATCAAAGACTTGATAGAGTAATTGCACTCTTTGAGATGTAACAAACAAGGTAATTTCCAAAATGGGAAGACGCTTTTTTTTTTTAACAAAAAGCTAACCTTTTTTTTTTTGAGTAGATGCACGAAATAGATCAAGAAACTAAGCTTGATAGATAATTGAAAGAAAGAAATGAACTTTTTTTTTGATAGATGAATTGAAAGAAAGAAAAGTACTTTTTTCTTATAGATGAATCGAAAAGAATAAAGAAAGATAGAATAAGAAAATGATAACAAGAAATTTAAAGATAGCACCTTGAATTTGTTCGAGCCAAAGCTTTGATACCAATTAATGCGAACCTAGGGTATTAGAGAACCCTAGACCCAACAATAAATGAGGATTGACAGTGGATCGTTGCACGAACCAACAAATAGAGTAATTTGACCCAAACCAAACTTGTTGGTTGAACCAAAGTTATCAAGAAGAGTAGTTTGACCCTAACCAAATGAGTTGGTTGAACCAAAGCTATCAAATCTTGATCTTCAAGATGGATGCTTGAAAAGACCAAATTCTTCCTAAGAAGATATAGAAAGGAGAACCTCACAAAGAGAAACTCACAAGTTGTATTCTCAAAATCAATTCAAGTCCCTTACAAATGAAGCCTCTAAGCCTTTGTATAGGTCATTCTCCACTAAGAAAATATATTAAAATATTCTAACCCACCATTCTTCACTAAGAAAATATATTAAATATTTTAACCCACCATTCTCCAATAAGAAAATATATTAAAATAGTCTAACCCACCATTCTTCGCTAAGAAAATATATTAAAATATTTTACCCCATCCTCCACTAATAAATTTTAAAATAATATAAAACTAGAGGGTTTTGGTGGAGTAGGCTGCTGACGTGGCTCGCTAACGTGTCGCACTGACGTGGCGTGCTGACAAGACATGGTGACTGAGCACGTTATCGGAGTGTGCTGACGAGGAGGGCACTGAGCTGGATCGGGCTGGGGCGACGGACGAGGAGCGTTGACCCACGAAGAATGTGCAGTGCGCAAGGGTAGAAGGAGACGAGATTGCTTGGCGCGTTTGTGGACTAGGTCCTAAGATGGGCCTCACTGTTGGGTTGGTGCATGAGTGCGTACGCAAAAAGGGACGCGCAGGTACTAGGCTGCGCGTTGGGCTGCTGACTAGATACTTGTGTTGCATGTGGGCTTTTGGGCCTTTTGGAAAAGTAGTCCCATTTTGCTTCCTAATGAATCTTGGAGTTTGTATGTTTTCAGGATCACATCACCAACCTAACAAATTAATCTAAATCACAACATGTGACGGCTTAATCCAAATAACAGAATATATTTATCTAATTAATGATCTGAATCCAAACCCCACAGATTATATGACCACAGTGTACATTCCCACAACATTGTTATCCAAACATGACTAGTAATCCCCTTGGCAGTACATAACAGCACAACAGGTTAACGATTCATTTCAAGCAACCAAAACCAGTTTCAACATATCAATGCTCGGACAACCACTAACAAAAGCATCTCAATATATTTCAACATCCAATAACCCATATAGACAACCATAACCAAATTGCAAATTAACATGTTTCATAGAACAATTCATAGATTATTATAATAGCCAAACCAACACAGCAGAGGGAATTAATCCACATATTTCTACGTCCAACAACCCATTCAAAATATTAAATTTCACAAGCTTCAGCCCAACAATATCAACAGATTATCCAACCCAGTACCAATTATAGGAGACAACACTCTGTTTCCCTCCAACAATATCCTCACAATCAACAAAACAGTAACAAACAGGGCATTATCTACCAACACCAGCATCCAAAAAATCCATGAACAGCGGAGGTAGAATCCTTACCCCAAAGAATGCCCGAAACTGCAGCTCACAACCCACACCAAAACGAAGCAGCTAAAAACCGAGAGCAACCAACACCGAGTCCCCTTCTGTAGCGACGCACCAATAACAAAACTGAATCAATTAACAAGGCAAAATTCCACAATAATCGGCAATGGAGGTCGAGAATCCAATTCACCGAAGACTTACCTCGTAGAGAAGATCACACGATAGCAGGGGCTCACGCCTCCACCTGCCCTTGCTGCCCGAGAGTACCCGAAAAGAAAGTAGGAGAACCGGCCAGCAAGAGAACACCCGAGCTCACCTCTAATCCTCCTCCTTCGACTTCACAGCCCACCGAAGAGAGGGTCACTCTCTACCAAAATAAGGAGGCATAGAGTATAGGCTCTCCAGCGTGCCCGACAAACCGCACCCGAGGAGTTCTCCTCGAACCTGCCAGCAGCTTGTCGTCCACGTGAGTACCTAGATCCGCACGCTGTCGCCTTCACCAGAGCAAGGACCCGCAACAAACCGGTTCGACAAGAACAGAAGACTGAACCGCATACCCAGCTGGTTCCTGCCTGAACCATCACCCCCTGCACCCACCAACCCGAACGCGTCGGTTGCAGCCACGCCTGCCGTCGTCATCGCCTCACCGTCCCTCAACCCGACGCCAAAATTCATCGCCAGCGGGAGCTCCGATTCATCTCGCAGGACTCGGCCAATCCTGATAGCAAAAAGGATAGAGAAGCTACTGAGATAAAGAAGAACAGAGAAGGAAGGAATAAAAGAAAACCAAGGTGGCTAAATGATTTCATTGAATAAAAGTGTATAACAAAAGTATGAATGCAGTTGTAATCGTTTGGAGGGATAACTGACGTATTCTTCTATAAGTACAAGAAATGTAAAGACAAAAGATATGAATAGAGAACAATTTTCTTCTTCTTCTTCTTCAACGTCTTCTTCCTTTTCTGCAACTCTGTTCTGGGGAAAAGCCCAGTAACATTGGTGCTTTCATTGCCTTTTGTCTTCATGGCAGAAGCTACGTGTTCACATTCTGTATAGAATCAAGTACTGGAAGAATGTCGAAATCGACTTTCTCATCATGATCAGCAATTATCGGAATTCAATACGCTTCTGAAGGAAATCAACATCAAATTGACTTCAATGGAAGGAAGAATTGAGCAACATATTCGTAATCTTGTTGCTGTTATGATTGAAACTTCAAGTAGCAAAGGTAAACAAGCTGAGAACTTTACGGACAATCATTTTCGATCGATCAAACTGGATGTTCCAAGATTTGATGGAGATGATCCGAATGGATGGATCTTTAAGGCAGAAAGATTCTTCGATTATCATGAAATGGATGATACACAACGCTTAAAAATAGCTTCGTTTCACATGGACGGAGCTGCTGTACAATGGTTTCAATGGGTTTATCGGAATGGTATGTAACAACTTGGCGGCAATTTTTGCAAGCCCTTTCAGCACGATTCGGACCTTCCAAATATAGAGATTTGCAAGGGGAATTATCTAAACTCACTCAAACATCAACTGTTTCAGAATTTCAAAATAGATTCGAAGCTTTGATGAATTTGATAGTGGGCGTATCCCCTTCATTTTTACAGAGCTATTTTGAGTCTGGGTTGCGTAATGATATTCGTCGAGAGGTGCGTGCCTTAAAACCTCAATCGATTGAACAAGCCATTAGTTTAGCCAAATTGATGGAGGACAAATTAAATGATCATGGCACCCGACATAATTTTCATAGAACTCATTATCAGCAGCAAACTGTGAAATTAAATGACACAGTTCCACCATTGCTGCCGACTCCCAGGTTACAGCCACAACAACCACTTTTGAGTGTTAAGTCTTCCAATATTCATATCAAACATTTATCCGCAGTTGAAATGATGAAAAGAAGAGAAAAAGGCTTGTGCTACAATTGTGATGAAAAGTTCAACAGGAATCATAAATGCAAATGAAAATTATTTGTTCTGATGTTGGAAGATGCTGACAGTTCTACTTCTAATATTGTGGAATTGGATAATGAGAATTTTTCTACCGATAATGATTTTGAGCAAGCTGATTTACCTGCTATAAGTCTCCATGCTTTGGTAGGCCAACAATTTCCTAAAACTATTAGATTTGTCGGATCTATTGCACAAAAAGTTGTCCAAATTTTGGTGGATGGAGGATCTACACACAATTTTATTCAAGACAGGTTGGTGCAACATCTCAATCTGCCAATTCAACCTTCCAAACATTTCAAAGTGTTGGTAGGTAATGGGGATGCATTGGCTTGTACAGGTTCGTGTTTGCAATTGGAGGTGAAAATTCAAGCACAGATCTTTTTCATATACTTTTATGTGCTGCCAATACAATGTGCTAAAGTTGTTTTAGAAGTTCAATGGTTAGAACTCTTAGGATCTGTGCTAACTGATTATAGAGCTTTAACAATGGAGTTCACCTGGAATGAGAAAAAAGTCTTTTTGATCGGTGAAAGACAGCAAGTTCCACTGCCCCTACAATTTCATCAGTTTAAAAAGATGCAGAAAACTGATGAGATATTTCAATACTTTTGCTTTCAATCTGTCCTGCTATCCATTGAGCAGCCAGTGGCTAGTGTACCCGATGATATGCAGTATTTGATTGACAAGTATGAAACTGTTTTTCAAGCTCCAGAAGGCTTACCTCTAGATTGATTTATTAATCATCAAATCCATTTGTTGCCTAATGCTGGTCCAGTGAATGTCAGGCCATATAGATATCCTTATTTTCAGAAATCTGAGATTGAAAGATTAGCTGCTGAAACGCTAAAATCTAGTTACCAGTGTTGCTGGTAAAAAAAAAGATGGTACATGGAGGTTTTGTATTGACTATAGAGTGCTTAGTGGCTTTACAATTCCAGACAAGTTTCCAATACGAACGGTGGATGAATTGTTGGATGAATTACAAGGTGCAACTATTTTTAGTAAAATTGACTTGCGGGCAAGATACCATCAGATTCGAATGGATTCTGCAGCCAACCATAAGACTGCATTTCGAACTCATGATGGCCACTATGAATTTCTGGTCATGCCATTTGGTCTTACAAATGCACCATCCACTTTTCAAGCTATAATGAATCATACTTTTAGACAATTTTTACGAAGATTTGTGATTGTTTTTTTTTTTTATGATATCTTAGTCTATAGTGCTTCTCGTTCTGAGCACATTGGACATCTGGATGAGGTATTATTTTGTCTTCAGCAACACCAATTATTTGCAAAGTTGAGTAAATGCAGTTTTGGGCAATTGTCTGTCGAGTATCTGGGTCACATAGTTTCGGCAGAGGGTGTTTCTCCAGAGCAAGGTAAAATGTTTTGCTATACTTCAATGGCCTATTCCGATGACTTTAAAACATTTGCGTGGTTTTTTGGGTTTGTCTGGCTATTACCGAAAATTCATACGCAATTATGCAATGATAGCTAGTCCATTAACTGCTTTATTGCAAAAATATGCTTTTAAATGGAATGCAGAAGCTGAAAACTCATTTTCTAAGCTGAAAACTGCTCTCATTTCAGCACCCATTTTAGCTTTGCCTAATTTTTCAAAGCAATTTATTGTGGAAACTGATGCTAGTGGTGTCGGCATAGGTGCTGTTTTGTTGCAAGATAAGAATCCGGTTGCATTTTTTAGCAAGAAATTATGTCTACGAATGCAGAATAGTAGTACATATATTAGAGAGTTATTTGCTATTACTGAAGCAGTAAAAAAATGGCGACAATATCTCTTGGGCAGCAAGTTTGTTATCAAAACCGATCACAAAAGTATCAAAGAAATTTTGACCTAGGTAATTCAAACTCTGGAGCAACAACGATTTTTGGTCAAATTACTGGGTTATTAGTTCGATAAAGTCTATAATCCGGGCAAAAGTAATGTGATTGTAGATGCTCTTTCAAGGAAATTTGATCCTGACTTGGGTGCTTGTTCTTATTCTGCATTCTAGTTTACTGAACAATTTGTGTACTGAAACTGCTTCCTTACATGATTTGAAGGAGTTATACTTACAAATTTAGCAATCTCCTGCATTATATTCAGATTATAAATTGCAGGGTGGACTTATAATTCATAGAGGTAAAATTGTAGTTAGCAATGCTTCAGCTTATAAAGTGGATTTGATTCGTGAATGTCACTCTTCCTTGGCTGGTGGTCATCCTGGTATTCTTCGCACGATTAAACAAGTTAATACTCATTTTGAGTGGCCACAACTTAAAGCTGATGTTCAGCATTTTGTTCGGACTTGTCCCATATGCTAGCAAACAAAATATGAAACTAAAAACGTGCCTTGTTTATTGCAACCATTAAGAACTCCGATTAATATTTGTGAAGACTTGTCTATGGATTTTATTACTGGTCTTCCAGCTTCTAAAGGGTGTACTGCGATTTTAGTGGTGGTGGATCGTTTATCAAAATTGGCTCACTTTATAGCATTGCCTCATGCTTATACTACTACCAAGGTGGCTCATATTTTTGTTCTGTTTATCTGCAAATTGCATGGTATTCCAAAAACAATTGTGAGTGACTGAGACCCGATTTTCATGAGTAAAGTTTGGAAGGAATTGTTACGCCTAAGTGGTACAAAATTATTGTTTAGTAGTTCATATCACCCGCAAACGGACGGAAAAATGGAGGTGACTAATAGAACTCCTGAACAATATCTCCGCTGTTTTGTTATGGATCATCCAAGTTTGTGGGAGTCACTACTTCATTGAGCGGGATTTTCTTACAACATGGCATTTCACTCGGCTATAGCTATGCTCCCTTTGAAGCGGTTTATGGTCGTACTCCTCCAAATATATTAACATATGCAGAAGGCTCTTCAGCAATTGTAGCTGTTGATTTTTGTTTAAAACAACGACAAAAACTTTTAGCTTCACTTAAAGAAAATTTGCAGCATGCAAAGAATAGGATAAAAAAATTATGCTGATAAGCATAGAAAGGATAGAGAATTCAATACGGGTGATTTGGTGTTGGTTAAACTCCATCCTTATAAGCAAGTATCAGCAAAAGAACAACCTTATTCCAAACTTAGTAAAAGGTTTTATGGACCTTTTAAGATTGTTGAACGTGTGGGTTGCTTATCGTTTACAATTACCAACAACAGCTAAAATCCATTCTGTATTTCATGTTTCGTTACTGAAGCCATATAAAGAGGATGCTAGTATTCATTCTCAACCTTTGCCAACAACTATTGTTGATAATCATCCGGTGATTGAGTCATTGGCAATTATGGATTCCAGATGGATTGCAACAAGCAATGGTTTAAAACAACAATGTTTAGTGCAAGATACTTCTTGGGAATTTGTTGATGAATTTAGAAAGAGTTATCCAAATTTTAACCTTGAGGACAAGGTTCAATTTCAAGAGGAGAGCAATGATAACAAAAAGGATAGAGAAGCTACCGAGACGAAGAAGAACAAAGAAGGAAGGAATAAAAGCAAACCAAAGTGGCTAAATGATTTCATTTAATAAAAGTGTATAACAAAAGTATGAATGTAGTTGTAATCGCTTAGAGGGATAACTGACGTATTCTTCTATAAGTACAATAAATGTAAAGACACGATATGAATAGAGAACAATTTTCTTCTTCATCATCTTCTTCAACATCTTCTTCCTTTTCTGCAACTCTGTTATGGGGAAAAGCCCAGTAACAAATCCCGTGCCCTAGCTCTGCACTCGCCACTCCGCTTCGCCCGCAGCACTGGACACCGTACAACACCGCGAAGGTGCCCTGACCGAGCCCGAGCCCGAGCCCGAGCTTGAGCCTTCTCTCTTCGTCTTCCTCTCTCGATTTCTCTCAATCGCTCTCTCCCTCTCGCTCTCTGGATCTCTCTCTCCCTCTGTTTCCTTCGCAAAATGACCACAACCAAACCATCCCCCTTCTTTTAAATTTTCCAGAATCGGACCCTAATCCAACCTGAACCGATTCAAACCGAGCCGGCTCAACTCCCCTCCAATTTTCCTCAACCGATTTTTCCTTCATTTTCCTCCTAATTTATTTCTTTCATTTATTTATAAATATTTTCTTTCCATTTATTTAATTTTTTATTTAATTTCATCATCAATTATCATACATTTTAATTCTAATTAATCACACTTCATTTAACCATAATTATCATCCCAATAATTTTTTCCTAAATTATAATATATTGATTACGTCTTTGGTAATACCCCGATAAATATCCAAATAATCCAAACACCCTCAATTATTCTCTAATTTATCCTTATTAAATTTCGATATAAAAAATCGGGATACTACAGGTCAGCCAGGGGGTGATGGTTGTCGACCCGAAATATAATATAGAGCTCCACATTTTGAAGCAGTGGGAAGTGGTCGACTGGTGCAGAGGATGCGGTCGATCGAACATCTTACAGAGAGCAGACTCTGTTTAGGACTACAAAATGCGATCGAATGGGGTTGAAAGAACGGGTGACCGAACTAACAGAATTGCAACGGTAACAATCCAACGGTTGGGAAGCGGTTCAGTCGACCGCTATCCAGATTTTATAAATAGAAGTCATTTCAAATTACAAAGCAAAGGAGAGGAGAATCTATTATGAAGTGCTGCCAAATTCATATGAGATTTCTCTTCATAATTATATTGATTTTAATTGGAAATACCCTTAATATAGGTATTAATGTATTCTAACATGTTTTTCTAAGTCCATATAACCTATAGGTAAATTATTGGGACTTAAAAGATTAATTTTGGACAAAACACAGAATACAAGTTGACTAGCAGGGACAAATTGGTCGACCAGTTGGCTGGAGAAAGAGGCAAAACACGGAATACAAGTCAACTAGTAGGGACAAATTGGTCGACCAGTTGGCTGGAGAAAGAAGCAAAATAGGAAGCGGTCGACCGACTTGGACAAATAGTTCGACAACAAAATGAACAGAGAGCTTGAGTTATTTTCGGTTGAGGAAGCGGTCATGTGGCAAAAGGTTTGATCGACCACAAAATGGACAAAGTCGAGCGAAGATTATGAAATGTGAAGAAGTGAGAAAGTGGTCGACCAGTCAGCCTATTCAACGCAACGGCTAGTTCCAACGGTCGAATGACGATCGACCAAAATGGAGGTGACCGACCAATAGCACAGAGTCTATATATAGAAGACTCTCCAAAGCTCATTTTAACAAAGCAAAAATCATAACGTAGCGAAGCTCTGCAAAATTTCTTACACAATTTCTCATCATTCATTGAGCGCTTAGCCTAACTCTCATACACCCAAACTTAAGAGTTTTACATTTGAAAGAGTTAGATTTCGAAATTGTATTTTGTATTTCACTTTTGTACTCGAACCGCAAAGAAAAAGGTGACGCGCCCCATGAATAGTCAAAGAGAAGGATGACACCCTAAAAAGAGTCAACTTGTAAACGTTTGATTGGTACTCGTGAAGCCAATCAACACTAACCAAAGAGGTTAGGGAGCTAAGGATCTCCAAGTCGAAAACTTAGAGCGCAGACATAAGCCTGAATTGTCGAACCGCGCAAAAAAATTATTTGCTCTCTCCAACCCTTACTCTTATATTTGTTATTGTTGATTCAATCTTGGTTATAAATCACTTAGGGTTTAGAAATTAACTTCCACCAATCTTCCAAACCGGTCCAGGCCAGAAATCAAACTTAAAAAAGCATCAAACAAACTGGTCTATTGTCTTGTTCACACATAAAAAAGTTCTTAAGAAATACAGCTGATAACAGTTGAGAGGTTGAGTCCAGATGAAGAACGCACATGGGAATTGAAGCAACCTTGAATTTTCTCCCGCCCTCCACTGGAATCCGACCAATCACCTGTTAATCAAACTCTGACATCAGGATCACAAAAAGCCATTAATGAATTGCAGAAGCAAAAGAAAAATACATCCACATTAGTGAGGTAGAGAAGGCCCCAACTAAGACAACAATCAGAAATAAATAGTTAAGGTATGCCAACCGTGATGAACTCCTGCTCCTGCTCCTGCTCCTGCTCCTGCTCATGCTCAGGTTCTTGTTTGGGCTTGGACTGCGCTTTCTTGGGCTTTTGCTTATGTGTTTCTCACGCTGCCGAAAAGCAACCACATCAATTGTGAGAAAAGGAAAACACCCAACGAAAAAGAAATGAAATAAGGAACTTCCATGAATCCCGGACAGATTTCAAATTCCAGACTGTCCATCAACTCATTATTATTATTTTTTTCAAATAAAAACATCATTTCGGAGGGTGAGGAACTGAAGAAGTCTTAAAATGTGAATTGGGGCTTCATTATAACGCAGAGTATAATCAACTTAAATTAGAAACAACAAACACAACACTTACCGAAGGCAAAGGAGATTTGGATCTTGATCGAGATCTGCAAAAGTTCCAGAAACAACTCAATTCAGAATCCACATGTTCAACAAACCAAATTTGATCCATGAGCCTTGACCCCTCTTCCACATCACAATAAACGATAATGGAAAAGACAATATTAAGGAGTTCAGCAGTGAAAACATCTGGCCAGTCATAATTTCAAACAAGTGTGGGACCTAAGTATCATGAAAAGATTGCTATATGAAACCAATAAATGTGTTACTGTGAAATTAGTGGGGCAGGATAGGTGCATTCTTCCCTACTGTACCACAAAAGTGCACAATGAATCCAGATAGAGCTGCCTATTAGCTTGGCAAACGTTGGAGCAGAAAATGAAAATGAAATTGTTGGTGACTTCCAAATCCCAATAGCATTTAGTACAAGATATCCAGCTTTACTATTGCAATCCATGACTTCTTTGTTCCCAATCTAGCACCCAGTGGACATTGCAATGCTAAATAAATTAGAAAAGAGGTACCATAAGGTTCTCAAAGCTGTTCATCTGAAAAACAGCATACCTCCACAACCAAATGGATAGCAGGCAATTGAATCCTATCCAATCAAGATCCTAATATCCAATTCCCAGTATGCCGCATAAATCCATATCTAAAAAGACAAACAAGCGGTTCTCACAAATAAAAAGGAAAGATTAACATATGCCAAACTGGTACACTTTCAAAATCACTCCACGCTAATGGACAACATTCATGATGGATATCGACATTTAAATTGTAAACAGATAAAACCTAACAACTAATCTCCATCAAACATCAATTGGCCGCAAATACAAGCCAACCTAATGTAAACAATAAATAATTACACACTCTAAAATCACTCAAGAATTGTAAACAGTGCCAATTTCTCAAACAAAAGCCAAAACTATAATCATCGATACGAAACATATCATTAAAGAAAGCCAGTATTTTAATTGTTTGCTTCTAGAAACAAACTTAATTCATTATGGTAATGCATAAAAAAGAATCTGCATACAGAGCAATTTTAAATGTAGAGCACGTCCAAAACATTCATAATGCATATGAAACAAAAAAAGGGCAAGAGAGTTAAGGACTAAGAAGAAAAATTAATGAAATATTGAAGACAAAAAGAGCTGTAGACAGTACAGAGCATACCCCAACAGTGATTGGGACCTTGATCGAGATTTAATGGGAGAAGGAGATCTTGATTTAGATTTAGCAGGTGATCGCCGCAAAGATTTAAGTTTGGGAGACTTGCTGCATGGCACTTGTGAAATCAATATAAAAATTCCATACATGCCAAACATTTTAACAGGAGAACATAGAAGTCAACCTCTTGCTCCTGCTCCTGCTTCTACTTCTACTATAACCTGGACTGCGACTACGGCTATAGCTCCTGCCTTTTGAGTGAGAACGACCTCGACTAGGGCTCATAGAGGGATCCCTCTTAGAATCATATTCCCTCACCTATCAAAATATAATTCATAAGTAACCATGGACATGAGGTGAGTTTCCAGATTTCATTAAATTTACTACTTACATGAATATATGATCGAGAAAATGCATTGCGAAACTCAGAATCATCAAGTTTTTTAATCTGCAATAAAAGATTAATAACATGTTATAGAAAATTTTAATAAACTTAATGGTAGTCACTGCATAAAAATCACAAAAATTTCCCAGAAGAACATGCTACTTGTTAAAAGATTAAGAAGCATAAAATTTACTTACAGCATATTTCATGTCATCATAGTTTGTATAGTCCACAATCCCTGTTGTGCCTGCATAACACTCAAAAACATAAACATATTACATATTGAAAATAAGGTTTTACAGTCCATGCAGCATCAAGATGGACAACATTCCAACTATGACTAAAGAAATCGCATTCCATAGAGAAAAATCATAATAAATTAGTGGAATGTCCATTAAAAGTAGTAATATAGAATCACATAAAGGGAAAAATCACCAACAAGAGGTATGCAAAATCAGTATATCTCACCACTCCCTTTACGGAAAACCTGGGAGAAACAAACATCCCCTGCCCTTCGCATGTGATCCTTCCAAGATGAAAAATAATATCGTCAATATCCAAATGAATCCCAATACTAAAGGAAAAACTATTTATAAAATCAACTTTCTTGCATACTTTTAGGTCTTGCCATGAAGCAGAAGAGGGCAATCCTGAAACTAAGACTGCAGGAAATAACACAAGTAAATATATTGTGATTAGGAGGATACAATAGAGTCTAACAAGGATAAAGGAAGGAAAAAACTTCGAAAGTCAGATCGTCTTGATACTCCTCGTCCTCCCCTGCCACCACTGTAACTACTATGTCGATCACTTGATGATGAATGACCACGACCACCATGTGCAAGCTCAACCTATATAAATGCAAACATAATGGTAGTATGTCAGTAACACTTAAATGAAAAACTTGTAATAACAACATGATGACTAACTCGTAACCGATGGCCATCAAAGTCATAGCCATCACGACCATGAATTGCATCTTGAGCATCTTCAGAATTTTCAAACTACACATAAAAAACAATCTTAAAATACAAGAGTATATTCAGACAAATAAAAAAATATAAGCAGCATAATAAGCACTAAATTCACCTCAATAAATGCATAACCAGGGGGTCTCGGTGGAACCTTCAAGTCAATATGCGCAATTCGTCCATACTGTATGAAAATTTTCAACAGCAGCGAACATGAGATCAGACATATCATTTTGTTATTATTTTGTATTAGTACAGCCAGGTACACATGACTGTAAATTGCAAAAGATATTGTCTACTTGTTTCATAATGTGGAAAAAGTTACAAATAACATTAATAACGCATCCACAACAAAAATTGTAATTATTGTCTGAATATCAGCTCTCTCACGTTTGCAATATAAATGCGGAAGATGGTCATTTTTCTTCACTAGTCTGACATAAATATGAAAAAAACCTCCAAACAAAAAACTTTTGGATATCAAAAACTTAAAAGTAGTCACCCAAGATCACTTCAGAAGAGAAATTAAATTACAAGCTTAACGAGCTGTCAAAACTTAATGACATGAAAAAGTAAGACTAAAAACATCTAGTTTGAAAGAAAAATTCAACTGATAATATTAAAGAATAAATTTTTGTCTTGCGTCCATTACTCACTAAAATTACCTTGTAAAACAGATCTTCCACTTCTCTCTCGCGTATGTCACCAGGAAGATTCCCAACATAGAGTGTTCTGCTCGCACGGCTACTCATTTTCCCTAATGTAAATCAATTAATGAAGATCCATAAATTTTACATATGAAAAGAAGAGGGATACATGGGCAAAACATTTAGACAAACAGTTTCCAGAAAAAATTGATCAATCCAAATGCTCCGTCGTAAATATTCAGAAATTTGACTTCAATACCTTGAATACAGATCTTAAAAACGCAATTGGCAAAAACTTCGTTTGCCGTGCGACCAAATACGGTAACATGTCATATACACTCCAAAATTGCAAAAGAGAGCTAACCTTTGATGAATTTAGAGGTCGCAGAGATCGTCCAAAACCGCCGAGGTGAGGGAAGCTTGAGAGACTAGGGCTTTAAAGATGGCAGTACGAACAGAAACAAAAGGAAGGAAAGTATAGGCGACAATAAATAATATATTAAATTTTAAGTTACTGAAATACCTCTTTAGCCCCTTCTTATTCTTAGTTATTGTACAAATCTTGATTTTTTATTTTACCTTTTGTGAAATTAACACCATGTACTCTATAATTTACTATCAATGACAAACTAAACCTTCAAAAAAATTTATTAACAACTAAAATCCTAAACTGTAGAAAAGTCTCTCTGGCAACCTTCACATTTTTCGTCCAAATCCATCAAATTTAACGTCTCCGTTTCGTTGACGCCAAAAACCATCGATGGACATATCGGAAGTTCGACGCCATTTTTTGCTTCAACAAACATGAGGATAGATATCGAAAGTTCGAATTAGTCAGAGGAAGTTGAAATTTCTCTCGGCAATAGCTAGAGCTAAGGACGTCTTTTGTGATTATATAGGCAGATTTGCTTCCATCGAGAGGAGAAACGATGTCATTTAGCGTTCAGAGAAAAACATTCAGTCGATAACGGACGTCCCTCATATTAAGAAGGATGTCCATTATGGCCTGAACGACGACGTCTTAAGACGAGAAACGTCCATTATGGGCAGAACGATGTAATCTTGGGGCGAGGGACGTCCGTTATGGGAGAGAGACATCCGAAATAGGTCGAGTGACGTTTGATTTGAGCGAGGGACGTCTGTCTTAATTGAGGGAATTCATGCGTTTAAAAAACGTGTGTGTCTTGCACGTGACCCTTCATAGTTAAAGAATTTGGAGTCCATCTTGATCTTCCATTCCAATCCAGGGACGTCCATTGCTCGATCCAACGGCCATAAAATGTCGTCCGTCATCGCCTTTGAAAAATGAAAAATTCAATCATGGCCGTCAATCCTACAAGAGACGTCCCTCCCTCGATCTAATAGCCATGGAAGATCATCCGCCATCGCCTTTAGAAAATGACAGATTCAATTATGGCCGTCAATCTCTATAAGGGACATCCCTCCCTCGATCCAACGCCATGGACGACTGTCTGCCATCGCTATTGAAAATTGACAAATTCAATAATGGTCGTCAATTTCGCAGTGGGGGACGTCCTTCCTCGATCCAACAGCAAATGAAGATCATCTGCAATCGCCTGATAACCATTCCAACGACCGTCCGTCTTCCAACGGGCATAAGAGACATCCCTCAGCCCCCGATAATTGACGTCTTTCGTCTCCGTTCGACAGTTCTTAGAGTCAACGAAATCGAGACATTAAAGTCGACAAATTTGGAAGAGAAACATGACTGCGAAGTCGCTGACTAGAATTTGTCATAGTTTAAGGTTTTAATTGTTAGTAAAATTTCTTCAGATTTTGACTTGTCATTGATTACAAACTATATAGTCGGTGTCAATTTCCCTTATTTTTTAATTCTATATTTTAATATTACATTAATTAATAAATAATACAAAAAATAATATTATGACAATTTTTTTTATGCGACACCTATTAATTAGTATAATTAATTATTTATAATTTATTACAATAATTATATTCAATTAACGTTATATATTGTAATTATTTATAATTTATTACAATAATTATATTCAATTACTTGATCGTTCTAAGTGTCACACTAAAAAATAAAAATTAGAATATAAGAATAAAAAATAAACATAAAGTACTTGTAAATAAATGTAAATTTAAGAATATATATTACAATGTATGCTTAAACTATTCAGATAACTTGTGATGATTTGTAAGTATTCATGCTACCTATATAATAATATTCCAGGTTTAATTGGTCAAAACTGGATCAAGTATTCATTAATGATGCAGAAAACAGTTCAAATGATTCACAGATTTTACAGCAGAAGAAAAAAACCAGTACACTGGATGCATAAACCAACAGCATTCAGCCTCCAACTTGGGGAAACACAAATTAAAAATGTCATCAGCCTTATTGGATCATAAATTCCATAGCTACCCACAAAAAATATGAAGGAGATTCCCATGAACAAGCTTATAATCCGCCCTCCTTGGCTGGCATGGTGTTCATCACTCCATTCTCAAGTTGAAGATCATGATTGGCTATGCATGATTGCTATGGGTATGTCCGCCCTCTTCGGCACCCTTTGTCCCTGCTCTTATTTTTCGCTGTTCTTCCTTATAAATTCGATTTCTTCTTTGGAACTGCAGCAAACATCAGGATAAGCAGCACTGAAAGTTAGAATAAAACATCTTCGAAGAAAGAATGGGGATCACACTCTTGCATATATCTAAATTACAAAGAGAAAACTCCTATAGCCATCTTTACTTTACATAGTGCACTAAACCCAAAACGATGGATCATTCCGGATAGGATGCAAGACAAACACAAAACACGAGATCCATCGGTTTGAACAACTCTGTTGAAGCAATTTGCTGACTTCCCGCCACAAAACCATACAAGACTAAATGTGATCTAATCATGGCTTTTAAACCATATAAGCAATTACATACCTCCCACCATTGATGTTCTCCTTTATGTGTTAGATATTGACCTTATTGTTCTTCACAGTTTAGAAACTTCCAACCCTTAATCAATCCCTCTTGATGGTGTAATTTTTTGTAAAATTAGATTGATTTGGATTGATAGGATCGAAAAATCAACGTTCCATCAAAAAGTGTCTTCAATACATGTGTCTTTTTAAATTGGACTAGTGAAAGGTTGTAATAATTAAAATAATGAATTATCATTAATATGAACCGCTAAACTTTATGAAATATAAAATATCTAAAAAACCATACATAAAGGCTAAAGATATCCCTGAATTCCCTACCATCTTGAGCTCAGTAAACAGTGAATACTGAATTCCAGTAAGCTATAAGTAAGTAGGAAGCAGGAGCGAAGCCAAGCAATGGAAAAATATAGCAGTTGGATTGTCATTTCATGCACACCAACTAAAGCTTTAGCTGCTGCCTTGAAAGTTTATTAATAGTAAGGTTCAGCGCTATTTGACTCTTATGACCAAGTTGAGTTTTCCACAGGTCAAGATCAACTAAAAAAGTCGGGTGTGGATTCATCTATTTATTGTTCTTTAATTTTTAAACTAATGCACAACGCAGGGGCTGCTTTATGTGCAATAGAATTATGTCATTTCAGAAAACTATGAGATTTGTCACTAAACTAAGAACATTTTCACTGAATATCATACATAGTTTTCAAACAAGACTGGTCCATAAAATATCAATGGCTTTCTTGAGAATTTGACAAGCATCCTGACGATGATCTATTATGTTTTTTAAACTTCATTAAACATAGCATAACAGAATTAAGACGTCATCTATAGCTGCGAGTTTATCCATGTCATATTAATACATCAACTGAAATACAGATGAAAGTTACTGATTTGTTAAGAACATAAAATTATATTCAGATGAATGGATTTGATAGGATTTTTTTCGCACATGACGAGATATATACTACTTTCACCCTTGTATCTGCATACTTTTAATACTCAAAGGCGCAATATCAAATGCAAGCAGTTAGTCACTCCCTCGCTCAATTCAAATTCAAATAATTAATCGTTAAGGCAATTTGCGAAATACATCAACTAAACGAAACGAGATGAGGCGGCAAAACCCGACATGAATTCAAACCCAACTGTCAGACAATGAATCCTAAATCAGGAACCCAATCCACACAATGGAATCGGACTGGAAGCATATACGAAGAATTTCAGTAAAACGAAGGGCTCCAAAGTAAGAGATCAATCCAGGTAAAATAAAAATATTATTTATTGGGGGAAAACAAGCACTGATTCAGTATGAACAAAATGATGAATTAACAACAAAAAAAGTAACTCAAATTCAGCAGGAGACGATCTGAATTACAAAAGAAAAAAAAAAAGATGGAAGAGAAGGAAGGGAAATAGATTACCTCTTTGGAGTGGTGAAGACATTCGAGATAGTCTTCGCGGAGGAAAGAACATTCCTTAGGCTCACGACAGCGTGACATACAATCGCTGAAATCAATCCAGAAATCGTAGCACCTTCCTTTGTTTCCCGTAATTCCCCACCCCGACGCCATCTCGCCCCTCTCTCTCTCTCTCTCTCTCTCTCTCAGGGAAACGGAGAGTCTGAAATCTGAATGGCTCGCTGGTCGGCTAAAGCGGTCAGTCGATCATTGCAGTGAAGTAAATTACCAAAATACCCACCCAACATGGCTTTATCTCTTGGGCCGTGGGCTCATTAAATAAAATTTGAAAATTAAACTTTTAGTTGTCACGCTTTAACTTACTTGGATCAATCTTCCAAACTCGTACATAATATTCTCTAAAACACCTCAATTTGAGAGAGAGAGAGACAGGTAAAGTAACGCCCGTGACCAAAAACTTGAGAAGGGAAAGAGACTTCCTCATGACCCTTCAAGTGGCTGCATTGGCACATGAGTTATTTTTGTCTTGTTTGATTTGGTAATAGGGTAATTCCATGGACCACATGTAGCACTATTTGCTCACAAGATTGCTCACTCTATGCCTTACGTTACCTCAATTATTGCAGACAGGTTATCTTATAACTTTTCTTTTGAGTGTCCTCAACAATGGGTATCCATTTGATGAGTCTCGGTCTTGTCGATCGCACTTCTGTTGAGTTTGAATTTTAGCACGGTTTATAGAGTTTTAGTATTATTAGTATAATATTGTTCATTTTTTTTTATCAAAATATGCACGGTTTTGATATTAAATTTGAGGAAAATAACAAATTAACCATCATACTTTGTAATCAAATGACAAGATAATCATGAAAGTATTTTTTCTAACAATTTAACCACTGAACTATGAGAAATTGTCGTTACGAATATTGCCATTAACTTTCTGAAAATCACAGTAGAAAAGAACAAATACCCATGAAAAAAACGGAAAGAACTCGTGATTTTAGAAGAAACTTTCAATGGAAAAGAGTTAATATCTGTAAAGAATGAATTTAGAAGATTTCGAATTTTGTAAAAGAATATTAATGTTTTGGTTTTCGAATGATTTAGAATTGTTTTACAGTTCATGGGAAATCACAGTTTGTCTGTGTTTTCCTATGAAGAAGACGATGATTTTTTTTTTATTTGCAGACGTTCCTCTAGGGATCGACGACATTCCTCTGCAGATCGACGACAATCCTTTGCAAATCGACGACGTTCCTTTGTGGATCGACGACGTTCTTGATTTATATTTCAAGGATTCATGTTCCGCTACGGAATGACAACTCTATTTAATGAAAAACGTAATCGCGATATTAACTCTGTCAATTTTTCGAAGGGTTGATTTATGATTTTCCCTAAATTTTACCTTAAAACTTGTCATAACTTGCGAGGAAAATGGCTCTACTTATTCATCATTGGTTTGGTAGTGAGATTCTTAGTGCAGTAGATGTGTTGATCTCAATTTCATGAAACAAACTCATCTACCAATTCACGGATATTTCACGTTCGTAGTTTACTTTCCCTCCCTTCTTTATTACATTCACTCCATATCTGCAAAAAAGCTTCAAACTTTTTGGAATCAGCTGCCATGGGCTGAAGCCATGAAGCTTTCTTTTATAAACCCATGTCGAAAAGCACTCATTAATGCTTCCCAAAGCCAAAACGGTGCTCACTCTTCTCACCTCCCACCATGAAAATCCGCCACTGCACCGTCGTCTTCTTCCTCGCGTGGATTATAGTTTCGGATCTTACCAAAGCTTCAGCAGAAGAAACAAATGGCGAGGAGTACGTAAAAGATGCCTGTAGAGTGACTAAATATCCAGATCTCTGCGTCCACTCTCTCTCATCATACTCAAACACAAAGAGAAACCCGAGTTTATGGGCGAGAGCGGGAGTTTCCGTGACTCTAAACGAAACAGAAAGAGTGGCCGAGTTTCTCGCAGAGGTGAAAACGAATGGGCAAATGAGCGGGAGAAACGCGGCGGCGCTGTCCGACTGCATAGAGTGCTTCGACACCGCCGTCGACGAGCTTCACAAGTCACTCGCGGAGCTGAGACAGATGAGCAAGAGCGCGTTCTTCGATCAAATGGGCGATTTGGTCACTTGGATGAGCGCAGTTCTGACCGATGAAGACACCTGTCTGGATGGTTTCGAGGGCGAAAATGGCCGACAAGTTAGTACAGTTAGAGATCGAGTTTTGAATGTTTATTACATGACTAGTAATGCGCTTGCTCTGATTAATAGCTTTGCTGACACTGGTTTTTAAGTAATTAGCCAAGAACTTTCCTTAATCATTGGTTTAATTGTACTTAGGACGAGGGTTTAGGGGATTGATGATGAATGAGGATTAAATAAGTCGGTGGAGTTTAACTTTTCCCTAATCAAGAGCGTTGATTTCTTACATTTTTAAATCTAGAATCCGCATCAAAATCATTAAATCGATCGAGAATCTACAAAAAATTTACTAAAAACCGATACCAATAATGTTCGGAATATTTCAACAACAAACGATAATATTTTTTACGAATTTTTTAAATTTTTTTTATAAATTCAACAGCATAATAACTCTTTTTAGAGAGATATTTCTTCGAGTTAAGCCTTGTTTGCTTGATCGAAGAGAAACCCTAATCTTTGTTGCTTCCAGAATTCTCTTTTATATATATATTTTTAAATTTGGAATATGAAAGAAAAAATGTTCAATCCGTCGAGAATCTACAAAAATTTATTAAAAACTGACATCAATAATTATCGGAATATTTCAACAACAAACTATAATATTTTTCTACAAATTTAATAAATACTTTCAAAATATTTTTTAGACTTGCTTGCTTGACCAAACCCTACTCTTCAATAATTCTCTTTCTTTTTTTATTTTTTATTTTTTTTTATGTATATATATTCATTTAATTTGGAATTTTGATTGTTTAGGGTAACGTAAATTGAACAAAATCCAAAACTTTCAAATATAGGTCTTTCTTTTCAGAATTTCTCAGAACAAATCTCGTAATCGTCGGTCGCATGTTCTTCGTTTTGTTATTCTTGTTGTTCTAGATCATCAAAGTAGTTTACTAGCCTTTTTCCGAGTTTTAGATAGCCAACAAATTTATATATTTCTACAAATGACTGAATTTCATTATGTATGGACACATAAATAATCTATAAATGATCTTTTATTAGCATTAACAATTTTATGTTCATTTCTTCATTTTTGCAAAAAAATAAATGTAGTAATATGATAATATTGGTATTTTCTGCAACTTAATAGACAATTCTATGTTTTTCAAACAATAATTTTATATATTTACGTTCTAATTTTGTATATAATTTTACGTATTATATTCATACGATGTATGTATGTTGTTATTACATTAGTGAAAATAAATATTATTTTAATTATTCCGAAACTCGTAATCATTTTGATAATGAATTAACGACTTCTTTAAACGTAGATTTAAAAGTATTAATATATGAATATTTATGAAATGTGTAATAATTTCATTTTCTTATTCATGTTTTAAGAGTTGGCTCAGCTAATTTATTTAATTATTTATTTTTACTTAATAATAAAATATAGGGAAAATGACAAATCAACCATCGTGGTTTGCGATCAATGACAAGTCAACCACTGTGGTATGTTTTCTAACAAGTTAACCACCAACGTATGTGAAAATGACAAATGCACCATCGCTGTCCGGAGGCAACAGAGGGAGAGGCAGAGGCGGCAGAGGAAGGTCGGAGGACACCTTTATGGGGTTCAGAGTCCCCGAGACAGCTCCCGAGACAATTGCTTCCCTAGTCCCTGAGACAATTCCTTCTCGAGTGTCTGAGACAGTTCCTGGTAGAGTTCATGAGACGCAGGTCCGTGCATTATCACGTTATGCTTTCAATTGTTATTTGAAATATGCTCATTTCCTTTTCAATGTGATCTGCAGGAGTTTGATGCTGTAGGTCCTCCCACACAAACGTACACAAATGTGGACCTTAACCTGCCGTGATACAATTGTTTTTTCTTTCGACAAATGTAGATGACAGTGAAATGCCACTGATGTAAAGTTGTGTTTTTCTGATATAAAAAGAAGTTTTGCAAATTAAAAGCTTTGTGTTAGTAAGTTAATGTATTTTTTTCAATTCCAGGGGCGTTACAACTAATCAATTGACCTGACTTGATAATTTTTTAAAAATTTTGACATAATGTGCCTTGTTTCTTTATTCCCCCAAAGCTACTCTCGTACATCCTGCACAAAAAAGAATCCCAAACAGTTCCAGTATCATCCAAATCATCCGCTAAATGTAAACTATACATAACATCCAAACAACATATCATTGAACTAAACTACGCCTTCTTCTTCCTGGTCGGTTTCGGGCGCAAATCCGTGATCAGAAACGATAAGTGCGGGTCAAGAAATACTCTATCTGCTCAGGTGAACAATGGACCCTCATACTGAAAGGTTGGAGGTTCGTGCAGGTGGAATTGTTCCTTAATATTGCACTGTCCTATCACCTCCATCCCCGCAGGGGTACACCGGAAGACGCCGAACGGCCTGTAATGCAAAGGGAACAATTGGCGGTCAATTACGTGGAAAGCAATATTAAGAATGTACACAAGGGAAACTTCTTACCGCTGTTTGTCGGTGGGAGCTACGATAATGGAGATTGATTCCGGCAGTAATTTCTGGTAAGCGAATTGCTGGTGCAGGTCAACGGACGACATAAAATATTAATGTCTCGGGTGTGTCTGCAATGTAAACAACGCATTATATGATCTCAATAAACATTAACAACAACCTGGAGACGCAAGATGAATACTTACGTGAATCCATCCTACGGTGAGTAAATCGTGTTCATGTTGATATCTGAAAACATGTTCATCTGCGCCGTCCGCCGCATAGCACTGCATATAAGTTTAGATGAGTACTCAGATAAAAGCTTATAAACTAGCACACAACGAAGGCCTCTCACAGTATCTGCCGTGCCGTTCTGATCCGGGAAGATGATATCGCTGACGACGTACTCATTGTTGGTCAGCTTTCCCCCAAGAACTGCGCATGTCTCTATGTTCCTTCGAAGATTCCCGAGGCAATAATCCTTGAACTTACTCATCAAATCATGCGCCTACAACCAAAATGTCAAAAAAGGGTGAGCGTAAACATTAATGAACACACATATATACCGAAATGAAAGACATACCACGCGCACAGTTTTAAGGGGCGGAGGCCCGAGAGGCACGGCTGGAGGAATACGTTGGCTGCTTCCAACAGGGTTTCTGCCAATTAAAAACATGTCATTACATGAAACAAAATAAAGTAAAAAAGTGGAATTCGCGTTCAACGGAATGAACTTACAATCGGAATGTCGTATTTGGTGCGTCAGAGGAGGATGACGCGGATGCTAAATGGGTTGATCGCCTCTCACCTAGGTTATGGGCTGCCACCATCTCACGATGCCACTCGGCAGATTGCATATGCCATTGTTGTGCTATGGCCCACCTATCTTCTGCGAGCTTGGCCGCTTCTTGTATTTGGACTTGTTGCATTTGCAGCTGCTCCTGCATTTTGTGCATTTGGGTCATGGACATATGATGGAGCTCCTCCATCCTGCTCATCCAAGCGAACGTCTCATCAAGCATCGAACTAAAGTGAGATGACTGAGGAGGAGGAGGTTGTTCATGCAACGGGACTGAATGCCTAGGCTCTGACAGGGGTGGATGTGTTGCTTCCTTCTTGTACTTGCGCATCCATTCCCCTCAAGTTTGGGTGATATCCATTCGGTCCAATAATGAATTGTTGTAAATGTCATTGACCGACTCTTCAATTCTAGGTTCCGTCTGCGGGATGGGGACCCCAAACTGCTCAACGATACTCTGGATGAGCCAGTTGTACGGCAGTGACTTCGCCGAGTTGTTGAGCACCTCTTGCATGTGGCTCACGATGATATATCCGATGTCCACCTTTTGTCTCGTGAACACCTTCTCTAGCATATAGAGATCCATGCTGGTAACAAGGTCTCGATGCCCATTCCGAGGCAAAATTGTGTACGTCATTATCAGGTGGATCAATCGGGCTAAGGCATTCAACTCCTTGCCCTTTGGCTTGCTGTACTCGGCAACCTCGGGATCCTTATGCAACAATCTAATCACCGCTAACCCATGTCCTTGTTTGACGAATGGTGGCTCCCGAGCCATATGATAATATTCATCGCTTGGCTCCTCCAGTACACATCCAAGCATAATGTTGACATCATTGGAAGTGAACCTAACCTCATTTCCAAAAATATATGTATGCACCTCTAATGGTTGGGTGGAAATTCTCAAATTTGCATAAAACAATCGTATAACTCTCTCGCAATAACTGCCCCTCATCCAGCACAACCCGGCTAACCCAGCAGCCTCAAGCATACGATCAATTCCCATCCCTGCGAATGAGTCCAAATCTACTATCTTTGACACAATAATTCTACGGTGTTGTATATCTTCTACGTACCGTGTTTTGCAATTCGGGTTCCAATATAGTTTGGACCTTGAACCCACTTGAACGGGTTGGAACGGGACCAAGGAGCATCCAGCTTCTCCTTCTTTAGGCTCAGCGGTTTCTTCCACCGCCGCCACTGCATCGGCTTCGAACGACGCAGTTTGAACGGGTTCAACTGCCTCCATCGTTGCCTTCCCACTCTTCAAGGTCAATTTCTTAGTCCGGGATTGCATTCTGATAGTTGAGAGTAATTCACCAACCTGCAATATAATAACCCACACAACATGTCTAAGTTAGCATAACAGTATTTCTTCATAGCGTCGCTTGGATAATAAAAAATGTAATGAAACAAAAACAAAATTCCAAATTCATTTCCGATAACAGATTATTACCCCAATACTTATCTCCAAAATAATTTCAAGCTATAACTATCGATTTACAAATTTAAACAAAAGTTTAACTTGAATATTTCTTGCATGGTATAAGTCCTTAAAACCTTCACCAATACAACAATCTCAATGTACACTATGGTTTCACCTTTAAACAAGACCAACATCTAAATTCCTAGTTTTCACCTATAGTCTGAGAGCAAAATAATAACAGCTAGGTGTGAACCAAACTCAACAATAGTTCAGGAGCATTAACCAACACATTCAATAAATCCATAATTTTCTTTCTCCCCTACTGCTCAATAAACGAAAAGCAAGACAATAACATCTAAAAGTTTATCGCGCAATCAAAACCAATTTTTCCAGCCAAAACAATTGAACCAAATCGCAACATTATCAATGCCAGCGCAAAATGACAGAACACAACAACGTAAATGCTGTAGATCAGAACCCAAAAATCAAAACACGATCGGCTATTTTCTCTTCAACTAAAAACTAAGAATCGACATTTATACCTCAATCAAAAAAATGGAGAGCGGCAAATCGTCGGCACTGTCCTAATCACCAGGGGGTTCGACACCCGTTCGTCGTTCAGGCGCTGCTCGCCTTTCGGCCGGACGAAAAGTCGGTCGTCGTCGGCTGGTTCGCTCGTCGCTGTTCCATCGGTTGGTTCCGTCGGCTGACTCATCGGTCGCTGCTCGTAGCTCGCCGCTCGTAGGGTCGCTGCTCGTAGCTCTCTGCAGATAGGGTGAAGGCGAAAGTAAATCGGGTGAAATTGAAATTGGGCGAAATTTAGGTATATATTTTCTTTTTTTTCTTTTTTTTAATTCAAAATCATTTTTGCCTGGACGTCCAAAAATTGCCTGGACGCTGGGGCCATCAGCTTTTTTTAACGGACAGCGATGGTGCATTTGTCATTTTCACATACGTTGGTGGTTAACTTATTAAAAAACGTACCACAGTGGTTGACTTGTCATTGATCGTAAATCACGATAGTTGATTTGTCATTTTCCCTAAAATATATTAATTGGGATTTTACTTTTCAATAAGTTGGGCTAGCCCAAATATTGAGATATTGTTTGATTTTTGTTAGCTTTTCAGTTGCGCCACCCAATAAAACTAGGATGCTATTTATATGGTACATTTTTTATGGGTAAACTACATAGTTAAACTCTAAAGTATGAGGTTATTTGTGATTTAGACATTAAATTATTGTTTTGGATAAATTAAATCTTCATCTTTCAGATATCAACAATTTTTCAATTTAACTTGATTTCTAGCTCATTTTGCAATTTTTAACTCGATTTTGAACTTCATCGCAAGATTGAAAGAGTTTGAAATAGCCAAATATGAAATCGATAATTTAAGGTTCATTTTATAAAAAATATATATATATATATAATCTAATTTGTAAATGACACCAAATAAATTACACTTTATATAATTTTTATTCTTTAAAATACAAACATTTGCATATACGTGTGCCTGTATGTGTATGTGATTGTGTGTGTATATATGTAAAAGTAATTCTACATGTAAATTCTAATTTTGTTCTCTACAATGTGATGCATTGCAAATCGATTACTCAATTGTGCATAGGATTATTATTGTAAATTATAAATAATTAAAATAATAAATAATAAATTTTATGCGCCAATAAACATAGTAGACATTAAAATTCGAGTGAAAGTATAAAATTAAAATATAAATTTACCAATGGAGATATAGAGAGGAGGTATTATTGTTGCAAATAGCGGATACCAATGAGCGGCCACCTGTCCTTTTGAAATTAAATATATGCACATACGCACTAATCCGCAAATACCCACGCTTTCGTAAACACATGTTTGTGTGACCTCATGTCCTTTAAAATATTTGCACCGCTCACCCATCCACGGATACCAACACAAGTGAAATTGTAAGAGTAAGAGGATGAGGAAGAGAAAGAAAAAAGACGAAACAACAACAACATCTTTATGAGATTTAATTCAATAATTGATGTCAAAAACTATATATCATTTGAATTTTAAAATTGCAAAATTTTATTTCTTTCTAAGTTTCTTTATTATTGATAGATTTGTGAGTTACGTTGAATTGTCAAAATTACAAAATCATATGTTTGAAATAACTTAACATAATGATGTCTTAATATGTCATTTTAAAATTAATAAAAGTTTGGGTGTTACAAAGGTGGTCGCAGAAGTGTTAGTATCCGCAGCAGAAGTAAACATTTTTTCATCTTCAATTCTTGCACTGACTAGAGCACTATTTCGTCATCGAAATGTGAATATTGAAAAGGACATGGGGCTCCAAAAATGTTGGTATTTGCAAAAGGGTGTGTGTCTGCAGAAGTGATGGCAACTACGAAAGGGTGAGTGTGTTCAGATATTTAATTTCAGAAGGACACGTGGCAGCGGAAGCGTTAATGTTTGCAAAAGTGTTGGTATCTGCAGATGAGTGTGTTTGTGTGGATATTTAATTTCAAAAGGATATGTTGCCACAGAAACGTTGGTGATTGCGGAAGCGTTAGTGTCGGCAGAAGAGTATGTGTGTGCGGACACCAATGTTTAAGTGAACACCTCATCTCCCAAATACTTTTTAAAATTGTCTATCAAACCTTATCCATTGTATATACATTTTCTTTCGTGGACACCTCACTTATGCGGACACCAACGTTTCCGTAGATACCTCATCTCGCATATACCTCCTAAAAATATATGTCAATCGCTATTTGCCATGTACATAAATCCTGTCACATATAAGTCACTCATGTAGGCATCAATACTTATGCGAACACCAACGTTTTTGCAGTCATCTCTTAAAATTATCTGTCAATCGCTATTCGCCACGTATATATATCATTTCACGGATATCTCACTCCCGCAGACACCAACATTTTTGCGAACACTAACGCTTCCCATGAAAACCAACGTTTCTGCGAACACCTCATATGCATATATCTCTAAAAAAAATTTACCAATCACTGTCCGCCACCTCACACCCGTGGAACACTTCCCTAGATACATTTCATTCTGCGGGCACCCTTATGTGGACACTTACACATTATTATTTTTAATTCATTTTCACACCCAACTTTCCTAATTCTGTAACGAGCTTAATAAAATAAATCTTATATTTTATTACAATATAACTCTTTACCGCATAATCTATAAATTTCCTATTGTGACGTTATTTGTTCAATTTAAATTCTAAAATATCACGTAATACATAAAATTATTAGTGAAAATTTTTCCAAATGTTACAATTGGTATCTGCTGATGGATGTGCGGTGCAGATATTTAAAAAGACACGTGCCAGCGAAAGCGTTGGTGTCCACGAAAGCTTTGGTGACAGCATCCGTTACTAATTTCTCAAACTATGAAAATATTATATAACAAAAATACACGTTAGATATCATATTTTCGAGTTAATATTGATAATTATCTTAAAAAGAAATAAATAAATAAAGTGTGTCATTTTCACAAAATTCCTGAAAAACAATAGATTATTTGGTAAATAACAATACATTCCTAAGAGAACCTGGGAATAAATTTTCAGAAGCGTTGACATCTACCATTTAATGAGCTCTTTAATGATAACCGTTTTCGTTATTAATACCTTAAATTTTAAAGTATTAGATAATAAAAATATAAATTTAAGATGTCACTAAAAAGATGTAGTTACTTTAAGATTAATATTGATAATTACCTTACCAAATAAAATAAAATAAAGTGTGTTATTTTCTCCAAATTCCGAAAAACAATAGGTAATTTTGGTAAATAATCCCAACCAAACATGAACGATTCTCTTAAAAACCAGCCAGATGCTCTAAAAATCAAATTGTATTTAAATATTAAAATGTAAAAAAATAATAATATAATAATTAAAAAATGGTTTAGATAATGAAGTACCAATATTCATCCAAAATTTTGACTTTATTCACGTTCGTTATGAAAATCAATTTCTCACTTAAAATAATTATCACCAACAACCAATTAATTAATATTATTCTATTCTTGCATTTTAGAAGCTTGGATATTACTTAAAGTTGCCACCAAATTGCAGTTTCAATTTTATAAAAATAAAATTATTTTATTTATATTTCTATATTCTATAATTAAATGTTGAATTTTTTTTTCATTAGAACAATGAATCTAATTTAGTTACCAATTTATAAGTTCGGGACGAGATGCTAATGCAACGACATAGTATGCGACAATACTTGAAAAAATGACTTATTTAATGACACATCAAAATATCATTAGGTCTCATTAAACAATATCTTACAAAGCTTTTTTGGGTTAGAAAATAATTACATTAAATGTGGCCTAACAATAGATTAATGTGGCAGCTCGCTTTGTGAAAGTCAAATGATTTATGTGAGAGTCTGATCTATATTAATGTGGGTGCATAATCCCACATCAGTTGAAATAGTGGAAAGTGCATGATTTATAAGTAGAGTTTTCCTCTTTATCTAGTACAACGCATTTTGAGCTAATCTTAAAAATAAAATCGTGCATGCTTCAGTTTAAAGCTGACAATATTATATTAAGAGATCTAAGAATATTATAATTTATAAATTATATACATACATGAATAATCTTTAAAAGGAGAGATTAAGACTAATCATATTGTCAATGCCTACTAAACAAAGGAAAGAGTCTCGTAAGGGAGTGAATTGCAATGGTACTAAGACTAATCTTAAATAGTCAAAACCACAACTCTTCTAAGTAAATCATTTAATTACTATTTTATATTGAAGCATAGTTACAAAATTCACAAAAAAAGGTTATTTAATTGAAATAATGTAAGTCGTAGAAGTTATTATTGAGTACCAAATGCTTAAATGAAACTTAAATTAGACATAAAGTGGTTGCCTAACTCTTGATTTTTCAGTGCATCCTAAGACATTTATTTTTGTAGATATTGTTGATACCAATAGTATAAAAATAATAAATACATTTTCGTTAAAATAAATAAATAAATAAAAGTTAGAGAAATTAATAAAATAAATTTTGAATTATGAGATCAGTGACAAGACAAATATTAAATTTTTGCTAA
Organism: Begonia loranthoides; assembly: GCA_022433065.1. Taxonomy (NCBI): domain Eukaryota; kingdom Viridiplantae; phylum Streptophyta; class Magnoliopsida; order Cucurbitales; family Begoniaceae; genus Begonia; species Begonia loranthoides. The sequence continues at coordinate 3,395,053 of CM039472.1, read as the reverse complement.
CAAATAAAATACTGAGCTATAAAAAATGAATGATACAAATATCGGTCACGTTTTCAATTAGAAATGTGAAGCGCAATTGTCGTACGTATTTTTTTTTAGCGGAAGACACGTTTCCTCTTAGGAAAGTAAGATTTCGAAGCAGATACTAGTCTTCCACTGAGAAAAGCAAGTCTATAGTGGATTTTTTGATGCATAAAGCATATCCGCTGCGGATATAGGATTTGCTTTCTACAACGGAAGACACGTTTTCACTGCGAAAAATATATTTTTCGTTGCTGAAGGCACATTAAAATTTTAATTGAAAATATGACAACAATATTTTTCTCGTTTATTTTCATAATTTTGTGTTTTATTTATTAGCGAAAATTGTCTAGTAGTTGTCTTATTAGTGGAGTATAGTTTAATATGTTTTTTTAATTGTTCTAAAAGTTATAATTGATTTTAGAGTAATTATCAATTTGGCCTCTGAAGTTTAGGAGTCTCTTCAACTGACACTTTAAACTTTAAATTTTCAAATTTGACACCTTAAAGTTTAAAACGTTATCGTCCAATACCCTCACCGTTATCAATTCGTCAAATTAGAGGCGTGCATCGCATGTGTGATTGGAGAACAAAATCTCCCTTTAGTATGCACAACCTTTTCTGCGAAGGAACTTGGCCAATTCTCTATGAAGACGACCTCCTTGCTCTACGAAGACGATCGACCTACTCTTTGCTCTGCGAAGACGATTGAAGACACTTTGCGAAGACTATTGTAACATCACGTAACCTTTTCCGTATAAATTTTTCTTTTCTTTAAAACCATTGTAAAACTATTGCGTAATAAAACACCAGAGTAATAAACAGCGGAAATCTTAATCTTATAAAACATTTGGCCAATGCCGAAGCTGCTTATATCGGAGATGATGGGTTGTTGTGCTCGATGGGTTGTTGTGCATGGAGGTGCACAACAACTAACAAACGGTTCGATCGATGTCTAGTCTTTTATCACAAGACATTATACATTGATGTATATAATGGTTAATGAGTCTTCGATTGATGTCGGGACAAAGCGCATTGATGTTCACAGAAAAGAAAGAAAAAAAACTAACATGAAAAGGATTTTATGGAAAAATGCATTATATGGTTCATTCTGCATATCATTTCTTGTTGAACATTAGACTCATAGTTTAAGTTTTGCGATGTAGGTATGCAGTAGCTAAGATAGGAATAGTTGATGAAGGATTTATATGTTGTGGGTCTTGTGTTTTGCTAGGCTAAAGGATTAAAGGAAAAATAGTTTGTAAATGGTTTTGCAAAATATATGAATTGTAAATGAAAAGAATTTTACCAATGCATTTCTTTTATTTTATTTAGTTTTAAAAGGCAAAGCCTTTCATTGTACTTTTTAAAAGAAAATCTTTTTCAAACCATACGTTTTAAATGTACGAAAATTGGGTCGATACAAAACATAAATAACTTCGACACTTTCTTGTAAGCTTCTGATTAACAGCTTCTAAATATGTGACAGTTGATTGTAGTCGATTAACAATCTTCTTTTCTCACACGCCTATTACTACATCATGTCATGTAAAGAAGTTGCATCCTCCACTTTCTCTCTAAAACATGATCAAGAATAAATTGTTTGGTGTAGTATAAAAGCTTGCTGCTTGCTACATTCATTAGACAATATTTTCCAAATTATAATTTATACCTCATAATTTTGGCAATCAAAAAATCTTTGTCTAGAATTTACTCATGTCCAGGACATACATATGACAGCTCTTATGTTGCAAAAACAAGTAACATTTAAAACACCTTCTAAAACATTTACATAAAACACACTCAAAGGACACACAAAAAATTAGACACAAGCAATTTATACTAATGTGATCCATCTGTAATTTTAACAAAAAAAAGACTTCAATGAGTACTTACCACTACTAGAAGTAGAATCACGCGACATCAAGCCTTACACTTCAAATCTACATAAAACACGAACACAAATAGAATAGACAGACATCCAAAAATATGAATTCAAAGCAAACCTCGACGACTATTTCCACTCTTGCAAGAACGAATCACGTCATATTGAGTTCCAAGTTTTCTTTCTCAACAATAAAATAGTAACAGTTTAAATAAACCATATTTCAGAGGAATGGGAATGAAACATGTTCTACAACATAAAAATATTATATCTACTATATGCATTTTAGTGCAATAAACCCAAAATTACATGACATATTCTAAATTCCACATTAAAATTAGGAAAGTACAACAAAGGAATTGCTGAATAGCATATCACATCAAGATTATATGACCCACATGGTTTTCACTAATAATTCTATAGTCAAGGGACCATATAGCTGGAACTCGAGAAGGTCATCTGCTTATTGGGTGAGCAACAGGTAGAACAATTTTCATCAATTAACACATCAATGACTCATAACCTTGTGGCAACATTTTTCTCATTCTCATTTTTCTTTGTCTAAGTTTGAGTTTTAGAATTTGTCGTTACCCTGTCACAACTTAATCCCTAAGACAAATGAAAGCAAGACAATGCAATAAACTAAATTGACAACAATTGAATACAAGGTTTATTTCACCAAAATTTTCAAATCGGAAACCTATTTGTATACATATCTCTTTGTGTTTTATCCCTCGGCAACAGACGACTTGAAATGAAAAGGGGCTGCCCGATGACCCGTTCTCATCTGTTCGCAAAGTGTCTTTGATCATATTCTCATAGCAGAAAGCCAGCAGGTCGTCTTTGCAGAACATGGAGGTTGTCTTCGCAGAGAGTCAGCCAAGTTCCTTTGCAAAAGTGGCTACAAAGACTGAAAGAAGATTTTATTCTCCAATCACACGAGCAATGCACGTATTTATTTTAACATATTGATAACCGTAAACATATTGAACAATAACATCATAAATTTGAAGATGTTAAATTTAAAATTTAAGATATCAAGACAAATTGATAATCACCTTGTTTTTATATTAATGATTTTGTGAGCGTCCAAAACAACTACAAACGTCTGATACATCAGTTAATGCAACTCTGCTACACAAACTAAGTTGACACGTGCGCTCACACGCACAATTATAAGATTCATATGAAATGTCTGAAATACCCTTTTCAAAAATTAGCCAAATCTTAGGATGATCCTTACTTAGGGTGGTATATGTTATTATTCGAGCTAGTTTTCTTAAAATCTTAGTGGGCTGAAAATAGACACATAATTTCATGAGATATACTAAATGTTATATGTATTTTAAAAATAAATCTTGATTTTGAAGAGTATGTTTAATTAAAGAAAAATAGATAGAAATATATAATATATTATTTATAACTAATTATATTATCAAAATACTAATTATATATTTTTAATCATATTATTATTATGCTAATTGCATGAGAACTTACTAATACGAATATGTAAAAGTCAAATAAGCCGACTTAGAAGTGAAAATCTAATAACAAAGAGGGGCCACGAATTAACGTGGCCAAAAATTTGGATTCCATGACTCACCTAATCCCAGCCGTTTACTTTTCAAAGGCATTCCTGTAAATCTTTCATAAACCAAGCCTTGTTTTAGGGTCTCCCTGTGTTTATATGGCCATTCTGGCTCGTATTCCGAACCACATCGCCGCGGGGTGGCTGAGTTGAGTTCCCACCGAGTTATTTCTCTGACTCACTCTCTCTGCTAATACGCTTTCTCGCCTACCTCATTTCTCTGTTCATCGTCTCGATCTTTTCTCTTCAAATCTCTGGGGGTTTTTTCACCTTTTTTTTTTTTGGAGATGGGTTCGGAGTTGATTTTCAGAGGGCACGAAGATAACCAGCTGGTTTCCGATGGGTACTCCCCGAAACCTCTGAAACCATGGCTGTCTGTGTCAAGGCCGATTCGCTACATGCTTCGAGAGCAGCGGCTGGTTTTTGTCTTTCTCGGCATTGCAATCGCCTCTTTAATTTTCGCTCTCCTCCCTTCTTCCGCCGGTCCTGTTCACCGGGAAAGCCACGTTTCGATCCCTGATTCTTTCACATCGGACGTCTCCACAAGATGGTCTCACAAGCCCTTGTTCGATCACCGGCTCGGGTTTGCAATGATGAATTCGGGCGGAAAAATACCGCTTGGCCTGAAACGAAAGGGTCTGCGAATCGTTGTAACTGGCGGAGCCGGATTCGTTGGGTCGCACCTCGTCGACCGTCTGATTGATCGGGGAGACAGCGTGATCGTGGTCGATAATTTCTTCACCGGCCGGAAAGAGAACGTGATGCATCATTTCGGAAATCCGAGGTTCGAGCTCATCCGACACGATGTCGTAGAGCCGCTCCTTCTGGAGGTCGACCAGATCTACCACCTTGCTTGCCCTGCTTCCCCGGTTCACTACAAATTCAACCCAGTCAAGACAATCATATCCTTCATGCAAATCGATTAAATTCTTCAAACTTCATTTATAATTTGTTTCTGTTTTATATCATCATGTTTTATCTGTAATTTTTTCCTTGATTCTGATTCGAATTCCACAAGACAAATGTGGTGGGGACTTTGAACATGTTAGGGCTAGCCAAGCGGGTCGGAGCTCGGTTTCTCCTAACCAGCACCAGCGAAGTCTACGGCGATCCTCTGCAACACCCTCAAGTCGAGACTTACTGGGGCAACGTCAATCCTATCGGTACGTCGTTATATTCCATCTCCTTTCTCGTTTCCGTTTCCGCTTCCGCTTCCGCTTCCGCCGTCGTCAGCTTTTCTGGATCGCCGGCGGAAACTGCTCATGTTAACGAGGAAAAGCCAAGCTGAATCTGAGACTTGGGTCTCCTCCCCGACCGAGTTGCGCGGTTTGTCTTTCGCGAGGGCGCCATTCCACGTGGACCCATTGCGGGACCTACGTGGGCCGGGGTGATCCGTGATCTCGTCGTCCATAAAAACGACGGTCGAGATCTCGCGTATGCGAGATGATCAAGTCTCGTCTCAGGGCATCAGAAAAACCTAAAACTAAAGAGCCATTGACAATGAGATTTTCCTAATTGTCATAAAAATAAGATTTTCAAGAAGTTTTGAAAGCTTTCTTAATTTGGGTATCATGTCCTTCAATGGAGGAGAATCCGTTCGAACTTTACAAGCGAACGTTCGAACGAAAGAGTTTGTCTTTTACCTTTTCTGAGGGTCTGAATGGGTGACAGGTGTCCGAAGCTGCTACGACGAGGGCAAACGTACCGCAGAAACGTTGACCATGGACTATCACAGGGGAGCAGAAGTTGAGGTTTGAAATAATAAACCCAATACTTCAAATTTAATAGGATTAATTATTATCAATTAAATTAAAAAGTGAAAAATTATAGGTTAGGATTGCTAGAATATTCAACACTTACGGACCCCGGATGTGCATAGATGATGGTCGCGTTGTTAGCAACTTTGTGGCACAGGTAACAATCTTACATTATTTACAATAATAACGTGACATTTAATTTAAATTATGGGTTTATTTATTGATTAAAAATATAATATTAATGCAGGCATTGAGGAAGGAGCCTCTGACTGTTTATGGTGATGGGAAGCAGACCAGGAGTTTCCAATACGTTTCTGATCTGGTAAGAACTCGGGTTTTTTTTTTTGTCTGTTTATTAGAAATATATGATTTAATAATTGCAAACGTAATTACAAAAAAAACTCAGAACTATGGGGTAAGTGATATAAGGAAAATAAATGAGTCAATCCTCACAGTTATGTTTTCCGTTAAAAAACGTCTCTTGAACATCCTTCTAATGTACCTCGGCGTTGGAGGATGTCTAGAGCTGATCCTTGAATGTTCGTCGGTATTAGAAGTACAAGCTAATCCTTGGACGTCTCTTGGTGTTGGAGGACGTCCAAGGCTGATCCTTAGACGTTTCCTGGAGTTTAAGGACGTCCAAAATTGATCTTTGGACATCATATGGCATTGAAGGACATCCGCTCCTCTGGTAAAAACATCCATTAATAGGAAGGACGTCCTTATATTCTCCTTTACGTGAAGACGAATGAATGTACTTATGTGACGGATGTCAGTGTCTTTGTATTTGCGTAGATACTAACATCTGTACTAAAATGGCGAACGTTTGCTCATTTAGAAAGATCTCTGTTAATCTACGAACGTTAATAGAAAAAATTCTACGTCTTCTTCGCATTTACATAAACTCAGACGTCTACTCTTTAAATTTGTGAGTTTGTTGAAGGAGGTTTAGTTGTTGGATGTGGTAGACCAAACGGTTTGATCAAACATTTTCCTCGAGCACTTAAAATTGATAAATAGTTAAAATAACAAAAAAATCATCGATATGTTTGATACGTTTTGATTGGAACAGGTTGAGGGTCTGATGAGACTGATGGAAGGAGAACACGTGGGACCATTCAACCTAGGAAACCCCGGTGAATTCACCATGCTTGAACTTGCAAAGGTATGCAAAATTTCACAATCAATTCGATAAACGGATCGATTACATCGTCGATCATTTTATGCGGGGCAAACGATTTGAGAGCGGGGAGCAATGTGCAGGTCGTGCAGGAGACGATAGACCGGGCTGCAAAGATCGAGTACCGGAACAACACGGAGGACGATCCGCACAAGAGGAAGCCCGATATTACGAAGGCGAAGGAATTGCTCGGGTGGGAGCCGAAGGTTTCTCTACACAAAGGCCTTCCGCTCATGGTCTCCGATTTCCGGCAACGCATTTTCGGGGATCAAAAGGAAAGCAGTTCTTCGACGACCTCGCATTAATTCAATACCGTATCGGTTGAGCACTAGACAATTCGATTGCAAAAATTGAGAGATAAAGAGAGATATATAGTGTAAGCATTGTTAAGTTTGGATAGGTTCAAGGATTTCTTTTGGCTAATGGTTGGAGTCTCCTCTGCTATTTCTTTGTTTCTTCTTAGGACTGTCCATCTGGGTTGTTGTTATTCTTCACCAATCTGGATAGACAGTAAGTTTCTTCTTTGGAAGATTGAAAAACTCCATTAAAAAAGCTTGGAAGATAGAAAATAGAACAGATGGTAGGTTGCCAACCGGGGAGAACTTTGTTGCCTTGCTAGCAGAAGACAGTTCATTGACAGATTGCTTTAACTAGATTGACTGTAAGTCGAACAGGCAACCGACCCACCTAATTTCTGTCAACCCAGATCATAAGCTGTCGATCTAAGATGGAGGAAGATAGGTTTAAGGCCTGAGAAAAAGAAGAAAAAATAGTAATCATCGTTGCTTGTATAAAACCAGCCATGAACAGACCAAACTTGACAATCGATCAAATCGATGGTGTCTCTGAGAATAGTTTGATGTCGGATTTAGAGAACCAGAAGCAGGAAACTCTTCGTTATTTTCTGAGAAAAATGGTTATTGTGAATTTGGAGTTGGGATTATGTCCATAGGTAGATCGTCTTCTTTATTCATTTACGCCATTGATTCTCCGTTGTCGACAACTCAAGCACGAAGTAGTTAGAACAGAAAACCAGACTACATTGCTGAGTGATGGAGTAATCTCCCCTTCAACCCACAAAGATAGCTCGCGCGACCAACCGTCCGCTCCTTTCCTCTGTCGACGGGTGGCGGCGCCGACCCAGCATCGTCTCCATTCTGAAACAGACGACCGTGTTCTGCCGGCTCAAAAACTTTCTCTCCGGCGCGCTTGTCGAGCCAAGCGACGATGTCGGAAAAGACGATCTCGATGTTGTCGTCCGGCTCTCCCGAGGTCAATCCGTGCCACATTCCAGGGTATAAACGCATCGTTTTGTCTACTGAGCTTGCTTTCTCGTATAGCGCTCTGCTCACTTCTGGGTCTGTCACTGTATCGGCTTCCCCGTGTAAGACGAAGAACGGCAGTTTCACCTGAGGAAGACGAAGAACCCATTTGCTTTGCTTGCTCAAACGAAAAACCCCACTTCAAAATGAATAATAATATTATTAAAAATTCATTGTTTTCCAGAAATTAAACCTGGTGTAGACTGTGCTCGAGGCTGATGCTAGTTCTGAGCATTTCCAGCGCAGTTTTCAGCCTGGGTTTGTCTTGATAAATCAATCTGTTGTTCCTTATCTGCAAATCCCATTTTCGAAGAAGATGAAAACATTTTCAATCTCTGCAAATGATTTCATCATAATCAAGCTTCACTTTTACCTCTTCCCGCTTGATCGGGTCCTTAAACGCCGAATCAATAACATCCTTCGTCGGCACTATCTTCCATTTCGGCACTATCTCTTCCACTCTCGTCAATAAATTTACCACCAATGGATGCGGTTTCACCTTCTCTGAAATCTACGATTTTCCAACACTGGATCAGTTCGTTCATGTCTCGTAAAAGAAGAAAATAATTTTTTACAGAAGCCATTGTTACCTTGCACATCGGAGCAACAAGAACAGCCCCATTCCAGAAGGAGGGCCATTTTTTATGAAGAAGAAGGGCAACTGCACCGCCCATGGACTCTCCATACAGAAACCTGCCTTTCTCTCTATACTCTTCCTCATCTGATAAACACCATTGTTAAGTAAAATCAACTTCAACAATGACTCTTCTTAGCACAAACAATTTCACTTTATATGAAATGTGCATACCACAAATGGACTTGAAGAAATCATAGCAATCGTTGATGATGTTTTCAAACTTCTTGATGTAACATCGAGCCCCTCGAGACCGGCCGTGGCCTTCGTAGTCGATCCCGAACACTGCATATCCTCCGGAAGCCAGCCTATTTCCACATCCTAACAATCGACGCGAAATCTTATGAATACTTTTGGCTTCTCTCGTAGAATTTCCTCAAAATTGATTTTCCCCATAAACATATAGTTAATTTATCGTTAAATATAGTATGCATATATCTTATTTCTCATTTAATTAGTTGATTTAATCCGATTTCAAACTGGTGTTTTATCTTTAAATACAGTATGTGTATATCATGTTTCTCATTTAATCATGTGTTTTAACCCGATTTCAAACTTTATAGATGTTCTTTCCAGTGATTTCTAAATTTGTCGAAATTCTAATCAAGGTGCCGTCTTAAAAGTGTAGGTTGCATTTAGAAAAAGATAGTTTAACATCTTATTTGTAAAGGGTGTAACGTGCAACTCTACCCTAGTCTATATATGAATTCCATAGCCATAATTGTTTGATTCACAGGCTGAAAAGTGAAGAATTGAAGAAGATGAAAGGCAAGTTTGTAGGTAGAAGTTGCAGAACAGAAAAGAAGGACGTGTTTGGAAGAACATTTAATGAAATAATGGTTGCCATCATCTTTATCTCCTACTCCAATCCATAATAAATACAAATAATATTGGGATTCGCAGAAAAAGGTGGCCCCAAAAGACTCACCTAATTGATAAAAAAGAGAGATCGTTGTTGAGGGGAGAAACAGATTCAATGTCTGGTTCGACACTGGTTATGATTTTGAACCATGGAGGAGATTTAGTTTAAGATTTTATATTTCACCATTAACGACGATGAAGATTCTCAGAGATGGGGAAGAGAGAGAGAGAGAGAGAGAGAGAGAAATGATTACCTTTCATGAAACCGCTGCATTCCATGCCATATCCTGCAACCCCCATCAATGAAACATTTAATAATCAAACTAGATAGAGAGGGAGAGGGAGAGGGAGAGGGAGAGGGAGAGAGAGAGAGGGAGGGAGGGAGGGAGAGATAAAGAGGGAGAAGGACAGAACCATGGCAAAGAAAAACAAGGGCTTTGGGAGAAGAAAAAGGTAACCATCTGCAAGTAAATAGCTGAACTCCTCTTGAATTTCTTATGTAATCCTATCATCATTCCACCCATGAAAAAAAATCCCATTAGCAAAAACTAAAAGGCCTGCATTGTCTACAAAAAAATACAGGCCATGCGCAGAGAAGAAGACGAAGACGAAGGGTGAATAATGAAATCAGAAAATGCTATCCTTACCTCTTGATATTCAACCTCCATTGAAACACAGAAAAAAGATAAGAGCTCTCTCCAGAAATCAGAAACACGTCGTCTTCGATTTCATTACGAGAAAGAGAGAGAGTTGTGGATCTGATGCTAACACTTGGAAGACAAAGATAACAAGTGGGTGATGAATAATGGCGGTCTAGGACATATAATTTTCATCCTCTCTCCTATCAGAAAAAACCCATCAGAGAGAGAGAGAGAGAGAGAGAGAGAGGGAGATTGCAATATATATTTTCTCGTATGGGTAGGGATTCTTTTTGAGAATTGAGACTTCCCAAACGAAATGAGGTGTCATCTGGAAGAGCCCATCATCAACAATAATAATAGTTTATTCCAAAACCACAGACGACACATCAGTTTCTATTTATATGCGTAGCTTTAAGTCCATAAATACTGCAACTTTAAAAGCTCCAACAAGAATCATGGCTATGGAGTATGGACTGCTTCTTTTGCTTACCCTTTCTCCCGTCTTCAGTACTTTTGGGAGGTAAGCTTTAAATTCTGAGTTCATCAATAAAAAAACATGGAAGACGTAACTATTTCACCTAACTCAGACCTGAAAAAAGGGCAGTTAGACATAAAGACGCCCCTCCATTTTAGTTGTGAAAATCAAATCTTTATTGAATACACCCTTTCCATTGTCTTATATGAATGAAATGTTCAGTCAAATTCACTCAAAATCTCGTGCATTAGCTCCGCCGGTGAGCATTGAATGTATTTTCCGGCGACCTTCCGAGTTTTGTCGGAGTACAGGGAATCTGTGAACTTCTGTAAGCATACTCGTGGTCCAATCAGAATTCGGTCAATATTAAAAGTTAGTTGACCGAATTTCATTATCTTGAATGCTTCTGGGTAAGCTGGTTAGGCCGAAATTAGTTAGATAATAGTGGAGTCAGCCCGCAACAGGTAACCTAACATCATTGGATCCTAGTTCAATGAAGAAACTGTTTTCATCAAATGAGTTTTTAACCTGCGTCCAACTGCAAAAACAGTTTGGTGGGGGTGTTTTTCAAATGGGTTTTTAGCAAAATTCATCAAAATGAAGAAATTGATAGGTGTTTCCATTGAAGCTTCTGCAATTTCTATTCAAATGAAACTAATCTCATAAACAAGAACAGAGCAACTAAATTTCCGATGACTGAGTTTCGTACAGATTGCGAACCTTGAGGTTCAAAGAGATTGAGAATAATCAGCGACTGCACTGAAAGCCGATACGACACCAGCCATCCCAACCACCTGCGTCCAACTTCTTGTTCTAGCGGCAACTGCAGCTCCGGCAACAGCTCCGGCTACCAATCCGTTCACCTTCACCAAGAAAACAAATGAGCTTTATCTATTTAGCAGATCATCTAGCAGTTTCTGTGTTAAGCTAACATATTCTTTTCACAGAAGTTACTTCCGAAGATATACATGAATGTAAATGTCTGAGACAACCACATTTCAAGTTTAAAATGAAACTTGACGAAATTAAGGTTTAGTTCCTAATAAAACAGAAATGCAAAGCATATTTTAATGGGAAATCAATTGGACACCTCAAATTTATAGAGAAATAAGATGCTATTCGTAGAGCATTTGATAGAGATCTTCATCTACAGAACATTGCCAATTAGCTGATTGCAAAGAAGACACAAAATGATAGCAAATCTAATGTGGATCCTTCGACATTATTTGTTGTCTTTAAGAACTATTGATGATTCGACGAATATTATACGTTTCTTGATTTTATTGGTTTTCCCAGTTAATTTCGTAGAATTTCATCGGCAACTTTGTCTGAGATTCTTCTAGGTTTCAGAACTTCCTCAGTTAAGAAGCTATTTCAAATTGCTCAAGGCTGCTGAAGGAAATTTGATTTTATCTACTAGATTTCATACAGAAATACAATCGAAGATGGAGGGTTTCGAAAACACAACTATTATCTCTTCAGGTTTACTCACACACTGCAAATAGAAATACTAGCAGTATATATCCATTCAATAAAAGTTTCATCTTGAAAAATTCATACAAAATTAATGAGCAAAATGAGTCATATATCACTAACCCAATCATTCTGCTTTCGATACCTTTGAATCCCGCAGCGAGTAATGCTAAAAACTCCGGCAACAAGTCCTGAAAAACAAGACTTTAACAACGTAGCAACTCAATAAACAACCTGAGAATTGCTCAAAATCACTTGGATCAGAGCAACGAAGGTAAAAACTAAAAGCTATGATCAGCCCGTTGGACCATTACCGCATTGAAACCCGAGATTTCCGACTGATTTTGCCTGCACATAAAAGAGAAACACATTACAGCCTCATACAACGCAAAACAATCCCAATTTCTGATGAATCAATCATCTTCTCCAAGAATCACCCGTGAATTTTAACACCAAAATTATCTTGTACCACGAAAGCAGCTTGAGCTATGCCGGTCTGGCCTAAAATAAAGAGGGAGAAAATAAAGTTAAACATGTAAATCCAATAGACTGAACTGGGTATTTTCAGAAATCAGTAACAAGCAAAAAGGAGGAAAAAAGAAGATTGTTTGACGATTACAGACCAAGAATTACCTTGTTTACGAGCATGATATGGCCCAATACACAATCCCCAGATTGCACCCGCCTGAAAGTGAAATTTTTATAGCGTTAGAATAGAGTCTGCTGGAAAACAAAAGGAGTATTCCTTAAGAGATAAAAAGAATGGATTAATCTTACCGTTCCGACTCGAATGATGGATTCGACGGCGAGAGAGGAGCACGGAACGACGTCGTTAAGCTCCTCCTCCATCACTCATCACCAGAAACCCCGTCTCCCTGGTTTTGTTCGACCAAGACCAGAAGATAGCAAGGAATTGAGGAGTGAAACGACATCGTAACCAAATTCCAAAAGAAATTGTTTTTTATTTATATTAATTTTATTTAAATATCTACAACCTAACGACGTCGTTATATTTCGCTCAAAACCTAGTAAAACTACTCTTCTTCTCCGGTCAGGAGCTCAAACCTAATCGCTCTTCCTCTGCATTTTACTACGTCTGCGGCTCTCTCTCGCATAGAAGCTTTGACAATTATTATTTGATTGGGTTAAACGCAGGACTGAGAGCGAAAATGAGTCGCGGAGCAACAGCAGGAGGTGGGCTGAAGGGAAAGAAGAAGGGACCAACATTCGTGATCGACTGTGCGAAGCCGGTAGAGGACAAGATTATGGACATTGCCTCTCTCTAAAAATTCTTTCAGGAGAGGATTAAAGTCGGAGGTAAGGCTGGCGCGCTAGGTGACTCGGTTACCATCACTCGTGAAAAGAGCAAGATAACCGTCGCATCGGACAGTAACTTCTCCAAGAGGTGCTCATAATTCCTTGTTCAGTTCCAATACTGCGATTATGTGCTGATTTTTTTTTCTGCACTGCTGCATATTATTTATGATTTTTTGGGCTGTTAAATTAGGGATTTTAGATAGTTTTGAGGTAAGGCTGTAGATAATATCCCAAATGGTCAGATGGTATAATAGAAAATTTCCCTCCACTTGGGTAGTCTGTTACAGGAGGCACTCTTATGAAGGATATTCAGTTTGAGATGAGATATCAATGGGTATAAAAAGGGTGTAGTTAAGGGGTAGAGATTTTTAGTAAAGCATTGGGAAAAGTTTTGGAAGGGAGCTAGCGTTCTTGGGAGAGTTTAGTCCTTTCCATTTGCATCTTCCTTTCTGTGATTCTTCTCTGTTATTGAAGATTGTTTTTCAGAATTGTTTAGTTAAATTTCTATTTCCTTTTTGTTGCCGTGATAAAGAAGCTGATGAACTCATGGTTTAATGATTATGAACAAAAACAATATTTGCTGTTTATTTGATGATCTGCTTCCTCATCCAACTATTGGGCTGCTGTCGGATTCTTTGCTGCGGTTCAATGTTCCAAAGGAATTCAATTTTTTTCATTCAACATTTTCATTTTCAAAGTGTAGCCTGCTATAAATTCACATCGTTTTAGTCGAGAGTTGAGCTCAACTTTCAACTCTTTTCTCCCTTCAACTACTACTTTTTCTATGCTGAAGTGAAGAGTAGAAAACGGGCTTTATTTTCTGATTCCTATTTTCAAATGATTGATATGCAAAGTTTGTTAACCTTAATTCAAAGTGCTAAATTTTCATCATTGCAGAGAGAAATTTCAATTTCCTCCGACCAACTTAAACTTCCGATATCTGTCCTCACCTTTGTTGAAACGGAAAATGGCGTCAAAGGCTGTTCAAGTGTCGAAGAAGCGTAAAGTGGCTCCCTCCGAGGCCGATGGTCGAGCATGCGTGTCTGCAGAGGCACAATCTGAGGTGTTCAGCTCAACGTCCTCCAAATATCGGTACGATAATGATATTATATCTCGTGCCATAATTATATCTAGAAGGGTAGATTTCAATGCATTTGCTGACTTTGGATTAAAGGAAATGTTTGAACGCATTGGTCTGTATGAATTGTGCACGATGGGGGGTTATTATTATGAGAGAGTTGTGAAATTATTTTATGCAAATTTGGAGCTGGACAATCCTACTGAGTTGAGGACATTTCTATATGGGAAACAGATTAGACTAACTCTTAAGGAGTTAAATGAACTTATTGGATGTTCTACGGAGGAGCCGACAGAGGAGTATTTCCATATATCCAAGGACCCGGACTTTGTAAAACATGGAGAAGGTCTGACATTGTTGAAGCAATTGGCTCGCAATCCTGAAGCTGTTGAATCTTTCTCCCGGCCCAAATCAAAGGACCTAAATGCTAAAGCAAGAGTCATCCATCACATAATCACTCACACAGTTTTGCCTCGTGATGGACATAGAGATCATGTCAGCTATATGGATCTCTATGTGATGGAAAAGCTCTACCATGGGAAGAGGTTCAACCTTGCCTCTGTCATTATTAATCAAATGAAGGCAATCTTAAAGAGTTCAAGGAAGAATCTCCCTTATAATTGGCTCATTCAGCATATCGTTGACAGCAGCGGGTTGGTTGTCCCTCCCAAGGAGCGACGAACTAATGAAAAGACACTTGATATATACAATCAAGTGACATTGGCTCGGATGGGGCTGCACAAAGTAGAAGGGGAGTGGGTATTCAAAGGAGCAGACACTTCCTTCACTCTGCCTGCACATCCTCCTTCCACGTCAGTTGCACCTCCTCCTTCCACGTCAGTTGCACCTCCTCCATCAAAGTCAGCTGCACAATTGCCTTCAACGTCAGCTGCACCTCCTCCTTCGATGTCCACTGCACTAATTTCGTGGACGTCGGTTGCACAGCCGTCAGATGATGTGGAGGTGGAGGACGATTTTGTTCATCCTATGGTAGACAATGCATCTCCCTCTCCTCAGTCTTCGTCCTACGTACGGATCAGTGAAGAGAGGTGGCAGTGGCTTGTCGCCAAGTTGGAGAGACAGGAAAGACAACTTGACGAGATTCAAGCCACTATACTTCAAATGAAAGAAGCCCAGTCAGCTCCTCCAGTAGCCCAGTCAGCTCCTCCATCAGCTTCTTCTACATCGTCAGATGATAGTCCGGACAGATCAAAGTATGTCTTTTAGCTTACATGCACTTTCCATATATGAATTAGTACTGTTGATTAACAATGTGTTACAATTGTGCAGGTCTCCTATCATTAGGCAACCATCTCCTCCTCCAACTCTTGCCAAAGTTCAGAAGATATTGGCAACAGGTGCTCCTTCGACAGAAGCAGTTCCAAGGTTTGATTCACTGCTAAAAGTGCAAGTGGTATGTCTTCAATTGAGTTTTGTATAATGTGTTGAATTTACACTTAAAACTGATTTTTCATTGCAGCCTGTGAAGTTGATGGACGAATTCCTGAAATTGGCACAGGCAAATACCAATAACGACAAGGAGACATGTGGTATACTTTGCGGCTCTAGGGTAAGAAACAATATGATTTGAAAGTTATCCTCAGTTTTGATTGTATGTTGAGGACATTGTGCGACGTATTGTCGTTTTTCAGAGTAAAGAAACATATTCAATAACAACCCTCCTCATTCCAAAGCAATTGGGAAGTTCGGATTGGGTAAGAATGTGTAACCAATGTTTATGATGCTTTTATGGAAAATAAATAAATGTCTCATGTTCTTAACATGCAGTGCATCGCATTGAATGAGAAGGAGATATTTGAGGCTCAAATGAAGGAGGGAGTGTTGACTCTTGGTTGGATCCATGTAAGACACTTGTATTCATTCATGCAATATTTTTTCCTCGTATAATATATGGATTTTATTTCAGACACACCCGAAGCAATCATGTTTCATGTCATCGATTGACATCCACACACAGTATGGGTACCAAGTGATTTTACCGGAGTCAATTGCAATTGTCCTCGCACCTACAGATAAAAAATGGTATATTTTCTCACCCTACACTTTAAAAGAAATGACAAATTAATTTCGCCTCCCAATTGCAGCCCACATAACATATTTCAAGTCTCGCGCCCTTTAGGGGAGTCGGTGATTGCCGAGTGTCCGCATCAAGGCTTTCATCTTCACGACCCGCACATACCGGAGGACCTTTACAAGGACACCACTCATGTCGAAATGAACCCCAACTTACAGTTCAAGGTCGTTGATATTTGGGCCAACCAGGCAACAACTGCAAAAGATGCAACAAATGCAAAATCCTCAAAAACTGCAAAATCCGTAAAAACTGCAAAATCCGCAAAAAATGCAAAAACTACAAGAACTGAAAAACTTTTTAAAAAGTGGCTCAATTGAGATTTTTTATCTATATTTGTTGGTTTTGGTTTTGGATGTTATATATGTTTTTATTGGTTGTTGGTTGTTGGTTGGTGTATCTCTGTTTTTTAGTTTTGTTTGTTGCAATTTGAATGTTGGTTTTTTTGGACGAGGGTTGTCCATTTTACGACGAGGAATGTCCGTTATAAGGATAGGGACGCCGTTATTCGAAGGGGCTCATCAATCACTGAAGGAAAATAAGACAAATTCAAATTTTCGAAATAATAGGGACGTCTTTTTTGTATTTCCATCGTCCGTTGTTTCGATCCATTTTTGGAAGTCAATAACTCTCTCGTTTTATAAGCTTTGAATCTGAAATTTGAATACGCCTTCTTTGATCATAGAAGAAAGAACCATTTCAAGAATAATGGAAAAAACTTCTATGGATTAGGAAATATACTTGAGAGAACTTGAACTATGAAGTATTTGCTAAAGTATATGTTATGAGGGACATCTATTATGTTATGAGGGACGTATGTTATGACGGTTGTTCACCGAGCGACCGCTATTTTTTCTTAGTTTGAATCTGTCAAGAAGCTGATTGACATATCACAAATAATATTTAGAATTTATAGCACATAACAATTCGAACACATTCAATTCACTAAGCATTAAAATGATAAAATCTTAATCTTATACTCATAATGATAAAATTCGGGGTATTACATATATATAATTAGGATACTAACAAATAGAATAACACTCATAGAAGACTCATGGTTAAAGATGTGGGTGTGGGGTGACGGACTCCTGCAAAACACAAAAACAATATAATGTAAGACAAAATGCACATAGTGAGAACAACGAATGAAAGCATAACAATCTAAGCATCTGCGTATCGACGACAATGGTAAAACCCATGAAGGTGTCGTGTGAGCGTTCTGCTCAGCCACTACCACTTGCCATGCCAGCTGTTGAGTCTCCACCTTGACAAGAGCGAACATTGTGGCCCACACCGTGACAACGACTGCATGTCATGGGGACATGTCTCTTGCTGAGTACCGTGCGGCTACAGGGCTCGTCCGCATCCTGCGCTCTTCATTTTTTAGGCCGACCTAGGAGTCTCTTAACTAGCGGTGGTAGAATTGGTGGCTGGTTCGTTTCAGGCCACATGTGGTGGCCACTGACATGTCAGGCAAAGTGAAAGTACATCTTCATAAATGTGTCCTGATGGTACCATACATGCATATAATCCTCTGCTGAAGTCCTCATAAAATTGATGCACGGGATGACATGCACGCATGGAATTCTAGTCAGCTCCCGTCGGTAACAGTTACAAGTGCGCGTGTCCAGATCAACTACGTACTGTTCATTACCGTCACTAACCTGAAACCGATTAGCTCCTACAGGTGTTGGACACCAATTCTGAGCTACATGTTGTAGATTGGCAAACATCTTTGTGGTCTTAGGACACAAAGATCTGTTGCTTCAACCATCTAGTTATGTTTCTTAACGATCCTAGTCATTATGCCTATTCTAATCATCTCAAACATAGTGATGATTGGTTTGTCCCGGGCTGGCAAGAGGCAGACATGGTAGCACTCGCTCAAATTATTGAGGCTCATGTCGCACTTTGGGATGGAACTAAAAGCATGTTTCGACCAACACCTCGGGTTAAGTTTCTGCAGATATGCGTGTGCTGACTGATTGAGCGCAAGTAGTTTACTCATCTCCTTCTGATATTGTAATGATGTTGTGGCCCTAACTTTTTTCCACATAATACTTTGTACTATATGCTTGAAATTGTTTTTTGAAATTGGCATACAAGTGTCTAAGGCAAAAACAATGTTCAGCTGCTGGCGCATATTGTTCAATAACAGACACCAACCCTTTCTGTCAGTCGGAAATAAATGTCCATCCTCTGCCTATATCACTGTCTATGTCCAAAAGCAAGCAGCACAAAAATCAGATCCAAGAGTCTCTACATTCTGATTCAACAAGTGCCACAACAACTGGATAAATTCCATCATTGGCGTCAATGCTGACGACTGTGAGCAATTGACCTGGGCACGACCCCTTCAGGTGACAGCCATCTAGGTAAATGATAGGTTTATTAAACTCCATCAGACCTCTCTTGCACGCATCCAAACACATGTACATCCTTTTAAATATTGGCTTTGGATGGGGCGTAAGCTCAGGAATATCTACCACCAATAACAATGTGCTGTCGAGATTGGATCTTCGAATCGCTTTTGTGTAGGACCACAGTTGCTTGTACTGTTCGTCACTATTCCCTTCGTTCAGGTTCAGTGCTAAATTCCTGGTCCTTTTGGCAAGACTCGGGGTAATATTGACATTAAAGTCCTTCCTCACAGTCTCAATAATGGAAGTTAGGTCCCACATGGATTGACTTTTAAATCTATCCAAATATTGGGTTGCCACCCATTTGTAAGAAGCGTGTCAGCTTTCCATTTTTCTTACACATGTGTGCGCCTCATTATAGCTCTTAATTTGAAAGGTAAGCTAATCCTTCATTTTTGAAGCGTGAAGCTGCCAACTACATCCATCCTTGCACACAGTAGTCAACCGATGACATTTGCTTTTGACAAACTTGATCCCATGCCCATTTTTCAAAGCATAATCAACCACTTCATCTCTAATATCCTTCAACGAACTATACTTCTTACCTAGACAGAGCTCCGAGGACGAACATTCTACTTGGGGATGTATACTCTCTCTGCCCAATCATCATCATCTGAGTCACCTATTGAACGAAACTCTGAGTCCAGAGATGCCAAGATTGAATGGACTTCTATACTAGCTTCGTGATAGAACCACCGATTCTCATTGGTCTCTACTACCGAAATAGGAATAGGATCCACCTGCTTCCGCAGTCAATGAATTCTTCAACAATAGATGAAGCAGCACCCCTTGACTCCATGTGATGTGCAACACTCTCTTCGTTCGATTGTGTTGAGGGAGTTGGTCAGGGGAAGACAAAATTTCTCTCTCAAATATCTAGGGCACGGGACGGACTTATTGTGTTCGATTATGTTCTAAGGCAGAAGAAACAGACTTATTATTTAGGGCAAGAGAATTAAATCTGAAAGGCACGGACGTCCGTCGTATTAAGACGGACGTCCATCATGGCCAAAACGACGGCGTCTAAAGTCAAATTTGAATGAAATCCCAGAGTTATGAGTGTCTATCTTATTAACCCGGACGTTCGTCATGGCCTAGACGACGCCGTCTCAAGGCGAGAGGCGTCCATTAAGGGCAGAACGATGTAGTATTGATATACGGATGTCCGTTTCATGGCGAGGGACGTCCGTCTTAATTGAGGGAATTCGCGCATTTTAAAATCGCATGTGTCTTGCACGTGACAATTAAGTTAGAATCAATCCTGGCCATCGATCTAGAGGAGGGACGCCCATCGTTGGATCCAACGGCTAGGAAGGGACGTCCGTCCGTCAAATCTGGAAGATGAAAGATTCAATTCTGGCCGTCGATCCAGAGGATAGACGTCCATCACTGGATCCAACGCCCAGGGAGGGACGTCTGTCTGTTCGATCTGGAAGACCCCAACTTCAATCCTAGCCGTCGATCCAAATGAGGGACGTCCCTCGCTCGATCCAACGGCCAGGGATCCTTGTCCGTAGTTCGCCTTAGGGAAACACCAAATTCAATCATGGCCGTACATTCCGCAATCCAACGACCAACGAGCTTGACAGGGACGAAACTGCCTTCGTCCGCCCTCGCTCACCATCCATCGTCCATCTTCTTCGAACTTCCAGGAGGGACGGCACTTGACGTCCTTCGACGGTGCTTGACAGAGACGAAATTGAAGCGTTAAACTCGACAGTACTGAACATGAATCATGACTGCGAGGTCGCCGGCAACAATTCTCTATAGTTTAAGGTTTTAGTTGTAAAAAAAAATCTCTAAAGTTTGACTTGTCATTGAATGCAAACTATAGGGTCTCCATTGTTAATTTCCCTAAAATTTATATGCTCGCATCTAATTCTTCTTAGATGAATAATGTAGATGACAGATTTAAGGTTATGGTAAAACATATTATTCAGTTAATCTTCCCACCTTTACATGTGAGTTTGCATAGAGGTCGTCCATGGGGAAAATATGTATCTTTTATCAAAATCCTCGTAGTCGTCATCCCTGAAGACCATTCTCCTGCAAATCGCAACGCAGAAACTCGCGCCTCTACTATGGCGAGCATTTCGAACTCAAACGCACGGCTCTTTACTTCTGCAATTCGGCCTCCATCTTTAACACGCGCCTGTAATAAAATTGGCTTTGTGAGAGCAAAACTCAGCGATGACGATGATCCATTACTCCATACTGCTATGACTGCAGCTTCCCTTCGTTTTAGGGAGACCCATCGACCCGGTTAGTCTAATTTCTTGATACCTCACTTTATCAAGTAATTTTTTATTAATTTGATGGACCAAGAGCACTTGCAAACTCTGTATTTCTATTTCAGACGTGTTCTATAAGTTATTGAATAATTTGTATGTGTAGATGAGGATAGATATGCCACAACCAAGCATTTAAAACTCTTAACTTTGAGAAAAAGCGATGCTTACTTGATTACTCTTTTTGCTAAATATATTTGAGGCTTTCTGTTAATCATTATGCAACTTAATATAGAGATTAATGTACTTAATTATATATTTAGTATCCACAAACTTGGACATGGTTTTGATTTTTTGGTTAATGTTGTTCTGTCATCAGATGAATATCTATTGCCATTCCTGGGATTTTCCAGACTGTTTATACTTCATGTTCTTTATACAGTAATTGAGCTATTGGATATTTCTGTAATGGTTAAGTGGTTAATTCTTTCCTTCGCAGAACCTCTTTTTGTCGATCCTTATGCGGGATGCTTTGTATCCCCCAATATTCAGATGGATATTAAGCAATGTTTCCATCATTATTGCGTAGCAACTAAATTCATAGACGACAGATTGCTTCAAACAGTGACTCATCTTGATGGATTGAAACAGGTAAGTACTGCACAGGTAATAGAAACACCTATCAGCTCATGTCTTTGCCTGTTCATAATGTTCTTCTTTCTTCTCCAGGTTGTTTTATTTACAGACGGCATGGACACTCGACCATATAGGCTTAGTTGGCCGACTTCAACTGTAATATTTGATGTATCTCCAGAAAGGGTTTTCAAAAGAGCATCTGAAAAGCTGGAAGGTTGTTTTGCGTTTAGTTTTATTTTGCAATTATGTATCTGATTGCCTATTCCCTGTGTTTTAAACTATGGGTCCTTTATTGTAACCATTTATAACGATTGGACTTTTTCTATGAACCTAATGGAATATGAACTGATATAATCTTATTGGAAAAATTTAGTTGTTGGGGCCAAGGTTTCTAGAAACTGCTTGTTCCTTCATGTTCCACTTGAGTCCGGCAATATACAGCAAGTTCTTCGATCGAAAGGCTTTAATGGCAATCGGCCGAGCATATGGGCAATACAGGTGATCAAAATCTTTTATTTCACTGTTGATCGAAATATTGACTGCAAATGTTGTGATTGTGGATGATAGGATTAAACCTGTGTGCAACTTATTTTGACCCTCGTTTTTACAATACATCAGGGCTTACCTGTGATGACTTTGGCCAATTTCGAAGAGATTTTGCTCGTTATTAGTAGTTTGGCTGTGAATGGTTGTTTTTTTGTCGGAGAATTACCCGCTTGGTTGGCCGAAACTGAAATAGGGAATAAGGTCAGTGCTTTTTTTTTGCTTAAAGTTTTATTTTGATTTTGTTTTCATTAGCTTTTCTTCAAGATCTGTGATGTTGCTTCGGGCCTTTAGTGCAGTCAAGCATGAGAGAGTGGATGGAAAAAATATTCATGAGCAACGGATTCCGGGTGGAAATGCTAAACCATGAGAAAGTTGCAAATGCTTTGGGTAAGGACTTGGGTAGAGGACACTACAAAAATATACTTTTCGTTGCAGAACACTTGCGATTTTCCGACGTCCAGGTAAAATGTGTTTGTTTTTTTCTTGAAATTTGTTTCCTTTTTAAGTTAAACATAAACGGTGGGTTGTGGGAGACTTAATCTCTCAAATTGCTAATCTCTTGTTAAGTACATACTTTTAATTATTAAAAAGCTACCCTTTTAAGATGATTCTTTCCAACCGGAAGAAAATTGTTTTTCATTATCTATTTCTTGATCAAGCGAAGTTCTCTTTCCCTGACTTTTTTTTACTTTTTCGTTTTTAGGACAAAGTTTTTCCTTCTATGATCTTAGAATCCTGCAGAAGTGCTTAAACTTTGGTTATCTTCGTTCTTGCAAATAAATTCATGGATTTGTTTGCTGATTATTATAAACTTGCAGAGCATATGCAAATGCTTGTTTATGTTTTCTATGTAGAACAGCGAGAAATAGATAAAGATATCCAAAATGTTGTCTGAAAACATTTAGAATATTTTGCATGACAAAGATATTTTAGGAGCATCTCCCAGAAGTACTAGAATGCTTTGTATGTATGTTCCTTTGTCAAAGGCTATCGACTGGCAGCAAACTGACAGTAAAGTTCATCTGCCTCAGATGGAGTCTTGGAGGAGAGAACTCCAAAGGGTAGAAGATGATGGAGATGAAGAAGGGTTTGAAGAGTTTTGATGTGGGAAGAACGTAAAGAAAGATCTCAGTTATTTCAATGGCTGCTACTCTTGCTGCAGACTGTAGATATAACTAATAAAAGGTTATTGCTTCGGGAGAGTTTTGTTCAGCTATCTTCCTTCGCTGTAAGTACAGTCATCACTTGTTATCTTTCAGGCGGCACATTAGCCTTGCTAGACAATGAAAATCCATTTCTTTTTCCTAGTTCATCGGAAAATTTTGAAATTTCCAGATTTCAGTTGGAATTGAAGTTGATTAGAATGCAAGTGACGAAATAATTTATGAAGTTATGAGCTTTTTTTTTAAGTTTTCATGGTTTGTTCGAGGCCAACCTCCATTAACGTGCAGAACTGAAGAAGAAGAGTACAGGTAAGTGCAGTTTTTTACAGGAAAAAAAAAAAGAAGAAGAAGAACAGAGTGGAGTGATTTACCAGAAGCTTCATGGCCATGCGGGAGTTTAGAGAGAGAAGGAGAAAAGGTGATGAACCCACGTTGGAGAAGGGGAGCATGTGCAAAGGGTTGTCAACCCAAAGGCTTGCACGTGCCCTGCTTCTCCAACAAGGAGCCACTCACCCACCCATCAACGCAAAACTCATAAGATATGCCGGATTGGATTGGATTGGATTGGATTGGATTGCATGAACAAGAAGCCTCAGGCGCACTATTTATAACTCCATTTCTAGAGAGAGAAAGAGGGAGGAGAGAGAAAGAGAGAAGATCTCTGGCATGGCATGCCATATTGTCATCATTTTACAATGCAAGCAACGAAATCTCAAAGACAAAGTGGGTTCCTTTTGGAGGGTGGCACCACCAATTCAATCACAGCCGCTGGATCAAAACCCAGAGGGACCATCTTAAGTAAACCACCCTTGGATTAGATTAGATATAGATACTCTGGCAGGGAGGAGGGAGAGAGAGAGAGAGAGAGAGAGAGAGA
>CM039472.1:3304779-3370468 GCA_022433065.1 Begonia loranthoides | reverse complement strand
CAGAGAGAGAGAGAGAGAGAGAGAGAGAGAGAGAGAGAGAGAGAGAGAGAGAGAATAATGTCTTTGCGTGTAGCCTAGAGGAGGAAGAAAGTAACTCAAACGGGCTAAGCAGGGAAGAGACTTTCTCAGTAGATTTGATTCCCTCTCAGGCTCAGCTTCTCTCAACCTACAACTACTTCCATTGTTCAAGTACTCAAGAATTTTGAGAAAGTCTTCACAGCAGAGCTGCTTGCATAGATTTGGACTTCTTCTGTCCACTACTTGTTGCTTCCATTAACAGCAACACCCTTTCCTCTGGTTTCCCTTGTCTTTTATTGGATTTGCATCATCATAATTCATCCATTTTGCTCTCCTGTTTTTTGTGCACTTATTTGTCGAGTTTTATCGGTAAACTATGCAAACATCATGCTAGTAGTGAATGCGTTTGCGGAATCGGCTCGATTTAGAAGAAGAATAGAGAAAATTCAGCCTCGACAATGGATTAGACCTTGCCAATCTGGTCCGCAGATATCAACCCAGGCCGTTTGGTTCATGGAAATCATGCCAGGTCCCAACCTGGTCCACAGACAAAAAATAATGGTACAAGGTCGACCTTTGGCCAGGCTTGAAAGGTACTTCAAAATAAACCACGCAAAACTTAATACAAGAACACAATTTCAATAGCGGCAGCGCGCAGAGAATATCAAGTTTGTAGTGCTAATTATGGTCGGCCTATTAGATAGTGCGCGCAAGCCAACCAACCCTCAACTTAGAATTAAGTACAAGTTTAACACAAGGTCGCAGGTACAAAAGGTCAAGAGTTATTATTAAAATAAAAGTTCGACCCGTGGTCGGGGCTCGATCACCGGCCAAGAGAGTAATGGACAATGAAGATGACGTCTTCCTTAACTCATCAAACATGTCTTGTGGAATGACGCCATCAATGAAATCTAAGGGACATTAAATGCTAGCGTGTGTGTTGAGATGGTCTAATAAATGCTTTTTTTGCTCTGTTTCTTCAAAGTCTGGTTTTTTGAAAATGAATCATCATTCTCAAGCAGCTAAATTCCACCAACTCGATCAATGTTTTTGACAAAACTATGCACACTAACGTGTTCATGACCTGCCCCTGATTCTGCATTAAATTTGGACTGAAATAATTGTCTATCTTTTTCTTGATCATCATCAAACGCTACCTCTGTCCATGACCCAAAAAAATAAACTCCGCTTTTCCGAGTATCGAAAAAGGAAGAAATGGGTAGTGCATACAATGCAGATGGTCACCGTTTGTAGTTGAAGTTTACTTGAAGGGCGTATCGCATTCGTATTTGATCCACGTTGTACACTATGTACTCGTTGTAGAGTAAGGCACCCTGTGACAGTTAAAATGAACACAAAATAATTTGTATAATCTCGAAATTACTTAAAAAATATGTCGAAAGGTTGAAATCGATACCTTTGAAGTCGAATTCTTCTTTGGCTTCGCTGAGGGAACGACCACTCCGTCATCGAGGGTCAAAGCTTTGGAGAAATCCGGTGCAGTGCCTCCTACTCCTTTCGTGCTGCAGTAGCATTGAAGTATAAGGTCTAGACCTCATTAGCACTATAAACATCAATATTTTACGAATTTTAAATCCGAAACATAAGTTTTTTTGTTCGTAGGAGCCATTTCAAAAACGCATGGGTCAACCGCGAGTTTTGGAAATCGTAAACTAATATGCAAACGAAGAAAACCGGTGATGGATGTCTAAAACTAATCAACAAACCTCAACTTTCCCTCCGGCAAATTGTCAGCATCATATTTAGCATATAGAAGCTCCTCCATATCACCAAGTGCAACCTAAAATTTGCATGCCCAAAAACTATTTTACAAGTTGACATATTGTTGGTAAATCGAAGGCTAATTAGGCAGCGCTCAAAAAAATCGTCGTGAGTAGAAAATTATGTTAATTGTTATACTAACACAGACAGATCAAGATAACTATTTAAATGGAAAGGAAAAGAGACAACCTCACATAAGAGAAGCACACCAGTAGGAGCAAAAGAAGACGCATAGCAATAATTTGCACTTTTGGAGAACATATCGGCAAAGTAGACCCCCTTCCCAAACATATAACCAGTTACGGGTGCTTCAGGAGGAGCAATTCGCAAACCTAATAATTTCCCACAATCGAAAGTTAAATTTTAAAATACTGTTATCATTGAACATGAAGATCGACTAATTGGTCTCAATATAGTTTGACCGACCTTGGGATAATATGCCCATCCAGTTTGTCAGCCGAGATCCGTGCCATAGGAGGAATCTATTTTTCGTGCTAGAAAACTATTCAAAGAAGTAAAGTTTTCATTATGTCCAATTCCCGTAGATTTAGTAAACCTATGTCGACAGTTAAGTTTGAATATTGTAAAAAGAAACGTACTTTTTTGAAGCGATCAACTTCCACGTCTCTTGCTACCCTGAACATTTGAACAATGTCGACGGTATAGTTTGAGTGCGTTTTTGCATGTGTGTTCTTCATATACTCAGATACCTATAAGTAAACAATTCAAAGGCGTGATATCGTGCCCAAAAAATTAAACTACCATAGAGCACTCCAAACAAGAATGAGTAAATACGTCAACAGAAGTAAAATTACCATAGAGAACTCTTCGCCATTAACATCCAGAGGTGTAAGTTCACATTTAAGGCTCTTGTAGTGAGAGAATAAGGGATCTTCCTGCGAAATTTGAGGAGGTAAGGTTGGAACATGTTCAAATAACAATTTAATAGTATACAAACAAACTCATAAAGAATAATATACCTTCATAATAGAGTCTTCCTGTAACAACTTAGTGGCAACCTCAATTTCTGCAAGCGCTTCGACCTTCGATCCAGCACAATGAGTTAAACGGACTTTTACAAATCAAAACTAACTAAATAAACTTTCAAACATATATTATTTCCCTTATAACCCATTGCTCAAAATATGAAGAAGCACCTTACTTCAAAGATTTCTTATTTTTCGTTGTTTTCACTTTTTATTGAGGAAGGGGGGTTTTGATGGTGAAATAACTTAAGTCGATAATTAAAAGAATAAAGTATAACTGAATTCCGATGGCAAAGGCAAAAAAATACCATTTCAAGCTTGCTCTTCAATTTTTGTGGGGTGTCAATCACAAAGTCACCTGCCGATACACATTTCAATGTTAGTAGATCGTTCGATTCATTAGAAAAGATGAAACGTTGAATTATAACCAAAGAGAAGACTTACTCATTTTTTTGAATCCGAAGTCATGAGGAATGACAGTGTAAAACTCCCTGCAAGATATAATCTGTTATATTGGAATATATGAAATGCTTTATTAGCTGTTATAAAAAAGGTATCTCCAAGTGGTTGGGAATAACTTACCCACTTAATTGGTCGAGTGTCCTTCTATCGCGCTGAGCAAGACCAACCACATCAGCTATTCTTTTCAAGACATCGTAGCCCTAAATGTTACAGTCGAACAAAATTAGTTTGTATAGAGAAAAAAATGAGAATATGTTCATGTTATTATTTATTAAGTTTTGTTTTGCATGGAAGAACCATCCATTACATGTTTGTGTACAGACTCGCACGATGGGGGGAGGCTAAGTCATTAGGCGCTTTTCCCACAGCATATTCTTAGAAAAAATGGTAATTACACTTATGAAGTACACAAATTGTATCAACTATGAACAAAGCATCCGTACCTTCAAGATTGTAGATTTGCTGAGTTTGCCAAGTGGCAACTTTTCAGCATTGTACCCTACATCGAAACGTGAAACACATGAATTTGTCAATAATGTTCCATTAAAAAATAAAGAAAGTCCAGTACAGGTGTTTAAGAAGTTGAAAATAGATATAAAAATTTACAAAGAATCTAAACTGCATCTATACAGAGCATAGATTAACGAGTTGTCAATACTCGGTGACGATTCATCAATGGACTTACCTATTTCCATCATTTGTTGCTTCATCATGCTGATGTTGCAAATAAGAGAGATGAAGTTTGCAATATGTGGCTCAAGTTGTGTCCCTCGAGGTTGAAGCTCTTTACCCGTGTTAGGCTTTTCTTTGACCTGATGACAATTTTGTAAAGATCTTATAATAAAAATGGAGATACTTTTCATTTGGAGGAGATTTTCAAGTGAAGGTTTTGAGATCCATGCCACTTAATGTTAATTCCCAATTAAAAAACGCTAAGAATCGGTACAACTTACCGATGATTCTTTTTCATTTTCGCTATAGTCCATCTCCAACCAGGTATAACTCTTTGGATAACAAACGAAGTCCTTTCGATCGGACCAATAGTTCCCAGTTTTGGCAAGGAATTTCTTCTCAAACTCCTCAATGGCATAGCTTCGTGACGGGTAAGGGCCTTGTAGCTTGTCTTGACCCTTCACGCCAACTCTTCCCCATCGATTGTAAACCATGAAACTATTACCATCATCAGATTCTGCAATGATATTAAGACACATGAAGACAGCCCTCATGAAATTAACTCCAAATATGAAAATTGCCAATAGAAAATTAGTACTCCACTTGAGTAGACATGCTAAATTGCAATAGTATGACTAAGAAGAAATGTTTTTTTTTCTATATCTCTTTTAAAATTGGGTAATCCGCGTGATATATAACACATAAATATGTCTGAAGTCACAGCATTAATGAAATGGCTGTATAAGCAAGGTACTGCCATTTCATCTACCGTACACAATGTTCTAAAGTGGACGCATGGATGAACAGAGAACCAGGAAAGAAGTTGAATAGCAAAAGTTTCTAATCGAACACATTGATCACGCTATATTAGTGTCACTAATACTAACATTAATTCTTCATAAAACTAAAAAAACAAATATTTGTAAAAGGGTAGTAAAGCTGACCAAGAGCTTGAATCACATAAAACTTGTTATTATTGTCTCTAACATTTGTCTGGTTCAACATCGCATCATAGATTTCATCCCCCTGCATGGAAAATAATGACCTCAATTTACCAGAAAACAACCCATTCGTTTACTGGAAGTCAAGCCTAAGAACAGCTTTTACTTCTGTTCTGAAACCGTATCTATATTTACCACTTGCAAAACATGGTACTGTGTCTTTATAAAATCAGGAAGCCATTGATCCAGCACTGCAGCCCCCTTTTTGGTGGCGGTCACAATCTTTTCCTTTTTGCTGGCATTTTCTTCTTCAGAAGCTGCAATCAAATTTCATGAGAAATTTCTCAAAACAGACTGAAAAAGATGTAAATAATCTCCTCTAAGCTTATACAATTGCAATGCATAGTTCTGACCTCTCCTAACTTAGAGAGTAAAGATACATTTGCTTTCTTCAAATAATTAGTATGACTCTGTTTCAATTCAGTTAAAGCTTTATGGTGAACTATCGAATGGGGAAAAAGTTTACTGCCCACCATGGAAATGACAGTTCCTTGATGGGAGGAAAAGAATCGTGCTTACGATATTTGCAGAGGATTGCTAGGCTTGTGGATTCAATTAATAATGATTATCAAATTAGGCCTAGGCCAGATGATCCTGTGTGTTCTTGGCATTGCTTGACTGGAGATAGGATATTCCTTAAATGTCTTACAATGGCTGGAGATAGTCAAGTACGTTTCTAAGATATCACCAGTCAATTACAAATTAGGTATATTCAATAATCCATCTTCAACTAAGCTGAGTAACAGCAAATATATAAACGCAATTCTATGAGATGTTTTTCTTTTGAACTTAATTAAGCTTTAAATACCTTTAGCAATGTCGTCTGCATCATTTGGTTCAGCTTCAGAATCTTTGCACAGCCTCTCCAATAGTTCCTTCTTTGACCCAGTACTCGGAATACCCCTCAGCACAGCTTCTTCTCTCAGTTTCTGAATACCCATTCCTCGAAATTTCTCGACAGCTTTGATTTTCTCTTGCCCATTGGAATCCTCGTTTTCCTCACTGTCCCGTTCCCTCTTCTTCGTACCATCTGAAACGTCGGCTCCATCGCAAGATTGCTTGTTTTCTTTGCGAATGGCTGATTCTAATCGACGAACCTGAAAGAAGAAAAGAAAACGAAACCTTGACAAATTCTCACCATCAACTGCGCACAGAGTTCTGAAAATGGGACAGATATGGGGGATCTAGATGAAAAACCAGAGTGGGCTTGGTTCCAGTAGTAGTCAGCCCACGCTGAGCCAGTTGAGTGCGAAGCTCGTCGACTTTGAGACTTTTAGCCATTTTCGCCGAGAAAGGTGTCAGAAAGATGGTTGAAACCTTTTTAGATTCAAACACCATTTTAGAGGAGTATATATTAGAGAGGTCAGGACTGAGGATGTGAAAAGAGTCGTCTTCTACAATGAATTGACCCTGTCAAAGAGTGCTTAGCACGATACTCTTCCCCGCTGGTTTGCCACCCATTAACTAAGACAACTCAATTCAAACATAAATGATCCGTTCCCCCTTCCCAACCAGGACAAGGACAAGCTTTAAGATTCTTCCCGCAAGCAATCAATCACTCTTATCTATTTTTTAGTGTCATTGAAAATGCCATACTCCGCTGTTACAAATCTATGAGAGATTGTATTAACATTATTAAAAATAAAACAAAAAATTAGACATGAATTTATTTATAATTTCTAAATTAATTTTTGGCAAAATAAAAAATCAACCATCGTGTTTATGATGAAGGACAAGTCAACTATTAAAGTATTTTTACTAACAAATTAATCACTAAACTATAAAAAAATTGACGATACAAATATTGTGGTTACGTTTTATTTAAAAACTGATTTCTCACGATTTTCATTATCGCCCACAATATCTATTCCTGAATCCATCAAAGTTATCTTTGACCTTTCTGTCAACCTATTAAAAGAAGATTTTCGCTGCTGAATCTGCTTCTCCCTTGACAGTGCCCATGTTCTTCCTCAAGTTTGAATTCCAATGAATTCCTGAATTACTGACAATTCTGGTGACGAAGAAGAATAAGCAAAACGAAACATGGAATTGTTCATTCCGTTGCGGAACCCGTCCGTTCTGCAACGGACCCCACGTGTTTCGAAGTTGTGCAGCAAAACGAATTGTGGAACAATGTAGTTTGTTTTGCTCCTCCTCCGTTTGCTTTTATCTCTTTCAATAGGTTGACAGAAAGATCGAAAAAAACTTTGAAGGTAACTTTGATGGGTTTATGAATGAAAATTGTGGGTGATGATGGAAATTGTGAGAAATCGATTTTTAATGGAAACATAATTTGTTACTGAAAATAGTTTAGTAGTTAACTTGTCATTGATCACAAAGTAAGATGGTTGATTTGTCATTTTCTCTTAATTTTTTCTTTTTAAAAAAATACATGCATTTTTTAAGATGATTTGATAAGTTAATAGATTGATTACAATAGAATTAATTTACATCCTTGAAAACCTGAAGAGCATTTGTAGCATCATGGGTGTTATTTTTTGGGGAAGATTTTGAACAAACAACGTGTTATTCCATGTCAAATAATGATTGATGTCATTAATAATTTATTTTAACTATTTATGATTTATTTCTTAATTATAATAATTAATATTTAATACGTCAAGAAGTAATAATCTGAAAGTAGAAATAAAAAGTAAATGTAGCATTACTCAGAACAGGCGGTGCCAACTAATGCAAAGAGCACTAAATGGCAACAAATTTTTTGGTAGCAGCAACGATGCTAGATTAATAATATATTGTGGTAATCCACCCTGTGAAAGCAAGAATAACCAAGGTGAAAATTCATTTCATACCAGTGGGAGTACACAATCTCACATTGTTTTAGAGACTAAAAAACACATGATTTATAAGTAGAATTTTTCTCCCTATATAATACAACACATTTTCGGCTTACCCCAAGAATAAAATCAGGCAAGATTCTGCGCAAATCGAACGATATTATATTAGGAAGATTGAGGACATTACAAATAGTATCAGAGTCAAAGCCCAACAAAAAATATAGCTGACATCGAGCCCCTAAGAGGAGAAAATTGTGGTAGTCCACCCTATGAATGCAAGAATGACACAGGTGAGGATCTGACTCATATCAGTGGGAGAGCACAATCCCACATCGTTTGGGAGAGTGGAACATGCATAATTTATAAGTAGAGTTTTTCTCTCTGTCTAGTATAACGCATTTTGAGCTAACCTCAATAACAAAACTGTGCAGATTTTAAACTAAAGCGAATAATATTGTACTAGAAGGAATAAAGATGTTACATAATATAAATTTAACTAAATGAACAAAAGAAACATTAAGCATGCATGATATCCCTGTCCCCGTTAACAAATAAACTTTTCTGTATTTTTCTATTCAAGCGATGATAGCATGTTGACATTATGAAAGGATTACAAACGTGATATTTGGAATCATCTTAATGTCACGGGACCAGAAAACATGCGTACATTTAATTTTCTATCATTCAGGTCCGGCACAAACCTGATCCGATGAGCCTTAGACAAAATTTTTGCCCAGGCTCGATTTGGTCGGGGCCAAATTTTGTGATTCAAACTCTAGCCTGCTGACGTTGGACTATTGAGTCGACTTTCAGGTTAACCCGCAAACCGACGAAATGGTGTTCGTATTTCATTGTTGCGGAACTCTCAACAAAATCTCAAGCAGCAAAGCTTCATTACCCATAAGATGCATTGTTGACTCCTTACTCAAAGTCGGCCGCCCCACCTGTAAACAACAGGTTTAGGCCAGACTAGAACCAGGCTGCAGACCATTTGATGACCTTGATTGTCTGGTAAAGTAAAAATTTGATTCACCAAAGATTTCAAGCCACAAAACCCAGATAAAAGTCTATCACAAACAATGAGAATCAGTCAATATCATACGAAGACAAAAGGAAGGATCGCAATACTTGGCTTTCTTAGACCATGATAGTGAGATAAAGGGAGAATCTTACCCTTATCATCATTCCTCTTGGAGCAAAGGTACCATCATTTCTGATTTCGTCTTTGCATATTGTGTTTTCTGTATGGCAGATAGCTCACTTCAATACATTCCAAGGCCGAAACTATCGAAAAACAACGAAGAACAGGGAAAAACAATAATTTAGTGCATGTACAAAGGGAAAAAAAGTGTAGAAGTTAATTTCAAAGTAACCGAGTGCATACTCTGATGCCAGTGTAACGTAGGAACAATGCGATTATATTGAAGTTAACCCCAAATGGACGAAAGATATTGAGCGAAAATTAAGGTCACACAAGTATATGTCACTGCTAGCACACTTGAAGCAAACATTTTTTGGTGGTAAATCCTTTTTCAGTTGGTTTTGTGGGTGATTAGCAGAAAAACTTAAATCAAACATGAAAAAACATGTCTTGATGACACAATCGATTTGCAGACACTGACCATAACAAGAACATAGTTGATTTTTCTCCAAAGACAACATGACTCCTACAAAATCTAATCTATAACTTGAAACACCCTAGGACAAAACATATTCTCTTGACACAACTACAGCCTCTTTACATTAACAAATATATATATTCAGTCCTTGCTTGATTCTCAGGATTTCTGCCATTGTCAGCCAACTAAGGTCAGCAAGAATGAAAACGTAACCACACTAAAAAACACAGAGAGAAAATAATTCAAAGATGGTCGAAAGGGTGAAGATTAGTGAATAACCCAAGCAGATAACTTGAGAACTAAACTAAAACCAAGCAGCTTAATTCCTCAGAAACGAAAATGTCGGTAAGAATAAAACACTACCATGGCATTGTCATAGAAGGGAAAGCCCTGCATTTGCCAGAGCGCAGTAGCAGCGGAAGCCCTGTCCTCGAATACCACCCAAGCTTACCCTTTGTGCTTTAGTGTCTTGAACGCCAATACCTCCAGTATCTTCCCGAGCTCAGAAAACACTGCGTTTAGCGATTTCTTCAACTCTTCAACAAACCCACACTCCCGACCAAAATAACAAGTTCGAACTCCAAGTAACAACTTTTTAACGCTGCCTTCGAGCTTTACTTTCTCGTTGATTTTATTTATGTAGACGCTCATAGTCGTCGGAGTCTCGGGGACGCCGGTACTTGGAATCTCCGTCATTTTTGCCTCCCCCCTTCTCTCAATCTACAAACAATTTCGACGCTGAACCAGAAAACAGCGCGTAGGATTGAGATTTTCCTAAATCCAAACGCCCTGCCATTTGTGCCTACACCCAGCCCAATTGCAGGGCCTCTGAATTCCTCCGGCAGCTGATCAGTGATTTTTAATTGGGCTTAAACATTGGGCCGTTGGAGCAGACTAATGGGCCATCAACAACGGTATCCAGAAATCCCGGCCCACATTAACTTCGAATACAATGGAATCATTTCAAGTATTATTTCAATTTCTTTAACTTGAGAATAACTTAAGTTTTTTTTTGAGAAATTAACAAAAAGAAGTGTTGAGTAAGCGACAAGGTAAATTTTAAAGTAATTTGACGAATAATTAAAACCTCGAACAGAAAATAAACGACACAAATCTCGCTATCATGTTTTTTCGGTAAAATTTTAAATTATTTAAAATAATATATCAAGTATTTAATATATAAAAAGAATTTTCATATGAAAAAATCCGAGGGTCAAGTATGGCTCTAACTGAGACACAACCTCAACCACAATGTCTAGCACGACTAGTATTTTACTTTGGTCTGTTTTTCAATTTATATCAGATTATTTATATTCACTAATCTTCATGACTGAATCGGCGAACGATAGGTATAAAACTAATATTAAAAATTGTTCAATAATTGTATCTGGAAGAGTATATTTCAATACATCGACTTTTATATGAGGTTGTGTTTCAGGTTGGGATGTGTTGAGAAAATTAAGATTCTGTAACAGAGAATACATGTATCACATGCAGAAAATATAATTTTCGCTACAAAAAGTCAAATATTCGCTACATAAAATATTCGTTGTGAAAAGCAAATTCTTGGAATAGGACTTACTTCTTGTAGCAGAATACATGTTTTTGCTGTAGAAAGTTAGTCATGTACGCGTCCATTGTAGAAAGACGACCTCTCCGCTGCGGATTTTTTTTTTAAATTTTAACAAAAAACGTGTCAACGATATTTACGTTGTCCATTTTTTTTATAGTTAGAGATTTTAATTGTTTGCAAAATCATTTTGAGATTTGACTTGTCACGCTGATTCAATAGTTCAAGATTTGTTTTTTTGCGGCAAAAAGTCAAATATTTGCTACATAAAATATTCACTATGAAAAGCAAATTCTTGGAATATAACTTACTTCTTGCAGCAAGAATACACGTTTTTGCTGCAGAAAAGTAAGTCATGTACACGTCCATTGTAGAAAAACGATCTATCCACTGTGAAAAAAAAATTAATTTTAACAAAAAACGTGACAGCGATATTTGCGTTGTTTATTTTTTATAGTTCAAGATTTTAGTTGTTTGCAAAATTATTTTAAAATTTGACTTGTCGCTGATCCAATAGTTCAAGATTTATTTTATATTTTATATTTTATTATTGTCGCGGATGTGGGGATCGAGATAAATTCTTAAAAAAATACACAAAGTCATACAATACACAAAGAATATTTATAATTATAGGCAAATAAGGAATGTTTATTTTTGAAATACGTGACGTTATTTTAATTCTTTATTGGATCTTCGAGTACGAAACCACTAAACTTGGACTATGTACTAAGAGGTTTTGACAATGGGGGTGCAGGCCCATTGGGAAAAGTATTCATAAATTAAAAATGAAAACGTATTTAAAAATGGTAGATCAGCCAGTTGGCCTTTCATTTTGCTTGCAAGTAATGCATTTGTTTATTTTGAAGGGACATATTTAAATAGACCAACCCTTGTACTATCCTAAGGCCATCTTCCATAGCTTTGCACTCAAAGGTTGGGACTATTCATTTCCATTTGGATAAGGATGGAGGAGTTGGCCTATTTATCGGTGCACACAATTTCATTTTTCTCGAATCTTAGCTTTTGACAAATTTTTAGACGCTACGTTATTTACAGTTATCAGTAATTTATAATACTATGTCGTCAATTTATTCATTGAATTCAGTTTGTGTATACTAAGGTGTTTAAACCTGATTTGTAACTCATTTGACGATTTTTAGAAATTGAATTAATACACGTTATTAAATAGAGTACTTGATTTAATAAATGAATTGAGATGGTCTAAATTACTAAATAATACTAGGGGTGGGCAAGAACTGCAAGGAACAAAGAACCGACCCAGAACCAAGTTTCGGTTTCGGTTCGGTTCTGGTTCTTGGTTCCTAAATTTAAAATTGATTCGGTTTCGATTCTGGGTCTACATTTAGGTTCGGTTCTTGGTTCTTGAACTTATGAAACTGAGAACTGAGAACCATCTTCGTTCTGGTTTCCTCACTGCTATTTTCTTCGCATAAGAGAAAAGACTTCAGTCTTCCTCGAGTCGAGGGTCTTTGCGGGCAACAAGAAGAAAAGGGCTTCACAAGGAGGGGGATTCGCGAAGACGAAGGTCGTCGATTCCTGTTAGTGGTGTCTATGGGTTATCAAGGACTATGAAACATGGTGATTCTGTCCAAGAGGAAGAGAGAGCTCGGGACAGCCCTATTACATGGGACGACAATTATTATAATACTCTAATTTATAAATTACTCTGAATATTAGTGTTTTAAATTTTAGGCGGAGATCAATGAGGGTGAGTTGTTAATGATGCCCTAATCAATGTCTTTTTGTACGTGGTCATATAATTTGAGTAAAGTAAAAATGACAAAAATGAAAATATAAAATAATAGTGGGGTGCGGGGGTTAAGACCGTAAGAGATAAAAATAGGGTATTTTCTTGAAAAGTTTGACCGGGTGGGTCTTCGGTAAGAGAGGACCAAGGCAAGCCTCCCCAGATCAAGACCTGGACTTTCTTGTGCGTGTGGGTGTGGCCATCCAGAACAGCGCATTATGGAAACCCCGCCGCCTCTTCGCTCCCCGTCGATTGAACCGCAATCAACGGCTCCTCTTCATCTCCCGCTAGTTTGCCGACTTTTTCAGTTAGTTCGAGGTTGATGTTAACAACGCAGGTCCTTGTCCTCCACAAATAATAAAAATCTTCATTATTAATTATTTTTTGAATATTTTTGAGCGTCAGATCAGAGCAAAGGGTGACTTAGTGCCAACTTTGACTGGGTCCAGCTGGAGGGAAGTATCCATCTCCTTCCTTCTCCCTTCGTCACTTTCTTCCTATATATACCATCCCCCTCTCTCCGCTTCTCCTCATTCAGCATTCGAGCTTCCTTCCAGCCTTATACCCTTCTCTTTGAGTGATAGAGATTGAGAGAAGAAGATTTCTTTTCGCAGTATTGATAAAAGTGATCGTTTTCTCTAATTTCATCAGAATGTCTAAGCTTTTCTCTGCTCTCGTCGTCGATGGATTCTCTAACGGCCTCGCCAGGTATTGATAAGCTCCTTATCTAATGGCGTTGTTGAGTTTTTATTTTCTCGCCTATTTTCTTTGCTGCCAAACAGGCCCTGTCCGGCCTTTGTTACGTTTTTCCGCCTTTTGTTTTTCCGTCACTTGCGCTTTTCTTTTAAATTTGACTGTATACTGCTTTCGGCGGGACGTCAGGGTAAAAAAATTGATTATGGTGTTACTAACATCATTAAAATATAAGTTTAATAATTAGTGGTGGTTTTTGGACAGACGTGGATATGCGGCGGCGGCGCATGGGGTTGTGTCGAACGTGGTGAAGGGTGGAGCGGCGGCTAGAAGCGGCAGCTTGATGAAGAAAACAGGGG
Organism: Begonia loranthoides; assembly: GCA_022433065.1. NCBI lineage: Eukaryota > Viridiplantae > Streptophyta > Magnoliopsida > Cucurbitales > Begoniaceae > Begonia > Begonia loranthoides. Next base: position 3,356,740 of record CM039472.1, on the reverse strand, counting down.
ATGAGAAAGTAGGGACCACCGAGAAAGTTCCTTGGGTCCCAGATCCTGTCACCGGCTACTACCGGCCGGAGAATCGCTGCGACGAGATTGATGTGGCTGAACTTCGTGCGACGCTCTTAAAGAACAAAAACTAAAACTGAAACTCAGAGAGAGAGAGAGAGAGAGAGAGAAGGAGAGAGAGAGGGAGAGAGAGTGTGACTGAAGGAAAGAGGAAGTTGGGTGGCTGTAGAATCAACGAAGAAGAAAAGGGTGTGATTGTAAAGTAAATTTAAAAATTGGTGGAAAGAGAGAGAGAGGAGGGGGAGAAGCTTGACTACAATCCCCTGGCTATGGCTGGTCTGATTTGGGCAATGAAATTGGATTATAATAAATGCAACAGTTCCTTCCTTTGTTATCTGATTTAATTTTACACCTGCAGAGTCTCTCTCTCTCTCTGTCTGAGTCTTTCTTTTTCTGAGGAGCATGCACATAAAGTTTACACTTTTAGGTGGATACCATGGATGGACAGATAAAGAACTCAAAAAGAAGCACGTAGTAGGCAGATGAAGCAACGAAGGTCCTGCCCTCTCCTGCATCGTCTACTGCGGCATTAACATTAGCGTTGCACCTCTGAAACTTAAAAACCATAATTACTTCACAGACGAATCAGCGTGTAGCTGGGTAGTAACCTGGCTTGATTTTTTTGTATTGTGGTTAGCATAAAATTGGCCTAAAATTGAGGAAATTAAAAGAGAGAAGAACTGAGTTGAGTGGCTTTAAAGCATTCGAATATGCGACCATAAAAATGGATCATCAATGATGTCTTTGCAACCTATAGGTTAGGTTGAGATTCTTCGTGTCTTTTACAAGACAGGCTTTTGACGAGCATCATTGCCCGCAAAATATCAAATTAAAGATTCTAGTACTTCTAGAATACACCATATAAAATGATCCTATAATAAAAACAATTGAAACTAGTCTTCTTTTAACTTCACCATAACTCGTTACTATTTTATTAATTCATACAAAAATTGACATTGTAAATTCTACAGTTTGCCAGTCAAATCTTGGAGAATTTTTTTTAACAATTAAAATCCTTAACTATGAAAAATTCTCGCCGACGACCTCACAATCGCATTTCCCATCCAGAACCGTGAGTTTAACGCCTCGGTTTCGTCTATGTCAACTACCGTCGAACAGAGACAATGGCCGTCAAGTACCGTCCCTCCTAGAAGTTCAAAGAAGAAGGACGAGCTCGAATACCACCCAAGCTTGCCCTTTGTGTTTTAGTGTCTTGAATGTTAATACCTCCAGTGTCTTCCCAAACTGAGAAAACACTGCGTTTAGCGATTTCTTCAACTCTCTAACAAACCCACACTCCCGACCAACATGACAAGTTCGAGTTCCAAGTAAGAACTTTTTAACGCTGCCTTCGAGCTTTTCTTTCTCGTTGATTTTATTTATGTAGACGCTCATAGTCGTCGGAGTCTCAGGGCCGCCGGTGCTTGTAATCTCCGTCAATTTTGCCTCTCCCCTTCTCTCAATCTACAAATAGTTTTGAAAAATACCTTTTACGTTGCAAAAAATATTCTTTCTGTTGCGAAACACTGCAGAAAAACAAATATCTACCGTGAAAAATACTATGGAAAATATCCAGTGCAGAAAGCAAATCCTTAAAATAAGTCTTACTTTTCACATCAGAAGATACAATTTCGCTGCGAAAAGTAAGTCATATATGAGTCTGTTACGAAAAGACGATCTATCAGTTGGAAAAAAATTTTAATTTTTATCGAAGAATGTGTGTGAGATTTGCGTAATTCATTTCTAATAATTTGAAATTTTAATTATTCGCTATATTACTTTAAGATAATATAAAAAATTATTTATTTATTATTTGATCTTGGTCGCGGATGTTGGGTTCTAGATAGATTCTTAAAAAAATACCCAAACCTACACAAAAACAAAATATATTTATAATTTTGGGCACATAAGGAATGTTGATTTTTGTAATACGTGACATAATTTTAATTTTTTATTCAATGTTGTAGTACGGAGAACTAATCACAAACCACTAAACTTAGACTATGTACCAAGAGGTTTTGACAATGGGAGTGCAGGCCCATTGGAAAAAGTATATATATAAATTATAAATGAAGAGTATTGACTAGGAGAGGCAAAGGGCAAGTATTGTATTGTTTATTTTGAAGGGACATATTTAAATAGACCAACCCTTGTACTATTCTAGGGTCGTCTTCCATTTTTTGCATTCAAAGGTCCTACTATTCACTTCCATTTGGATAAGGATGGAGGAGTTTGCCTTATTTATTATTGCACAATTTGATCTTTCTCAAATCTTTGCTTTCCAATTATTTTTAGATTCTAAGCTATTTAAACTCGATTTGTAGCTGATTTGACGATTTCTAATTTTGTTTTAATAGAGTTTGAAAGTGATGAATAAAAAATCGATTGAGTTCTAAATCGGATTAAAAATTGTCGGAAGAGTTATAATTCGAAGTAAAAGTACCTTATTAAATGAAATACGTGATATATATTTACTAAATTAAACAGATAAATAGACAATATAGTTTAAATTATTAATATATGAAATGTGAGAGTTTGATTTGTCCAAAAAAAAAAAAAAAATAGTTTGATATATATATGTTGAGAATCGAACCTGTAATAGAAAAAAGAAAAATGTGAAAACATGGACACCAAGATTTATGTGAAAAACTCTTACGGGAAAAAATTACAGACATAAGAGAAATTTACTATTTGAAAATGAAGGTATAATGAGTTTTGTGATTCAAATATCAATATATAGAGAAAATAAATAACTCTAATGTTTGATATGTGTTGATCATTCAAGTAAAATTTCACTCTAATAATATAAATGACTCTAAATATTAAATATTATTGTTGAGATTGAAATTTTAGGATGCCCTATCATGATTTTTTCTACGTCGTCGTGTAATTTGACTAAAGATAAAATGGCAAAATGAAAATATAAAATGATAGTTGGGGCCCGGGGGAAAGAGATAAAAAGGGGCATTTTCTTCAAAAGTTTGACCGGGTGGGTCTTCGGTAGGAACGGACCAAGGCGAACCTTCCCAGTTCAGACCTGGCCTTTCTTGTGCGTGTGGCCTGGCCGGGCCATACAGAACAGCGCATTAAGGAAACCCCGCCGCCTCTTCCCTCCCCGCCTGCGCCGTCGATTGAACCGCAATCAACGGCTCCTCTTCATCTCCCACTAATTTGCCGACTTTCTCTGTTTGTTCGAGGTTGATGTTAACAACGCAGCTCCAGTTCTCCACAAATAATAAATATCTTAATTATTAATTATTTTTTGAATATTTTTGAGCGTCGGGTCAGAGCAAAGGGTAATTTAGTGCCAACTTTGACTGGGTCCAGCTGGAGGGAAGAATCCATCTCCTTCCTTGTCCCTTCGTCACTTTCTTCCTATATATACCATCCCCCTCTCTGCGCTTCTCCTCATTCACCATTCGAGCTTCCTTCCAGCCTTATACCCTTCGCTTTGAGTGATAGAGATTGAGAGAGAGAGAGAGATTGAGAGAAGAAGATTTCTTTTCGCAGTATTGATAAAAGTGATCGTTTTCTCTAATTTCATCAGAATGTCTAAGCTTTTCTCTGCTCTCGTCGTCGATGGATTCTCTAACGGCCTCGCCAGGTATTGATAAGCTCCATATTTTCTCTCCTATTTTCTCGGCTGCCAAACAGATCCTGTCTGTCCTTTCAATTCTGGCCTTTGTTACGTTATTCCGCCTTTTGTTTTTCCGTCGCTTGCGCTTTTCTTTTAAATTGACTGTATACAGCTTTCGGCTGGACGTCAGCGTAAAAAACAATTGATTATGGGGTTAATAACGTCATTGAAATATAAATTTAATAATTAGTGGTGGTTTTTGGACAGACGTGGATATGCGGCGGCGGCGCAAGGAGTTTTGTCGAACGTGGTGAAGGGTGGAGCGGCGGCTAGAGGCGGCAGCTTGATGAAGAAAACAGGGGATGAGAAAGTAGGGACCACCGAGAAAGTTTCGTGGATCCCAGATCCTGTCACCGGCTACTACCGGCCAGAGAATCGCTGCGACGAGATTGATGTGGCTGAACTTCGTGCGACGCTCTTAAAGAACAAAAACTAAAACTGAACCTCAGAGAGAGAGAGAGACAGAGAGAGAGAGGGAGAGAGAGAGAGAGAGAGAGAGAGTGATTGGAGAAAAGAGGAAGATGGGTGGCTGTAGAATCAACGAAGCAGAAAAGGGTGTGATTGTAAAGTAAATTTAACAATTGGTGGAAAGAGAGAGGAGGGGGAGAAGCTTGCTTGACTATAATCCCCTGGCTATGGCTGGTCTGATTTGGGCAATTAAATTGGATTACAATAAATGCAACAGTTCCCTCCTTTGTTATCTAATTTAATTTTACACCTGCCTAGTCTCTCTCTCCCTCTCTGAAGAGCACGAAAATATACACATAAAGTTTACACTTTTAGGTGGATTTCAAGGATGGAAAGATGAAGAACTCAAAATGAAGCACGTAGTAGGCAGATGAAGCAACGAAGGTCCTGCCCTCAGCTGCATCGTCTACTACCATTAACATTAGCGTTACACCTCTAAAACTTAAAAATGTTTTAAGACATACTTAGATTAAATAAAAACCATAATTAAGATTAAGATAGTGAGATGCGTATAACAGGGTAGTAGCCAGTCGGGTAGCTTGATTTTTTTTGTATTGTGGTTAGCATAAAATTGAGGAAAATAAAAGAGGGAAGATCTAAGCATTCGAATTTGGGACCATAAAAATGGATCATCAATGTTGTGTTTTGCAACCTGTAGGTTCAGATTTTATTCCCGCAAAACATCAAATTAAAGATTCTAGACTACACCATATAAAATGATCGTTTAATAATAATAAAAATTTGAAACAAGTCTTCTTTTTCAAATTTCACAACAACCCGTTACTATTTTCTTAATGAGAAATTAATCAACCCAACGCTAGATTTTAGGACTGCAACGTGTCAAATTTTGAAAAAATTTTGCAGATAAATAATATATTAAAAGAAAAGAAGATCGCAAACTTAATGGTCATATTTTTTGTCAAAAAACGTCTAGACATGCTTGTTGGATCGAAGAACAGACGTCTCTCAACGAGAATAGACTCGTTTCACTTACAATAAGCGTCCATTGTTTTACAACGGATGTCTCTAAACTTAAGGTGGACATTTCTTGTTCCACAATAGATGTCGCTTGACTTAAAATGAACATTGCTCAAATTAAGATGGATATTCCTTGACTTAAGACTAATGTCACTTCACTTATGACGAACGTCTCTCAACTAATAACAAACGTCCCTCCGCTTGCAATGTCATTTATCATTGAGTGACATCCAAAGATGCTAGAGGATAGGGGTGGGCAATAACCAACCAAGAACTGACCCGAAACCGAGATTTGATTTCGGTTTTTGGTTTTGGGTAGGAACTGAGAACCGACTCTCAATTCTAGGTCGATTCTCAGTTCTTGATTTATGAAACCGAGAACCGACCCATCTCCCCTACTAGAGGACGTTCATTGATGCTAAAAGACAACGTTGTTTAGTGTTAAAAACCGTCTATATTGACAAAAAAGCGTGATTGTGAGTTTTGCATCGTTCTTTTTACATAGTTCAAAATTTTAATTGTAAATTGTCCACAAAATTTCTTCAAAATTTGACATATTAGCAACACAAAGTCAAGTTTGTTTTGTTAATTTCCCTTTATTAATTCATAACTTTAAATCATGAATATCATGAAATTAAAGGGTACTCCATAGTCGATTGAGTTCATAATGCTAAAAAAGTTCCTCTATTTTAAGATCAAAATATTACATAAAATAAAATCATAGGCCATATCTAGAACCTCTTCGCTATGATAAAAAACTAACTATAAAGATAGAACATATTATTTTCCATGTTCCAAACAAGAAACACGCCGCAGTAGAGAATGATTTCTTCCTCCATTCTTACAGCCAATCACTACCTTCCAAGTTTACATGAATATCAAACCTCGTAATCTGCGGATTTGAGTTCTTAAATAGAAAGCCATTGGAATATGCTCAAGTCAAGAAATTCAGTCAGGGCGTGATAAAGTTTCAAGTAACTATAAAAAGACATGATAATTTATCAAGGTTCATAAATTTTGGGGACAATAATTTAGCTTCAGAGGACAAATAATGTAGTGAAAGATAAATCAATCACAAAGCCAAAACGCTTGCAATCTCAAATTAATAAACTCATCAAATTTAAACACATGATAAAACACACAAAAAAAAAGGGAGCAAAGGTGAGGGAAAAGTGCTAGTGTCAAGGAGCTGAACCAATACCATTGTGACGAACAGAAAGTACCAACCTCAAAGAAGGATTTTAAATCAAACCCTTGTTATGGCAATGAGACTCTGTTGTCTTAAGTTTTCCAAGTTTATCAGGCTTCTTCTGATGCGGACGAAGTTTGCATGTGATGCACCACAAATGCCTACCACATAAGATCCCCTAAAATATCATCCATCCACATCGCAGACGAATTCATAATAACAATTTGAGCACACTTCCCCATAAATTGATATACCATGAATGAAGATATGGTCATATAATTCAACTGCAGATACAATCTGAAGAAAAACTGCCAAGACCATTGCAACTGTCATATTAGTAGTGAACAGCCACAATCACCAGCAGTAGCAGATTATGTTCAGACCCATACTTAATCAGCTCACGTCCTTTAATCTCTTTATCAGTGTATCTAATGACTTCTTTTTGGCATTCTGCTTCATTGTTCGGCTTCCAAAAGTACCAAATAGCCGATCTGAAGGATCTCTCAGTTTCTCTGATATTGTCATAACTTTCTTGTAGTCTAGGCTGTAGAAATTTCTCTCACGAATAACAGGATTCAAAAAATTCTCGGGATGACTGCTCAAAAGCAAATTAATCATTTGCCTAGATTCAGAAAGGGCTGTCTTCAACTGATTAACATCTCCCTCTGGAAAAATAGGACTCTGATTATCCACAAACGATTCCAACAATTTAATGTCAACATCAAGTCCTATTAGAGCATTTACGTTAAACCTCTTGACAGAATCCGCAAGTAAAGCCCCAACAATCAGTTCTGATATGTGCAAAAGAACATCTTGTAGAACTCTTTTAAGGACTTGAGCAGGTAATATCTGCTGAGCTGTTGAAACCAATGTTTCCAAATATATGATAACTTCGTTCACATACTCATTACCATTCTGCAAAGGATCATCAGCCATCCAATTGACATTTTCAATCAACATCATGAACCCATCAACCTTTGTTTTAAGCAAACCAGACAGTGTGTCTTCTGCCGCATCCCTTGCTTTGCTCAGTGGAAACTGTCTCCTACCCCTCTCAGCCAACCTCAATGCAATTCCCGAAAGTTGTGCAGCATGACGAAAAAAGAAATCACAAGCACGCTCAAACACTGCCATATTTGCCGCGACCTGCATTGCCTGAGAAACTCCATGAACAGATGTACTAATTAGCTTTAGCAAAGCTCCATCCAAAACATCACTCAACAACCGGTCCAAATATTTTTTAACTACATCGTAGAAATCTAACTGCCCGCCATAAGACATAAAACTCACTGAATCCTCAACAAAGGAGCGAACAATTCGACAGCAATCTGGAACAGTGGAAGAAAATGGAGCAACATATGGAAATGCAGGCACAATATCCGAAGTTTGTATCTGGAATGAGAGTACGTTCATGGAGTACTCGTATTCCTTCTTCATCAACATCTGCTCAAATTTGTCAGCTGCCAATGCTTCAGTAATTTGTTTGCGACAATCAGATATCAACAATTCATGATACTTGTCTCTATGCTTGCCTAATACATCTAGCAATGCATCAACTGGGTAGCCATACCCACGCAAAGTAACTCCTAATAAACTCACATAGTCCTTAATCAACAACAGATGATTTGCAGTTTGCATCCTGGAGAATTGATCTTCTAGAACAGAACACATTTTACTCATAGCAGTATCCCACAGATTCTCAACCTCCATTTTCGATATCAAACCCCCACCAGTTCTAAATATTCGATCCTCCACTATGAAAAATCCAGCAATTTGAGCAAAGAAAGTTTGATGAGATTCGAGAAAGGGAGTCATGGACGACACCTGAAAGTCTGATGTCAATTGCAGCTTCCTATTCTCAAAGTAATATTGTTTGAACCGATCTTCTAGGCCTAAAGTTTGGTGTATATGCAAGGCTCTATACAAGGGAGTCAAATCAAATCTAAGCATTCCACTTCCACCATTGCCATATCCATCTTTTGCATCGTCACCAATTGTGCCTAGCTCGTCATCTTCCTCTTCTTGCAAAGCGTATACACAGTCTCTCAAACTCAGCCGGCTCTGCTCCTCCGCTTGCCTCTGCTTGATCCGCAGATCTTCTTCTCGTTGCCGAGCAGACGAGGCCTGGCTGATCGCTAACTGGCCCAAAGTCCGACTGACGGCGCGGATATCCACAAGCCAATCTCCGAATTCTTTGTTCACCTTTCTCTCTATATGCGAGCGAATCTCTGGAATTTTCTTCTCCAGCATCCTTTTCAGAGTCGACGAGGGCGTTTTGTCTAAAAAATCATTTTCAATAGTGTCAACGCACTTCAAAGCCATGTAGAAATTGTCGCTTTCGAGATGATGGTTCGCTCTCGAGCAGAGCTCCATCAGGCGTGTACAGTTACCCACAGATTCAATCGCGAGATTCAGGTTCTGAGAGACAGTTCGCGCTTCAACAAAGGCGTCGAGAGAAGAGAGGAGAGGAAGACCAACAGACTGGAGCTTGGAATTTGAATCAGAGAGCGAGGATTTAAGCGAATCGACATCGGAAAGTAGAGATCGGAGATCATCGACGGCGAGAATAAAGTCCTGGTAGTGAGCCTTGCATACCTCTTCGATCTCGGACTCTTTTGACCTAGAGAAGTGACGTAGATGATGAAGAAGAGTCTCAGGCTTCCCGGAGACGAAAGCTTTTCTTACAAACGGACCTAAATCCTCCCCGTTACCGATCGCAGAAGAAAGCAAAAGCTGGTCGAGTTTATCGGCAGAGTCCCCGCCGTTTGCAGTTGGGGCGACTTTCCGGCGACCTTTAGTGGACTGCATCGCGGGGAGGGGATGAGGGGACACCACTGTGATGGGGGGGGCGAAGACGGAGGAAATTGTACGGAGGAAATCGAGGGGAATGGAGCAGTTTTAGTTATTTGGATAGATTAGGTAGGAAAGCGGACAACATATTTTATCTCCTGTTGACGAAAATACCATCAAAGCTAGTAAGACAATGAGGTATCGAAGCTGGAATTTCAAAGTAAGACATGGGCATTTTGGTAAATTAAAGATTGATAAAGGGTAATTGGCGCTGAAAGGAGGATGATAGTTGACTTGGATCATTTAGGTAATTAGTATTAGTTAAACCTAATAAAAACCCAAGTTAACTAATTATATGTACATAAAAATGAATTTAGGAAAAGACTAAAAAAACAAAAATGTCCATTAAAAATTAAAAAAATAATAAAATTAAGTCATTTATTGACATTAATACCTGACATATATGCAACGTCACTCGATGCTCTCAGTACAATATTATTCACTTTTGGCATAAACCTGCACAATTTTATTTTTAGGATTAGTCCAAAACGCGTTACACTAAGTAGAGAAGGGAACCTAACTTATAAACCATGTATTTTTTACTCTCCCAAGTGATGCGAAATTGTGCACCTTTACTGATATGAGTTGGACTCACACTTAGGCCTTTCTTGACCTCCACAGGGCGGATTGTTGCAGCATATCTCACTTTTTTCTTTTAATGAAGTGTTTTGACTTAATTTCTAACCATATTAGTAATTTTTAACCCAATTCAAGTCTCGTCAATCTTCTCTCTGGCTATTTCGAACTTTGTCAATTGTGCTACAGAGTTCGAATTTAGGTTGAAAATTGCTAAAAGGATTAGAAATCAAATTAAAATACTTAATTAATTAAATGACGATCATGAAATTCCCACGCTAGATTTAAAGGAAAAATTAATGATAAAAGACGTGAAACATTGATATCTAAATTAGAACTTGCTCAATTTTTATTTAAAAATCAAAATTATTTTTTGGGGAAACAAGCAAAGGACAATGCAAGAGCAAAGACCTTATTAGAGACATCATCTTTCATCTGAATAGCTTGAGACAGAGAGAGATGAGTTGAAGATTAAGGGAAGTTAAAAGGTCTTGATGAATTCATAAATGTGGGAGCTGATTTCCTCTGGCTTCTCTTGGTTGATGAAGTGGGCTGCCCCTTCGATCACGACGACTTGTTCCAGATTTGGAACGTCTTTTTTGAATCCGCCTCCGTGAATGTAGTCCTTCACCCCCGGAAAATGGTACGTCACATCCAGGTCGCCGATGATGAATTTTGCCGGCACTTTGATTTGTTCACCTGTCCACGGAGCTGTAAACTCCCAGCTCCTGCACCATAATATGATAAACAGATCACCGGAGATGAACATTCAGTTCAAATCTAACATATTTAAAGACGATTAACCATAAGAAGAGAAGACGCCAACTAAAATGGAAGATTTTGGACTAGACAAGTTTTTCCAAATTGTTCAAGAGCTATTATCATCAGAAATGGATCATGAAATTGGAATGGAGGCGAATCGAAAGCAGTTTTTGAAAATGGATTTGAATCTGTTGTTGCCTATATATACTCTGTGATTGTGATTTTAAGGAAAGAATTCGATCGTACAGATCCAATGCACGGTAGTAGTTCAATCCTCCGGTGAAGCCCGACTTGTTAAATTTTCCGGCGAAATAATTGATATCGTCTTCCGATAACCAAGAAGGAAGAGAATCTGGACTAGGAAGCCCTCTGAATCCGATTTCTTTTGGTATAATTGGAGGTTGAGCACTGCGAGACGACAGAAGTTTCTCAAACAGATCTGTCGCGGGGATAGAGCCAAAATCTTCTTCAGCTTCCCCTGGTTCCTACAGAAGAAATTTCAACAGGGTAAATGCTAAATCCTGGATTGGATCTTCAGAACAACCCAGAAAACTAAAAATAAAGAGTTTAATTGTGATATGAAGACCAAGAACACTCCTACGAATTTCAATCCTACTCTCTCAGATTATTCAAAGATGAGTGCTGTATATGGAGTTTTATACATATGAGATAAAGGATACAGAAAGATGTAGACAAATGATATTAAAATAATATAAGACTGCAAATTACCAATGCATGGATAAGGATCAAAATACAAAACTCTCATTGAGACATCATTATTGCTTCATATTCTTTCTAAAATGTTCTTACAGCAGACCACTGCTCATATAGTTGAATTCTAACTCACCTGAAACCTACAAATATAGAAATCATCGCCAAGAACAGCCCTCAAACCCTCCACGATCTTGACATTCGGGTTTCTGGGCATAAACTGGACGCTCAAATTGACCAAGGCCTTGACCCTATCGGGACGGAAGGAGCAGAAGTACCAGGCAATGATGGCGCCCCAATCATGGCCGACCAAGAAAACCTGGTCGATACCCAAATGGTTAATCAGACCGACGAGGTCGCCGACAATGTGAAAGACGGTGTAGGATGTGTGAGAAGGGGGAGCATCGGAGTCGCCATAGCCACGAAGGTCGGGGGCTATGGCTCTGTAGCCTAAGGAAGAAAGGGAGAGGAGCTGGTGACGCCACGAGTACCATAGCTCGGGGAATCCGTGAAGAAAGAGAACTACAGGCCCTTCGCCGATCGATGCAAAGTGAATGTTTATTCCATTGACCTTCACTGTCGAGTGCTCTATCTTCTCCATTTTCTTCACCCTCTTCCACTTTGCCATTGAACTACCCCGTCTTCTATTTATAGACTTGGGAAGTACTGTGCTAATAAATTAAAGGGGAAATTGACCAAACAAATAAATTACAAGGGTCCTACTAAATAATTTTTATTTATAAATAAAATACTTAATTATAAAAAATAAATAACATAAACATAGATATTAACTTATAAAAATAATTTGACTATATTATTTTAGAAAACTCGAAAGGAAAAAGAGCTATTCTCCATAAAAAAAATTATAAGAATATGTGATTTCAAATATTTCAGTAAAAATAGTTAATACACATGAATAATGAATTTGATAAAATAATGTATACGTTGATTTTAATTTTATAATTTAGAATATTTTGTAAAATAATATATAATGTATTAATGTCCGATAATTTAAAACTGTTTTACTGTTTATAGGAAAATAATAACTTGTTTGTGTTTTTCCACAAAGAAAATAATAGATTTGTTTTTTAACAGAAAATGAGAAAGTCGTTTTTACTCTGAAGAAAGTAATTTTTCTTGAGTCTTACTTCAAGGACTCACTTTTCACAGTAAAAATAATAATATATTTTTTTTTTTATGGAAAACATAATCGTGGTGTTTGCTCAGTTTTTTTTCTTCATAGTTAAGTGTTTTATTTATTAGTAAAAATTATTTAGTGGTTGACTTGTTATTACTATTGTTACTGTTATTGAAGGTACTGCCAAAGTTCATAGTTAAAACCACTTGATTAATAAAGTAATCAACAAATTTATATGTTATATTAAACATAAACTAACATTAACTCGTCAAAATCAATTCTTGAAAGTGACATTTTTTATAAAAATAATTTGAGTGTTAAGGTTTTTATTTTTGTTGTCGATGGAAACAACATGTTTTAACATCGTTTTATAGGATCATTTAAAATGCATTGATTCAATAAAATATGCAAAGCAGACACAAAGAGCGTGCAGCATATATTCATGTCATAAGAATTAAAATTATGTGTCGGCAGTTAACCAAAGTTTATTAAAAAATAAGTATTCTTAAATTTACATTTGGGCTGGTTGTTTAAAATCATTTCTAGAATATTGAGGACGAATTTCTAGATATTAAAATAGCAAATAAATAATATGTGAATATCTTCTAAGCGAATTATATGAAAAAAAGTATATATAACCTTATTCATAAAATTAAATTATACAAATCGGGCTTATATGTTTTTTTTAGAAAATTAACAAAACAAATCCTAGTCGTTTAAAACCTCAAACTGTAGTGTTCACTTTCTAAGAATGTAACAATCGCAGAATACATAAAGAACAAAAAACACCAAGTATTTATGTGGTTCAAACTTTATTGTCCTACGTCCACGGACGAACATGTCGAGCTTCTTTGTATTTATTTCCTCAGGGTTACAATTACAGACGATTATCTAACCAGCAAAGGTACAAGAAAACAATCTTATAGATGAAAGAAAAAAATATGAGAAAACCATCTCTGCATTCTTCTTCCTCTTCAATGAATAGTGATCCTCTGTCCACCTCTGTTCTTTTTTGTTCAAATAGAGTAATTGATTTCTTAACCTAACCCATTCCTTAACCATTGCATGGCTATATATACTGTATGCAAACAAACGCCGGCTACACCCAATCAGCATCATGAGTTTTTAACCTTCACTTAACTGTCTTCATTAAGAAGTAAAGCTGAGTCATCATCACAATTCTCCACCTTGACACAAATTTACCAAAGAAAAAATCACTCGAACGTTTATATCATCATGTTATCAGAAACTTACCTGTCCTGAATATTCACTAAATTCAAGCAATGCTTGAACTTAGCTATAGGTAAAACTTTTGTAAACATGTCTGCAGGATTGTCATCTGTTCCAATCTTCTGAAATTTAATCTGACCAAGAGAAATTACCTCTCTTATAAAATGGTATTTCACATCAATGTGCTTCGTTCTTTCGTGAAAGATTGGATTTTTAGTTAGATGAAGAGCACTCTGATTATCACAATATACTATCATGTCTGAACTGTCAATTCCAAAGTCTTGAACCAGACCTTGTAACCACAAAGCTTCTTTAACTCCTTCACATGCAGACAAGTATTCAGATTCAGTGGTGGATAAAGCTACCACCTTTTGTAAACAAGCTTTCCAGCAAATGGCTCCTCCATACATTCTAAAGACATAACCTGATATTGATTTCTTTGAATCAAAGCATCCTGCAAAATCAGCATCTACATATCCAACTAGAATGTTATTGCTTAATTTGTGTCCTCCCAACATTAACTGTACGTTAAGTGAACCTGAAATGTACATCATGATCCACTTCAACACATGCCAATGAATTTTCCCAGGGTTTGACATGAAGCGGCTTGTTATACTGACTGCATATGCAAGATCTGGCCTAGTGCAGATCATTGCATACATTATGCTTCCCAGTATGTTTGAGTAGGAAATTCTATCCATCCATGACCTCTCTTCTTCTGTAGCTGGACATTGGCTTTTACTCAATTTAAAATGAGCTCCCAAAGGTGTAGATACAAGTTTTGCCTTAGAAAAATCAAATATGCTTAATACCTTTGTAAGGTAATGTTTTTGTGACAAGCAGATGATTTTGGCATTTCTATTTCTGCAAATGTCTATTCCCAGTATACGTTTTGTCTGCCCCATATCCTTCATGTCAAATTCTCTTCCAAGTTTAGATTTTAACTTTGAGATTGCAGTTGAGCTCTTTCCTGCAATAAGTATGTCATCAACATACAGTAATATAAAAATCAAATCTGATGTTCCTTCTCCTCTTTTGTAGACACAGTGGTCATATTTGCTTCTTGCAAAACCAATTTCGGAGACAAAGGAATCAAAACGTTTATTCCATTAGCAAGGTGATTGCTTTAGGCCATACAATGACTTGTGCAACAAACATACCTTGGAAGCATCAGAAGACATGAAACCTTCTGGTTGTGAGAGGTATATCTTTTCTACTATGTTGCCATGTAAAAATGCAGTTTTCACATCCATTTGCTCCAACTCCATATCTAGAACAACAATAACAAGAGATAGAAAAACTTGTATGGAGGTTTGCTTAACCACTGGAGAGAAAATCTCAGTAAAATCAACTCCCTTTCTCTGGGAGAACCATTTTGCTACAAGCCTCGCTTTTTATTTAGCTTTGTTTGTAGGATTTACTCCGTCCTTTAGTTTGTAGATCCATTTACAGCCTATGATCTTCTGAGATGGCAGTTTGTCAACTAAGGTCCATGTTTTGTTCCTTTTAAAAACTCAATTTCCTCCTGCATTGCTTTTATCCACATGTTGGAGTCTGCCCGATTTATTGCTTCTTGGTAGGATACTGGTTCACTATTTTTTCAGATCAGTGGACACCAGTAGGGCATATGCTATTATATCAGCATATCCAAGTCTTTGAATTGGTTTGATTACCCTTCTGGATCTATCTCTGGTCAACTGATAATCCATAGGTTCATCTTCATGATCTGGAGTTGTAGCATCAATTTGGTGATCTTCTATTTCAGTCTGGGCTCCCTAAGATGAAGTATCATCATTTTCTAGATCGAGCTCCACCTCAAACTGATTTACAGGTGATGCCTCTGTCTTTTTCTCAATTGGAATATCAGCTGCTGTCTTTAATGGAAATTCACTTTCATTAAATACAACATCTCTATTGATGATGACTTTTTGATGTCCTGTTTCAAGTGACCACAACCTGTATCCTTTCATTCCTTCTTGGTAACCAAGAAATATGCACTTTTGTGATCTTGGTTGGAGTTTGTCTTGTTTGTAGTGTGCATATGCAGCACACCCAAATACCCGTAAATTGTTGTAGTCTGCTGGATACTTGTGCCACATCTGAAATGGGGTTTTGAAGTCCAATGCAGAGGAGGGAGATGAGTTTATGAGATATGATGCAGTTTTCACTGCTTTCGCCCAAAAACTTCTTGGCATTCCAGCTGTAAGAAGCATGCATCTCACTCTATCCAGTATTGTCCGATTCATTCTCTCAGCCAAGTCATTTTGTTGTGGTGTGTAACTAACAGTGTGGTGCCTGATGATTCCTTCGGATTTGCAGTAATCATCAAATTTTCTTGAACAAAACTCCATCCCGTTATCTGTTCTAAGTTTCTTCACCCTTTTAGACGTCTGGTTTTCAACCATAGTTTTCCATGTTTTAAATGTGTCAAACACCTTACCCTTTGTCTTGAGACAGTAAACCCACAATCTCCTGGAGAAATCATCAATAATGAACATGAAGTAATGTGCACCTCCCTTTGATGTAATCTTCTCGGGTCCCCATACATTAAAATGGACGTAGTCCAAAATTCCTTGAGTTTTATGCACTGCTCTATTGAACTTCACTTGGCTGCTTTTTCCAAGAATGCAGTTTTCACAAAATTTTAGTTCTGCATTTTTATATCCTGTCAACACATTTTGTTTATTCAGTTCATGTAAGCTTTTGTCACTTACATACGCCAACCTAAGATGCCATAACTCAGCGTTGCTCTATAGATGCTTTATGACATGGATGCCTCACCAGTAATTTTTTTGCCTTGAAGGACATAGAGTCCATTTTGCAACTTGCCTTTCATCACTGTAAGGATCCCCTTTAACACCTTCATTATTCCATTTTCAACCCGGACTATACAACCAGACTTGTCCAACATGCCAATTGACAGCAAGTTTCTTTTCAATTGTGGAACAAATTTGACATTTTGAATCACTCTGATAGAGCCATCATGCAATCATTTGGAGATATCCTTCCCCCTCAATTTGACAGGATTGATTATTTTCGAGTAACACTTTTCCTCCTGCAGTTTTTGTGAAACCTTGCAACCATTCCTTTCGAGGTGTCATGTGAAATGAACAACCTGAATCTAGTACCTACATGTCACTTGAGTATGTCGCCGAGGCCACCAAGACCTCTGAGGATTCATAGCCATTAGAGGCAACAACAACATCCCCTTTCTCAGTTTTCTTCTCATTTAGTTTTCTTTTCCTTTAGTAGCAATCTTTCTTGAAATGGCCTTCCTTGTGACAGAAGAAACATCTTCGGCCACTTTTAGACTTTGATTGGGATTTCCCCCATGTGTTTTTCTGATCTCTATTCTGTGACCTCCCTCTGGTAAATAATTCCTCTCCATCGGAGTGATCTTTTATATCAGTACGTTTCTGAAGCTCTTTTCAGTTTAGAGCAGCTTTTACTTTAGCCATTGTTAATGTCTGCTTACCATACAACATGGTATCCATGAAGTGCTCATAAAATTTCGGTAATGAACTGAGCAAAATTATGGCTTGATCCTCTTCCTCTATTTTCACACCGATGCTGCTCAAGTCAAGAAGAATTCTGTTGAAGTCGTCTAGGTGTTTTCTCATCTCTTTCGAATCCTCCATAGTTAACGTATAGATTTTCTTTTTTAGGTACAATTTGTTGGCTAAAGATCATTTCATATAGAGAGCCTCTAATTTCCACCAAATAGATAAAGCTAAACTTTCTTCAGTAACCTCTCTTAAGACCTGATGCACCCCAAGGTCCTATCATCCGGACTCGAGCCAATAGGCTCTTTGCTTATATAATTAGTTACTATTTTGTAGGATTGAATAAACTAGAATAACTTGAGCACGAACCAACACATGATGACAAGGAGGCTCCTCGACATTTAATCACATTTTGACCGAGGACAATTAGGAATTAACTTCCATGGAAGCTTGGAGAACGACCCATCAACTATGGACTTAGATAAGCTCACACACTTAATCAAATGGGTGGGACTAAGTCCAATTGGAGAAGAAAAGAAAGCCCACACATCCTTGGCCCAATTGCTCTCCTTAAATGTATTAGGTGGCCTTGGAATTACTAAAAGAACTTTACATCTTCCTAGGTAAGCCTTGTCTCACCAAAGAATGATCTAGAGATGGCAATTCATATTCCAAGATACTCTTGTTGTTTTCTAGGCTCTTTTCATTTCCCTAGGTAATGAATCTTCCCTCTTTCTCATCCCCCTTCTTCTAAGTAATTAATGTTTGTCTTTGTTTGCTAATGACCTTTCCTCTTCTTAGGTGGTTGGTTATTAGCATCTATTTATTACTTGCATTGTAAGTTGTGTCCAAGATGAGTTATATATACCCCCCTTTTGTAATTAAAAAAAAATCAACTTTGAATCAAAAACTCTTTTGTTTAGTTTGTGAAATTCTTTCACTCTCTTTTTGCTATCCCTTATTTTGGTGAATGATATCCAAATTGAGTGTTAGTAGATTTGGTGAGTCATATCCAAATCGTAGCTTGGTGAGTCATATCCAAGCTAGCCTCCATTTTTCTTGGTGAGTCATATCCAAGCGAAGTGTGAGTGTACATCAATTAACTTGATCCCTCAAGTTAATCCTCTCTCCATCAACTTAGCAAGACGAGCTAGGTCTATTCCACCAAAAATAAGTCCAAGCACCCCCACGGATCTCCCTTGTTCCTCATTTCACTTCCGCATTGTTCCAAACCCCCGTTGGGACACATCAAGATCTCATCGCCAAGACTTAAAAGAATTGCACTATGTGCCTTGGATTCAATATCTTCTGCCTTATTGTAATCGGTTTCTTGAAAGAGTTTGATGAAATTCTCATCAATGGCCTGGGCTAGACCTTGATGGACCAATAACGCCTTCATCTTTATCCTCCAAAGGCTAAAGTCGTTGTTGCCGGTGAATTTGTCTACCTCAAACTTCGCCATCAAATCAAGATTCAATCTTTAAGAACTGAACGTCGATTTCACGCTCACCGCACCAATTGTAGTGTTCACTTTCTAATAATGTAACAATCACAGAATATAGAAAGAACAAAAAATACCAAGTATTTACGTGATTCGGACTTTATTGTCCTACGTCCACGGATGAACTCGTCGAGCTTCTTTGTATTTATTTCCTCAAGGTTACAATTACAGACGACTATCTAACCAGCAAAGGAACAAGAAAAAAATCTTACAGATGAAAGAAAAAATATGAGAAAACCATCTCTGCGTTCTTCTTCTTCTTCAATGAACAGTGATCCTCTATCCGCCTTTGTTCTTTTTTGTTCAATCAGAGTAATTGATTTCTCAACCTAACCCATTCCTTAACCATTGCATGACTATAGATACTGCATGCAAACAAACGCTGGCTACACCCAATCAGCATCATGAGTTTTTAACCGTCACTTAACTATCTTCATTAAGAAGTAAAGCTGAGTCATCATACAAACTAGGAAAAATAAACGATGCAAACCTTGCAGTCAAATTTTCCATCGTAAAATGTCAAGACAAATATCACCGTCACGTTAACGTCACGGACCGTCCAACAGTGACGTCCCAGGATCAACAACGGACGCCCTTCAACGACGAGAAACGTCCAATGCATATCCATAAGGAGGGACATTCTTGGAGCCGCTTGATGAAAAGATGAACGTCTTTGTTTGCCGTTGGATAAAGAGACGAACGTCCTTCAACGATGATAGATATCTAGGGTGGGAGGAGAGACACTGACAGATGAAAGTTCATGCTCGTTAGATTGAGGGACGGATGTCCCTCAACAAGGATGGATGGTTAGGATGGAGGATGATCATCCTTCAAAGGCTCTGGCGGACGATGGTTCATGTCTGTTGGATCGAGCGATAAACATCTCTGAATGAGAATGGACGGTTAGGATGGAGGATGACTATTCTCTAAAGGCGCTGGCTGGTGATGGTTCATGCCTGTTGGATCGAAGGACAGACGTCCCTCAACAAACATGAACGACTATGATTGTAACGCCATGAAGCGTTGAAATCTTTTTCTTATCATTTTTTTATAATAACATGTCAATTATAAAAGTCATGCTTTTAAAAGTCATTAGTAGTATAATTCTAAAAAATTAAAACTCATTTAAAACATAGTAAATATCCAATGAAATAAACTTCAATGTTTATGAATAAAACTAGATATAAAAAAACATAATAATTATAAATGAGAAAAGTCTTTCATTTTAAAATGGGAAAATGACAAATCAACCATCGTGGTTTGCGATCAATGACAAGTCAACCATGGTAGTATATTTTCTAACAAGTTAACCACTGACGTATAGGAAAATGAAAAATCCAACATCAAAGTCACATTCGCCGTTAAAAATGAAACTGGCCGCCGGGGCGGCGTTCTGGGAAACAGCCGCAGCGTCCTGGGAAACTGCGACGACGTCCTGGAAAACCGCTGCGGTGTACCAAGACACTGCGACAGTTTGACCTGTTAAAAATGTTTGATCGCAAATTTGAGGGCTTAAACGATTGATTTTGGGGCCGAGAAAAGGTAGCTTCAGTTTGATACCTTGTTTAGCCAATTCTGACACCTGTAGCCAAAGTTATGGTCATTTGAAGTTGAAGAGGTCAAAAATCTAAAAAAAACATTGGATTCGAAAAATATATACATAAGAACTTTGAAGTAGACATGAAACACTAAAAATCAAGAACCGTTGCGGACTTTGAAGTAGCCATGCATGAAAAACAGATCGTTTTTCATAGCTCTCAAAGTAGCCATCGCAGACTTGGGATGCCGCTGCGATTTCCCAGGACGCCGCGGCTGTTTCCCAAGATGCAGCCGCGGTGTCTCGGGACACCGCTATGGTTTCCTAGGACACCGTTGCGGTTTCCCAGGACACCGTGACGGCGTCTTGGGAAACCGAAGCGGCGTCTTGGGAAACCATCGCTGCGTCCCGTCTCATTTTTAATGGTGAACGTGACAGCGATGTTGAATTTGTCATTTTATTATACGTCAGTGGTTAACTTGCTAAAAACTATACCATAGTGATTGACTTTTCATTAATCACAAACCATGATGATTGATTTGTCATTTTCCCTTTTTAAAATTTTGTTTCTTTTCATTTTAATACCCATAGTCAATCTCAATTCAAACAACGCCCCACCTTTCCTATTAGTATACTTAAAAATTGATATACACCTAACATTTTCAAGTCGCGACAATTGTCGGTTAATTAGATGTTATAATCTTTGCTCTTATCTAATTTTTAACTATTTTAGTAATTTTTAACCCAATTTCACGTCCCATCAATCTCTTTCTGACAGAGTTTGAATTCTAATTAAAAATTATTAAAATAATTAAAAATTGAGTTAAAATATCTTATTAAATGAAAATCACGAAATTCCCACGCAAGATTTAATGAAATTCCCATCTCAATTACAACTTGCTCAATTTTTATTTAAAAATCAAAATTATTTTTTGGGGAAACAAGCAAAGGACAATGCAAGAGCAAAGACCTTATTAGAGACATCATCTTTCATCTGAATAGCTTGAGACAGAGAGAGATGAGTTGAAGATTAAGGGAAGTTAAAAGGTCTTGATGAATTCATAAATGTGGGAGCTGATTTCCTCTGGCTTCTCTTGGTTGATGAAGTGGGCTGCCCCTTCGATCACGACGACTTGTTCCAGATTTGGAACGTCTTTTTTGAATCCGCCTCCGTGAATGTAGTCCTTCACCCCCGGAAAATGGTACGTCAGATCCAGGTCGCCGATGATGAATTTTGCCGGCACTTTGATTTGTTCACCTGTCCACGGAGCTGTAAGCTCCCAGCTCCTGCACCATAATATGATAAACAGATCACCGGAGATGAACATTCAGTTCAAATCTAACATATTTAAAGACGATTAACCATAAGAAGAGAAGACGCCAACTAAAATGGAAGATTTTGGACTAGACAAGTTTTTCCAAATTGTTCAAGAGTTATTATCATCAGAAATGGATCATGAAATTGGAATGGAGAATCGAAAGCAGTTTTTGAAAATGGATTTGAATCTGTTGTTGCCTATATATACTCTGTGATTGTGATTTTAAGGAAAGAATTCGATCGTACAGATCCAATGCACGGTAGTAGTTCAATCCTCCGGTGAAGCCCGACTTGTTAAATTTTCCGGCGAAATAATTGATATCGTCTTCCGATAACCAAGAAGGAAGAGAATCTGGACTAGGAAGCCCTCTGAATCCGATTTCTTTCGGTATAATTGGCGGTCGTGCACTGCGAGACGACAGAATTTTCTTAAACAGATCTGTCGAAGGGATAGAGCCAAAATCTTCTTCAATTTCCCCTGGTTCCTACAGAAGAAATTTCAACAGGGTAAATGCCAAATCCTGGATTGGATCTTCAAAACAACCCAGAAAACTAAAAATAAAGAGTTCATTTGTGATATGAAGACCAAGAACACTCCTACGAATTTCAATCCTACTCGCTCAGATTATTCAAAGATGAGTGCTGTATTATGGAGTTTTATGCATCTGAGATAAAGAATACAGAAAGATGTACACAAATGACATAAAAAAAAAGACAAGACTGCAAATTACCAATGCATGGATAAGGATCTAAAAACAAAGCTCACATTAAGACTTCATTGTTGCTTCATGTTCTTTCTAAAATGTTCTTACAGCAGACCACTGCTCATAAAAGTGCTTTCACTAACCAAAAGTCATTTATCATTTTACTCAAACACAGATCCACAATTGATTCCAGTCCTGTGAAGTCAAGACGACTACAAATTTTGTCAAACATTAAATAATCCAAACAACCATTTAATGCCTGAAAATTATTGATATTCCAGTAGCAGAGGAGTAAATATCAAACTAAGCACTGGTTCGATTGAGTTGTTCTAGCACTAAGAATAAAAAATCGAATATAATTTAGTAGAATTCTAACTCACCTGAAACCTACAAATATAGAAATCATCGCCAAGAACAGCCCTAAAACCCTCCACGATCTTAACATTCGGGTTTCTGAGCATAAACTGGACGCTCAAATTGACCAAGGCCTTGACCCTATCGGGTTGGAAGGAGCAGAAGTACCAGGCAATGATGGCGCCCCAATCATGGCCGACCAAGAAAACCTGGTCGATACCCAGATGGTCAATCAGACCGACGAGGTCGCCGACTATGTGAAAGACAGTGTAGGATGTGTGAGAGGGGGGAGCATCGGAATCGCCATAGCCACGAAGGTCGGGGGCTATGGCTCTGTAGCCTAAGGAGGAAAGGGAGAGGAGCTGGTGACGCCACGAGTACCATAGCTCGGGGAATCCGTGAAGAAAGAGAACTACAGGCCCTTCGCCGATCGATGCAAAGTGAATGTTTATTCCGTTGACGTTTACCGTCGAGTGGTGTATCTTCTCCATTTTCTTCCCACCCTCTTCTTCTTCTGCTACAAAACTACCTCGTCTGCTATCCTTCCTTTCTTTTTTTATAGTAACTTAAAAGAAATTTGTTGAGAAAAAGAATCCACATATGAAGCAGAATAAAAATTTTGTTTTTTTTCTTTCTTTGTGCAATCAAATAGACAAATCAGACCAACAAAATTAACGAGATTAATAACACCAATTTTTAGCGTGAAAAACCCCAAATTGAATAAAAATCACGGGATCTGTAGGCCGCTTAATCAAACCTTCCACTATAACAATAATAATGGGTACACCAAAGTTCTCTCTAGTTCAACAAACTAGAGACATACAATAATCATCAAAATTGAACAATCTAATCTTGGATGATAACAAAAAACCGTAAGAGAGGATAAACCTAGGGTTACCGAAAGTGCAGTCCCATTTTTACCCTAACCTGCCTCCTTGGAGAGCTCAGACGACGATCTCCACCATTCAGATTGATGCCCAGAAAGTCACGAACCCGCTGTCAAAATTTCAAGCCGATCCAACGGTCCAAACTCTGGCAAACTGAACTTTTCTGAAACTGCCGGCCAAAAATCCGAATCTGTATTTTCTTCTTCTCTCTCACTTTCTTTCTCTCTCAATCTAGGGTTTCATTAAAACCCCCTTTTATACTCAACTCATGAAATATGGGCAGAGCCCAACAAATCTCCCCCTCGGCTCATATATCGGGCTCTAGCGTGACCGCTTTCTGCCTGCAAGTTTTAAGCTTCTCTTGAGGCAAAGTTTTCATCATCGTGTCAGATCCACTCTCATCATAGTCAATACCTTTTGTCTGACTGAATTCTTTCACAACTATTCTCGCCATGTACCTTGGCTGTAAGTTGTTCTCATCTGACTTCAATCTGAACATCCGCTTGTTTTTCAAAGCTCTCTTACCTTTCGGTAGTTTCACAAAGTCATAAGTGTTATTATCATGCAAGGACTTTATCTCATCTTGCATTGTATACAACCACTCGTCTTTCTTCTCATGCGAAAGAACCTCCTCATAAGTCTCTGGTTCTCCCCCTTCAATGAGTAATACATAATCACTGGTAGAACATCTTCTAGAAGGTTCCCTATCTCTGTTGGACCTTCTCAACCGGTGGCTCTATTGGGTTTTCTTCAATTGATTCATATCAACTAGAAGAGGATCACCTGTCTGTGTATCTCTGTTATCAGGCATTGTAGGTAGACGAACCATACCTGCATCAACTTGCTTTTCATTGCTAGACTCTGGTTTCTCTGTCCCATCAAAGTCTGCAATGGTTTGGTCTTCCAAAAAGACTGCATCTCTACTTCTGATAACTTTCTTGTTAATCGGATCACAAAATCTGTATCCAGACTCCTCATGACTGTACCCAATGAAAATACACTGCCTCGTTTCACTGTCAAGTTTAGATCTCTCATCTCTAGGGATATTCACAAATGCCCTGCAGCCAAAAACTCTCAAGTGCCCATACGAAACATCTTTCCCTGACCACACCCTTTGAGGTATATCATGATTCAAAGGAATTGAAGGCGAAAGATTTATCAAGTCAACCGCTAAACTCATTGCCTCCCCCCAATAGGGTTTCAGAAGCTTTGCATGAGAGAGCATACAACGGATTCTGTCATTAATCATGCGGTTCATTCTCTCTGCAACTCCATTGTGCTGGGGTGTTTTTGGTTCTGTTTTTCTAAACTTGATCCCATGAGTTCTACAGTACTCCTCAAATGGCCCTCTGTATTCACCACCATTATGTGAGCGAATACATTTCAGTTTCTTGCCAGTTTCCCTCTCAACTGACGCCTTGAAAATTTTGAAGAACCCTAAAACTTGATCTTTAGTCTTCAAAGCATAGGCCCATACCTTTTTGGAATGATCATCAATAAAGGTAATATAATAACGAGCACCACCATGACTCATAGTATCCATAGAGCAAATATCAGTATGCACCAAATCTAACACATTTGGTCTTCTCGACGGAGGCAAGCTTTTAAAGGATAACCTGTGTTGTTTACCAACTGAACAATGAGTGCATACCTCTAGCTCTGTAAACTTCAAACTAGGAACTATTTGGTTCTGAGAAAGCTTCTGAATACTTTTCTCACTCATGTGTCCAATGTTGGGAGTAATATGCCCAACAAGCAAATGTAATAGAACACTTTTGTAATATATGAATAAATTTATATTGATTGATATTATGTTAACATTTTATATTATGTTTTATAAAATTCATAGAAAATTCCTTGGTTATTTATGCTAACTTTATATTAGCATATATATTGTATATATGTGGGATAAAATATAAAGAGTAATAACCAAAATATGTCCATGACTTATATTTGAAGTATGGAATCTTCAAATAGTTCATAGTCATAAACATAGTTTATCTCATTAAGAATGTATAGTCATATCCTGACTAAATATGTAGTGACATAAGATAAATATATTTTATATAATATGATTATATAGGACTGGACCAGATATAATTACATTGTTCTAATAATTTCCGTTAGATATAGAACAATTAATTTTATCATAATGATGGTCATATATGTATGATCTTAATTCGTTGTATTTAATAAACTCCTATTTTTGTTTTAATTTATTCTTTGATTTACTCGGTAAAGTTTTGTACAAGTTACGATTCGTATACCTTGTATATTGGGACTAAATTAAAATGAATAGCTGAGAATGTTAATATCTATACAATGAAATCCATTCCATAGATTCCCTTGTTTGTTAGTTCAAGGATTGAATAATTAGCACACAATTCATAATCGTTATGAATTAATTATTCAATTAAGAACTAATAGTAGTCAAGGAGAAAGAAGCAATATGAGAGGTTAACGGATGATAAACCTAGCTCTATTGTGAATCTAAATGGAGGGTTAATGCATATGTAATGACTATATCAATGGACATTACTTTAAGTAAAAATACTCTATAGTTTTGAGAGTGCAACTCTAAGTATTTAGTGGAATTACTTTAGAGTTAATAATTATGTTAATTAATATAAAGAGTTTATATTAATTAACAAAATATTATTGGAGCTTAAAACTATAGGTCCATTGGTCCCTTTGTCACCTTCTATCATTATTCGAATAACAGAAAAATGAACAAATAAGATTAAATAATTAATTATGAATTAATTATTTAATACACTCAATAATAAGTTTATTATTATTATTTTTTCATTAGATGAAATAATTGAATTATTGATTATTCAATTAATTAAGACAAAATGACAAAAGTTGTTAAAGTTAATATATTTGTTATGTTTCATTAAATGAAACAAATTGAATTATTGATTATTCAATAAAGTAATAAATATGAAGTAACTTTTAAAAATAGTTTTTAAAATGAATTTTGTCAAATTTGAATTAATGTCAAATTTGATTTAATGTAATGACCTTTTATTTCCCATAACATTTTTGTTATAAATGTGTTATAACTTAAATGTGCCAAGTGTTGAAATATAGTGAAAAGACTTTTGATTTTCATAACATGAGGAATTTATAGGGTTTTTTCTCTAAATGCCACAATGGCCATTATGGAGAAATACCACTATAAATAGAGGTCAAATTTCATTAGCAAAAGAGTTTTTGAGTTTTTGAAATTTTTGAAAAAGAAATCCATTTTGAGAGAAAATTTTTGTCTTCCGTGTTGGCTTTAGAAAATTGTTTTCTAAATCCAAATAGATCGTCTCATGTGTTGAGAATACGATCTTTCATAAATTGAGTGTTATCTTGTTTCGTTCATCACGCCCACACGTGCTTATTTGAGGTAAAGAGGATTGG
This sequence comes from Begonia loranthoides, assembly GCA_022433065.1. Lineage (NCBI taxonomy): Eukaryota > Viridiplantae > Streptophyta > Magnoliopsida > Cucurbitales > Begoniaceae > Begonia > Begonia loranthoides. The sequence continues at coordinate 3,329,926 of CM039472.1, read as the reverse complement.
CGGAGAAGATCGACGGTTGATTTAGTACCTGTGTGAAGTGAGCTACAAAGGTAACATTCTTTATTTTTAAATTAGATCTAAATACATATTATTATTAATATATTATAATAACGATCCATTTTTATGTTCATGATAAAATTGTTTTTTCATGATACATAGGTTACGCATGTTACCGTTGTTGTGAACATCGGTAATTCCGCCGTGCGAGGGAACCTAAAAACCAACATCCAAGCCTCATATGCCATAGTTGAGTAGACGAGTCCTCAACTGTATCCACTTCACCCCTATAAAAAGTAGCATGCACCAAATAAAGAGAATTCTGTTTATTTCCTCTGGCAACCACCAATGACCCCTTAATGAGCTTCCATTTACTTTCACCAAAGTGGTTATGGTATCCCTCGTCATCAAGTATACCAGTGGAGATCAAATTTAGACGGATATCAGGAACATGTCTCACATTCTTCAGACGCAATCGGCATCCGGCATCAGTATTCATGTAGACATCACCCATGCCTACTATCCTGCACTCTGCATTGTTCCCCATCTTCACATGACTAAACTCACCAACACTGTAGGTAGAAAATACATCACGCTGAGAAGTAACATGGTATGAAGCACCCAAATCTACTACCCAACGAGGATCCTGACATGTGAGATTAACACTGCTATCATCGCAAATACTAGTCACATCTCCATCTACAGCTGCTGTAGTATTGTCATCATCAATCTTCTCTTTATCTTTCTGAACGTGTTTTTGTCTCAACCATTTTCTGCATTGAGATTTCTTGTGCCCTGGCTTGTCACAATAGAAACATCTGAAGTCACTCCTTATCTGAGACTTCCCTCGTGATCTGTCATTACTGTCACGACTCTTCTGATTTCTACTCTTGCTTCTACACTGTTTCTCTGAAACTAGCACCTGACTCTGTGTAGTTAGCCCTCGCTCTTTTCTTCTGTTTTCTTCATTCAACATACTTTCTTTCACCATCTTCAAAGTGAGAACACCATCTGGAGCGGAATTGCTAAGAGAAACAACAAGAGTTTCCCAACTATCAGGCAATGAACTAATCAAACATAAAACATGTATCTCATCATCTAGCTTCATGTCAAGTGCAACCAACTGATTCAGAATTCCCTGAAAATCATTCAAGTGATTAGAAACTGGAGTTCCATCTGTGTATCGAAGATACATCAATTTCCTGAAAAGAAAAGTCTTGTTCTGCACATTCTTCTTTTCATACAACTCCCTTAGAGTCTCCCAAACCTTGCTGACGTTTGTTTCATTGGCAACATATTGATAAACACTATTATCAACCCACTGTCAAATTTTGCCAACTGCTTTTCTATTCATCTTAACCCAATCTTTTTCTGACATCTCGTTTGGTTTGCCCTCATCTCCCAAAAGTGTGTCTTCATAATCTAGACAACATAATAGGTCTTCCATTCGCGACTTCCATATCGAGTAATTGGTAGCCGTGAGCTTAATCATAGTATTGCTACTATTACTTGACTCTTCAATTTGAAAAACACAAGAATAACCACCAATTCAACCTGGCGATCTGATACCACTTGTTGAGAAAAAGAATCCAAATACGCAGCGGAATAAAAATACTTTTTTTTTTCTCTCTTTGTGCAATCAAATAGGCAAATCAAACCAATAAAATTAACGAGATTAACAACACCAATTTTTAGCGTGGAAAACCCCAAATTGGATAAAAACCACGGGACCCGTAGGCCGCTTAATCAAACCTTCCACTATAACAATAATAATGGGTACACCAAAGTTCTCTCTAGTTCAACAAACTAGAGGCATACAATAATCATTAAGATTGAACAATTTAATCTTGCAAGATAACAAAAAACCGTAAGAGAGGATAAACCTAGGGTTACCAAAAGTGCAGTCCCATTTTTACCCTAACCTGCCGCCTTGAAAGCTCAGACGACGATCTCCATTGTTCAGATTGATATCCAGAAAGTCACGAACCCGCTGTCAAAATTTCAAGCCGATCCAACGGTCTAAACTCCGGTAAATTGAACTTTTCTGAAACTGCCGGCCAAAAATCCGAATCTGTATTTTTTTCTTCTCTCTCACTTTCTTTCTCTCTCAATCTAAGGTTTCATTAAAACCCCCTTTTATACTCAACCCATAAAATATGGGCCGAGCCCAACAAAATTGACCAAACAAATAAATTACAAAGTCCTACTAAATAATTTTTATTTATAAATAAACAAATAAATAACGTAAACATAGATATTGACTTAGAAAAATAATTTGACTTTATTGTTTTATAAAACCTGAAGGGTAAAAAAGTTATTACCAAGGAAAAAATTAAGGTAAATGACAAATTAACCATCGTAGTTTGTGATCAATAACAAGTCAACCATTATGGAAATTTTTTTAACAATTTAACCATTGACGTATGGAAAAATGACAAAACCAACATCGCGGTAACAGAAAGTTTCAAAGAATACAACACGTTAAACCCAATAAGATTCATCCTCTTTCCTCGGACCGTCCTTTCATCTTGCATCTGTTAATTTTTCTTCCGCCATTAACAACAGAAGCAAAAGCTGGCCGTAGCGAATCAGCTCCAAGACACCATAAAAATCGCGGTGTTTGTGCACAAGACACCGCGAAAATGAATCATAGAGACCGCGATCTCGTGGTGTCTGAAAGCCGCTATGAACTGTGAAGGTAGCCAAGCATGAAAAACAGAGATTCAATGTTTTGCGAATTCAATGTTTTTATTAGATTTTTGACCTCTTCAAGTTCAAAAGACCATAACTTTGGCTACGGGTGTCAGAATTTGGTGCAGAAGATATCAAATCAAAGCTCTCTCAGAAATCTACGACACGCCATGGGTAAACTCCATCATCCCCTTTTCTCAGTCCCAAAATCAATCGTTTAAACCCTTAATTTTGCGATCAAAAATTATTTCAGAACGTCGGGGCATTCTCTGGTGTTCTGATTTTCAGAATTTGGGTGCCTTGTCAGCTTGTTAACGGTGAACGTAACTGTGATGTTGGATTTGTCATTTTTCCATACGCTAGTGGTTATTTTGTTAGAAAATATACCATAGTGGTTGACTTGTCATTGATCACAAACCACGATGGTTAATTTGTCATTTACCCAAAAAATTATAAGAATATGTGATTTCAGAAATTTCAGTAAAAATTTTTTCAAATTCATTATTCATGAATTTGAGAAAATAATGTATAAATTAATTTAAATTTTTTTAATTTTATAATTTAGAAGATTTTGTAAAATAGTATATAATGTATTAATGTCCAATAATTTAGAATTGTTTTACTGTTCATAGGAGAATCACAACTTATTTATATTTTTTCATAAAGAAGATAATATATTTGTTTTTTAACTGCACAGGAGAAAGTCATTCTTACTCTGAATAAAATAATCTTTCTTCAGTCATACTTCATGAACTCACTTTCTTAAGTGGAAATATAATATTTTTAAACAAAAAACATAATCGTAATATTCACTCTGTTTTTTTTTTTTTACATAGTTGAGTATTTTATTTATTAGCAGAAATTATATAGTGGTTGACTTATTATTGTTATTGTTATTGAAAGTACCACCAAAGTTCATGGTTAAAACCACTTAATTAATAATGTAATCAAAAAATTTTTATATTATATTAAACATAAACTAACATTAACTCGTTAAAAAAAAATTTGAAAGCGATATTTTTTTATAAAAACTAGTTTTTTGGGTACGTGCACCGCACATATGTGTCAAATTTGACATATTGTTTTTTAACGATAAGTATGATAATTGAAAAAAAAAATGTATTAAAATAATATGCATTATATTATTTTGCTTATAATTTGACATGGAAAATGAAATATGTAACAAATGAAATATATTTCAATGTTTTGTTTATACCAGCGTACCTTAAAATGGAGAAAAGTGTTGCGACGACACAGATAGAGAGAAATTAATTTTGTTGTTAAATGACATAAAACTTTAAATTATTATAGTAAAAAATGAGGTAATTAAGATAAAAGAGTTGTCAATAATAAAAAGAAAAGAATAGAGATAATAGGCATGTACCATCTAAATATTCATGTAAAATCGTATTAGAAAACACTCATAAAGATCCTAATTTAACGAAAACAAAGATGCACTATTGCAACGATTAGTGGCAATTTTAACAATTCTTTGGCGAGCAAATTATATAGAATGAAAAAAAGAGTAAATAGTTAAATGAGTACAACATCAAGGTCTCACATTATTGAAATAATTGTATCGCAATCCCGACATTGAATCTTTCTACTATCCCAAATCCAATAACCTAAACGACAAAGTTGTAGTCACCCATCACATGATAACTTACACAGTTATGCCGCTTGAAAGACACAGAAACCATGTCAGCTGCATGAATCTTTATGTGATGTAGAAGCTCTACAACGGAAATAGATTTAACGTTTCATATGTGATTATTAATCTGATGAATGCAATTTTGAAGAGTGGCATAATGAATGAATCTCTTCATCTAGAGATGCCGAGATTGAATGCACTTCTATAACAATCTTATGATAGAACGCACATTGCTCATCGCCCTCGACTGCCAAAATAGGATCCACCTCCATTTTGCAGTTAATGGATTATTCTTCCCTGGATGGTGCAACACTCTTTGACGCCATTTGATGTGCAACAATAAAAAAAACTTTGTTGTTCGATTGTCTTTAGGGATTTAGGGTTGTTGCTTGATCTAACAAAAGACGCCCTTAACGCTTATGTAGATGTAGTTGAAGGTCGTTCAATGTCATCTTTTAGTATTTAGGGACTTCCATGGCATGAGAGACATCCAAGACATTGTGGACGTTCATGGAAAGTTGAGGGTTGTCTCTCAATAATAAACGATGTCCTCTCTCAACATCAATGGACGTCCTTTAACATCAGCAAACGTCCCTTAATGCTAAATGACATCATAAATGGATGGATGTTTGTTTTAAGTTAAGGAACGTCTATTGTGGGATGAGTGACATCTGTCGTAAGTGGAAGGAATCTGCTCCCATTTAAAAAAGCATGTGTCTTGCATGTGACCTCTTTCAACTTAACGTCCACTAGCACCTTTGAAGGATGATCATCCTCCTTTATGGCCGTCCATCCATATTGAGGGACATTCGTCCCTCGATCCAACGAGCATGAATCATCGTCCGCCAGCATCTTTAGAGGATGGTCATCCTCCATCTTGGCCATCCATCATCATTGAGGGACATTCGTCCCTCAATCCAACGAGCATGAATCATCATCCACCAGCACCTTTGGAGAATGTCCATCTTCGTCTATCCCTCAATTCAATGGGCATGAACCTTCATCCGCCAGCATCCCTCCTCCTATCCTGAACATCTATTCTCAGTTTTAGTTATTTGGACAGATTAGGTAGGAAAGTGGACAACATATTTTATCTCTTGTTGAGGAAAATGCCATCAAAGCTAGTAAAACAATGAGTTAAAATACTTTGTTAAAAGATGACCATGAAATTTTCAAGATTGATTTAACGAATAAATTAATAATAATAATAAATAAATAAACATTGATATCTAAATTAAAACTTACTTAATTTTTATTTAAAAATCAAAATTATTTTTTGGGGAAACAAGCAAAGGCCAATGTAAGAGCAAAGACCCCTTATTACAGACATTACAGACATTACAGACATCATCTTCCATCTGAATCAGTTGAGAGAGAGGGAGAGAGATGAGTAGAAGATTAAGGGAAGTTAAAATTTCTTGATGAATTCATAAACGTGGGAGCTGATTTCATCTGGCCTCTCTTGGTTGATGAAGTGGGCCGCCCCTTCGATTACGACGACTTGTTCCAGATTTGGATCGTATTTTTTGAATCCGCCTCCGTGAATGTAGTCAGTCCTTCACCCCCGGAAAATGGTACGTCAGATCCTGGTCACCGACGATGAATTTTGCCGGCACTTTGATTTGTTCACCTGTCCACGGAGCAGAAAGCTCCCAGTTCCTGCACCAAAATATGATCAAACAGATTACTGGAGATGAACATTCAGTTCAAATCTAACATATTTAAAGACCATTAACGATAAGAAGAGAAGACGCTAACTAAAATGGTAGATTTTGGACTAATTTTCAGGAGTTATCATCAGAAATGGATTATGAAAACGCATTCGAGAAAGCAGTTTTTGAAAACGGATTTGAATCCGTTGTTGCCAACATATACTCTGTGATTGTGATTTTAAGAAAAGAATTTGACCGTACAGATCCAATGCACGGTAGTAGTTGAATCCTCCGGTGAAGCCCGACTTGTTAAATTTTCCAGCAAAATAATTGATATCGTCTTCGGATAGCCACGAAGGGAGAGAATCTGGAGTAGGAAGAAACCCTCTGAATCCGATTTCTTTCGGTATAATTGGCAGTTCAGGACCGAGAGATACCAGAAATTTCTTAAACATTTCTGTCGCAGGGATAGAGCCAAAATCTTCTTCAGCTTCCCCCGGTTCCTACACAAGAAATTTCAACAGGGTAAATGCCAAGCCCTGGATTGGATCTTCAAAGCGACCCAGAAAACTAAAAATAAAGAGTTCAATTGTGATATGAAGACCAAGAACACTCCTACAAATTTCAATCCTACTCGCCCAGATTATTCAAAGATGAGTGCTGCATATTGGTATTATCAATGCATGGATGAGGATCAAAATACAAAACTCTCATTGAGACTTCATTATTGCTTCAATGTTCTTACAATGGAGCAAAGCTAGGTCTTACTGCTCATGACAGTGCTTTCACTAGCCAAAAGTCATTTATCATTTTACTCAAACACAGATCCACAATTGATTCCAGTCCTGTGAAGTCAAGACGACGACAAATTTTGTCAAATATTGTTAAGAATCAAGGAATATCACATAATATATGGAATAAATATTATTGTCTATTTTGAATGATTTAATTATAGAAATATATATTATGTAATATAATTACTTTTATTAGAATAGCTTATTATAGGAATTATAATAATTATTTGCTGTGTATATATATTGTTGTTTTTCAATGAAATCAATAAGTCAGAGTTTTCTCTCAATTCTCTTTTAGAGTTTTCTCCCAATTCTTTTTTATATGGTATCAGAGCAGTAACTATTTTTTTTCTCTGTCTTATTTTTTATCATGGCTTCTCCAGGAGATAAGTCAATTTCCAGCCGCCCTTATTCTCTTCATCATTCCGATCACCCAGGAATGATTCTTGTTTCCAAACCTCTTGATGGAGACAATTATTCAACATGGAGCCGAGCCATGAAAATTTCTCTAAACGCAAAATCCAAATTGGGTTTTGTTGATGGAACTCTTGAAGCACCGCAAGACACAACTGATCCTGAAGAATGCACTGCATGGAAAAAAATGCAGTGACATGGTACTCTCTTGGCTTTTAAATTTTTTGACGTCTGATATCGCAGATAGTGTTATTTTCTACAACACTGCTCATGAAGTTTGGGAAGATTTACGAAATCGTTTCTCACAAAGTAATGCTCCACGAATTTTTCAAATTGAAAGAGATATTGCTTGTTGCGTTCAAGATAAAATGTCTGTTGCAGTTTATTATACAAAGCTTAAAAAATTATGGAATGAATTGGGTTCGTACAATGATGTTGTTTGCACTTGTGGAGTTGATAGTAAGAGACGCAAATTAATGCAATTTCTTATGGGATTAAATGAATCTTATAATGCAATCTGTGGTCAGATCCTCTTGATGAATCCATTGCCTGATGTTGTGCAAGCATATTCTTTGATTGTTCAAGAAGAAAAACAACGAAATTTAAGTATAACACGTGATGGAACTGAAGCTTCGGTAATGGCTGTTCGTAAAGATGAATCAATTGCTCTTGCTGTTCGACAAAAAATCTTACGGCACTTCTCGTTCTAATTCATCTCATCGTAAGCCTCTCCATTGTTCCTATTGTAATAAGGACAATCATGTGAAAGAGACATGCTGGAAGTTACATGGCTATCCACCTGGACACTCTAAAAATGCAACGAGCAAACATAATAGCAATGGCCAATCTTCTGTTAATAATGTGAGGGAGGAGATTCCTATGATGCAAAAAATTCAGTCTGTTATGAATGGATTGACTGATTTACAATTGCAACAGATGTTATCCATTATGCAAGGAGATGGGTTATCTGAGCAGGCTAATCCTAAAGCAAATAATGTTAACGCTCCTGCAGGTTTGTTAGTTCCTAAATTGATTATTGATAGCGGTGCGACAGATTATATTACTTCCTCACCCAAGCTTCTCATCAATAGTAAAAGAAATATTTCTTTACCGCCCGTTATTGTGCCAAATGGAGACTAGGCTCCAATTATTTCTACTGGAAGTTTATCTTTGAGTCCTTTCATTTATTTAAAAAATGTGTTTGGGGTACCCTCTTGCAAAGTAGATCTGTTATCTGTGAGCCGCATTACAAAAGATTTGAATTGTTCAGTAACTTTCTATCCTGATTGGTGTATTTTGCAGGATTTGATGACGGAGAAGACGATTGGTTTGGGTAAACAACAAAATAGACTTTATTACTTGGTTACAACTGCAGCAAATAAACCACCTATAATTCAAAATGCAGCCGCTCATACCATTACACATTCCTCTCCTCAAGACTCTATCCTATGGCATCGACGATTAGGTCATTTGTCCTTTTCTAGATTAGAATTCATGGCTAAAACTTTATTGAAATTTCCTTTCGAATCAAATAGTGTTTGTGATATTTGTGCTTTTGCAAAACAGACAAGATTACCTTTTCTTATTAGTTCAATTTCTTCTATTAGACCATTTGAATTAAATCATTGTGATATTTGGGGACCTTACAAAGTCCCTTCTCTTTCTGGTGCAAAATATTTTTTGACGATTGTGGATGATTTCTCTCGTTTCACTAGAATTTTTTTCATGCAATATAAAAGTGAAACACAACATCTTCTTAATAATTTTTTCTCCTATGTGAAGAACCAATTCAGTGCTAATATAGCAAATATTCGAACCGACAATGGAACAAAATTTTTTTCCTTGAAAGACTATTTTTCACGACAAGGTACCATTCACCAACATTCTTGTATTTATACTCCTCAACAAAATGGAGTTGTTGAGCGCAAACATAGACATATTCTTGAGTCAGCTAAAGCTTTTCATTTTCAAGCTCACATTCCTTTACATTTCTGGGCAGAATGTGTATCTATTACTGTGCATATAATAAACAGGTTACCTACTCCAATTTTATCTCGCCAAACCCCTTTTGAGAAACTTTATGGTAAAACACCTTCTTATTCTCATCTCAAAGTTTTTGGATGTCTTGCATACGCTACTAATGTTCATATTCCCCATAAACTTGTTTCCCGTGCAACACATTGTGTTTTTCTTGGATATCCCATTGGTCAAAAAACATACAAATTATATAATATTGAAACTGGTCAAGTTTTCACTAGTCGTGATGTCATTTTTCTTGAGGATGTTTGTCCATATGCATCAATTACTCCTTCCTCGTCCAATACAGATTCAGTAAGACCGGTTGCAATCCCAGATATTGAAATTTCTCCACCTATTCAACATGTACCTGTGGAATCCACTCCTATTCCTTTTGCATCTTCACCACCATCGGCCACTTTACGCCGTTCTCAATGACCCCATGTCCCTTCCACAACTTTACGTGACTACATTTGTAATCAAGTAATGTCTCCCGAATCAACGTCACCCTCGTCATCTCTTCCACATCAAGGTACAAGATATCCTCTTTCTAATTTTATTTCTTATGATCGTTACTTACCAAAACATCGGACTTTTATTGCTACTATTTCTAATGATGTTGAGCCTAAAAGCTATGAAGAAGCTGCATCACAACCTCGTTAGCAAGAAGTAATGCATTCTGAATTGGCTGCATTAGAAGCAAACAAAACTTGGTCTCTTACATCCCTTCCGCAAAACAAGCTATTGGTTGTCGTTGGGTGTACAAAATCAAGCGGAAGTCCGATGGTTCTCTTGAGTGCTACAAAACGCGTTTGGTTGCCAAATGATATACTTAACTTAAAGGTATCGATTATCATGAAACATTTTCACCTACTACAAAGATGGTTACAGTACGTTGCTTGATAGCTTTGGCCGATGCTCAAAATTGGTCTCTTCATCAATTGGACGTTCATAATGCTTTTCTTCATGATGACCTCTTTGAAGAAATTTTTATGTCACTTCCTCCTGGTATTCAGCGACAGGTAGAGAATCTTGTATGTCGCCTCAACAAATCCTTGTATGGACTTAAACAAGCATCACGTCAATGGTTTGCCAAATTCTCTACAGCTATTCAAGACGCTAGATTTGTTCAGTCCAAGGCGGATTACTCATTATTCACATGTAAGAAAGGAAAATCTTTTACAGCATTGTTGATCTATGTTGATGATATTCTTAAAACAGGTAATGATCTCGTTGCTATATCTACTCTTAAACAATTTTTGCATAATTGTTTTCGGATCAAAGACTTAGGTGACTTAAAAGATTTTTTGGGCATTGAAGTCTCTCGATCGAAGAAGGGAATATTTCTCTCACAAAGGAAATATGCCTTGGAAATTATAAAGGACGGTAGATATTTGAGAGCTAAACCAGTAGATTTTTCCATGAAACAAAATTTGAAGCTGACAAATGAAGGTGAGCTATTAAAATATCCATCTTTGTATTGGCGTTTTGTAGGACGCTTAATCTATTTGACTGTTCTCGCCTAGACATTACCTATTCAGTACATATATTGAGCAGGTTTATGCATGCTCCACGTAAACCTCATATGGAAGCTGTCATGAGCATTTTACGATATTTGAAGAACAATCCAGGGTAGGGTTTGTTTTTTTCTTCACAAAATGATTTATCCTTACGAGCTTTTTGTGATTCAGATTGGGGTGATTGTCTAGTGTCTCGAAAATCAACTACAGGTTATTGCATTTTTTTGGGATCGTCTCTTATCTCTTGGAGAACAAAAAGACAAAAGATGGTTTCTTTATCTTCTGCAGAAGCTGAATATAGAGCTATGACCGGTACATGCTGCGAATTATCTTGGATACAATCATTATTGAAAGATTTGCGGATAATCCATCCAAAACCAGCATTATTACACTGCGACAATAAGACAGCTTTACACATAGCAACAAATCCGGTATTTCATAAAAGAACAAAACATATAGAAATGGACTGTCATTTTATTTGAGACAAAATTCAAGATGGTTCAATAAGTACTGAATATGTCCCATCAACCGAACAACTAGCCGATATATTTACTAAGCCACTTGGGAAGGAAGCTTTCACGATGATGAGAAGCAAGTTGGGAGTTCTTGACATTCACTCTCCAACTTGAGGAGTGTTAAGAATCAAGGAATATGACATAATATATGGAATAAATATTATTGTCCTTATTTTGAATGATTTAATTATAAAAATATATATTATGTAATATAATTACTTTTATTAGAATAGCTTATTATAGGAATTATAATAATTTTCTGTTGTGTATATATATTGTTGTTTTTCAATGAAATCAATAAGTCAGAGTTTTCTCTCAAGTCTCTTTTAAGTTTTCTCCAATTCTTTTTTATAAATATTAAATAATCCAAGCAACCATTTAATGCCTAAAAATTATACATATCCCATTAGCAGAAGCGTAAATATCAAACTAAGCACTGGTTCGATTGAGTTGTTCTAGCACTAAGAGCTAGAAATCGAATATAATTTAGTAGAATTCTAACTCACCTGAAACCTACAAATATAGAAATCATCGCCAAGAACAGCCCTCAGACCCTCCACGATCTTCACATTCGGGTTTCTAGGCATAAACTGGACGCTCAAATTGACCAAGGCCTTAACCCTATCGGGTCGGAAGGAGCAGAAGTACCAGGCAATGAGGGCGCCCCAATCATGGCCGACCAAGAAAACCTGGTCGATACCCAGATGGTTAATCAGTCCGACGAGGTCGCCGACGATGTGAAAGGCGGTGTAGGATGTGTGAGAGGGGGGAGCATCGGAATCGCCATAGCCACGAAGGTCGGGGGCTATGGCTCTGTAGCCTAAGGAGGAAAGGGAGAGGAGCTGGTGACGCCACGAGTACCATAGCTCGGGGAATCCGTGAAGAAAGAGAACTACAGGGCCTTCGCCGATCGATGCAAAGTGAATGTTTATTCCATTGACCTTCACTGTCGAGTGCTCTATCTTCTCCATTTTCTTCACCCTCTTCTTCTTCTGCTACAGAACTACCTCATCTGGCCACCTTTCTTTCTTTATCATAACTTAAAAGAGAAATTGGCCAAACTAATAAATTACATGGTCCTACTAAATAATTTTTATTTATAAATAAAATAATTAATTATAAAAAATAAATAAAGTAAACATACATATTAACTTAGAAAAATAATTTGACTATATTATTTTAGAAAACTCCATAGATAAAAGACCTATTATTCATGAAAAAAATTATAAAAATATTTGATTTCAGAAATTTCAATAAAAAAATTAATACACATAAATAATAGATTTGATAAAATAATGTATAAATTAATTTTAATTTTATAATTTAGAAGATTTTGTAAAATAATATATAATGTATTAATGTCAGATGATTTAGAATTGTTTTACTGTCCATGAGAGAATCACAACTTTTTTTTTGTTTTTTCATAAAGAAGATAATAGATTTGTTTTTTAACTGCACAGAGAAAGTTGTTTTTACTCTGAATAAAATAATCTTTCTTGAGTTATACTTCAAATATTCACTTTCTGCAGTGAAAAAACATTATTTTTTAATCGTAATGTTTGTTCAGTTTTTTTTTTTCCATAGTTGAGTATTTTGTTTGTTAGCAAAAATTATATAATGGTTGACTTGTTATTGTTATTGAAGATACGACCAAAGTTCATAGTTAAAACCACTTAATTAATAATGTAATCAAGAAATTTTTGTATTATATTAAACATAAACTAACATTAACCGGTTAAAAACAATTTTTGAAAGTGACAGTTTTTTATAAAAATAATGTGAGTGTTAAGGTTTTTTTTGTTGTCGATGGAAACAACATGTTTTAACATCGTTTTATAGGATCATTTAAAATGCATTGATTCAATAAAATATGCAAAGCAGACACAAAGAGCGTGTAGCATAAATCAATGTCATAAGAATTAAAATTATGTGTCGGCAGTTAACCAAAGTTTTTTAAAAAAATAATTATTCTTAAATTTACATTTGGGCTGATCATTTAAAATCATTTCTAGAATATTAAGGCCAAATTCCTAGATATCAAATTAGCAAATAAATAATATGTGAATATCATCATAGCCTAATTATATTAGAAAGGATATATAACATTATTCATATAATTAAATTTACAAATCGGGCTTATATATTTTTTTTAGAAAATTAACAAAATAAACCCTGAATTTTGAGATCAATGATACGCCAAGCCTTGAGAAAATTTCACAAACAACTAAAACCTCGACCTGTGAGAAATAAACGATGCAAACCTCGCAGTCAAATTTTTCGTTGTAAAATGTCAGGACAAATATCCCAATTAAGTTAACGTCATGGACCGTCCAACAGTGATGACCCAGGATCAACAACGGACGCCCTTCAACGACGAGGAACGTCCAAGGCTGATCCATGATGATGAGCGTTATTGGAGCCGCTCGATGAAAAGATGAACGTCCTTGTTTGCAGTTGGATGAAAAGACGAACGTCCTTCAACGAGGATGGATATCTAGGATGGGAGGAGGGACACTGACAGACGAAGGTTCATGCTTGTTGGATCGAGGGACGAACCTCCCTCAACGAGGATGGATGGGTAGGATGGAGGATGACCATCCTTCAAAGGCACTAACGGACGATGGTTCATATTTGTTGGATCGAGGGACGGACGTCTTTCAACAAAGATGAAAGACTACGATTGTAACGCCATGAAGCGTTAAAATATATTTCTTGTCATTTTTTTTATAATAATAACATGTCGATTATAAAAGTCATGCTTTTAAAAATCATTAGTAGTATAATTCTATCAAATTAAAACTCATTTAAAACATAGTAACATCCAATGAAATAAACCTCAATGTCTATGAATAAAAATAGATATAAAAAAAACATAATAATTATAAATGAGAAAAGTCTTTCATTTTAAAATTTTGTTTCTTTTCCTTTCAATACCCATAGTCAATCTCGATTCAAACAACGCCCCACCTTTCCTATGAGTATACCTTGTCAACTGTCCCCATTATTTATTTGTTTCATAAGGTTCTTCAATGACTTCATTCTCAGTTAAATCACAAAGTTCACCTATTAGTTTAATGTTCAGCAAGATATGCATAAAAATATATAAATATGAAATCATGATATGCAATTCATAACAAAAATCATATCTTTTTTAGTCAACAGTAATTTTTTTCTTTCACTTTACAGTCCAATCGTTGCGAGTAATGCAATCTAGGAGAGAGAGTGACTCTATTTGGTCCACCTTGTGTGGGACAATTAACTCGAACCCTGCCCACAACGATCATTTACATTTATTAGATTTCTTATCTTTCTTAAATGCATGCATGAAATGTACGTATAACATGAATCATCAATATAGTATGCATAAAACAATGTACAGTAAACATACAACCAATCCTCGAGTGACATTATTAAATATGAACGGAAACTAAATAACAGACATGACAATTACTAATTAGTATCTCAATATAACTATCAAACAACCATCAACATGCGTCCTCAATTCACAGTTTAACCTAAACTACCAGGTAACATTCATGAGCATATTTTTCCTAAAGCAAACAGTCCATAATATCTCAATATAATCACACAGTTTCTATCGTACCCTAACATTTTGTGATGTAGGCCAAAATGCCCCACAATGAAAAATCTTTAACATGTGATTTTTAGCGGAGCCATAAAACTCAATTATTCAACTTGCGGTTATCCTTAAAATCAAACAATAAACATGTCAGTAAAAAAAATGATCGTAGACACTGTAACGACTCGACTTTTTCTAACCCTTTAAAAATGCGTTAAATTTAAAACTTTTATATGACTAATGAAACCTCTTTTTAAAACAATATCAGAGTGTTTAAGTCGGACCATTAAAACTCTTTTCGTTCTACCCGCTATGAAAATCGTTATAAAATCTTTTACCAAAATACAGCGGAGGACGAACCAAGAAAACATAGCAGGTTTATTTCAAAACATAGCGGAAGCGTAAATAATAGTTATAAAGATCATTTATTAAAACGTAGCGAAAGCGTAAGAAATTTACTTTAGAAATACTACACAATTAAATACAACTTAATTACAACCGTTTTCCTCTTTTACTCTCTTTAGTCTGGCCAGTCATGAGTCCCGCGCATGCAAATCCTTCATCCCTACTTTATTATATGTTCATCATTTGTAGCTACACCACAAGTAATATGTGAGCCTAATGACCTAGTAAGGAAAAAGGTTTATGCAGTATGATATACCTCTATTTAGTCCTTTTTCGAATGGGGGCCACCCAAACCAATCTTTTCATTACGTTCGTTCGTTCATTCGTTCTGTACTCGTACATCGAGCTGGAAATTAGAGGGTTCATAGGGGATGGAATAGTTGACCGGAATTAGCCTTCTACTTGCGACTAGGTCCCCTCTACCGACAAGGTAGGGGGCTTTGCCTAGTTACAAACTATATCCGCTACCCATCTGCCCCCCAATTCCTTTTTCTTCATTTTCTTCGTTCTAACTCGTACATCGAGCTGGAGATTATAGGGTTCATAGAGGATGGAATAGTTGACCGGATCTAGCCTTCTACTTGCGACTAGGTCCCCTCTACCGACAAGGTAGGGGGCTTTGCCTAACCACAGGCTAGATACACTACCCATCTGCCCCCCAACTCTCTTTTTCTCCTTTTTCTTCATTTTCTTCGTTTTACCTCACATAATGCATGGGTGAGTACCACTACCAAGGTGGCACTCCCTATTGGTTCTTATTAGCATGATGCATGATGATACAGTCTTAAACTAACATGATGCATGATGCATTATAACGTAACAATAACAATAATTGAATTGTGCATATAAAAGAAAGTAATTGAATAGCAGAAATTGAAAGTGCACATTGGAGAACAATTAAAATCAAAGCACATAAGAAATTCAACAACGAACATTAAGGAAAAACAGGAATTACACACACACCTATCAGAGCAACAAACATTGAATTAAAATAACGATTGGCGTGCTTGAACAGAACATACTATTGATTAACATGCTAGTTATCCTCGTTAATTCCCTAGCCAGTTTACATGCTCCAGAAGGATTACATGTGTTATTCTAGTTAGTTATCCTAGATAATTTATATGTTCAAGAAGGGTTTCATTTATTATTCTAGTTAGTTATCTAGTTACTTAACATACTTAATAAAGGTTACCATTATTATTCTAGTTAGTTATCCTAGATAATTTACATGCTCAAGATAGATTACAACTTCTATTCTTAATTATCTTGGTTAATTAGCATGCTCAGATTTAAGTTATTGACATGTGTTGAATTCTAATTAGCATGGAGAGTTCTAAACTAACAACAGCAGAGTAATATTATCACAAGGAAAACAATAACATGTTACTACATAAGGAAAGATGAAAACATTGTAAATGAAACTCTGAGTTTGTTCATACATAGTTCATTATTCTTTCATCTTCTCTATTGTTCTCTGATAAAGTAAAACATCAATTGTAGAAGTTACAGTAAAGGAAATTGCAGGAAAATACAATACAGAATATTAACAAGGTAATTCAACACAACTCAGATTAATAGATTACTTGGTTAAACATGCTCGGATTGGTTATGTTTAAGTAGTTACTTAAACATAGCATAACTCCAGTAAATTGTCATGCTAACATTATTTTTTGCTAATTAATTAAATATGTTAATTAATTAAACATGCTAACTTCATGCTAATTACCTAGTTAATTATCATACTGCCAATTGATTAAACGTGCTAATTAAACATACTAATTAATTAATCATGCTCATTAAACATGCTCACATTAACATGTTAATATTAGTTATTTAACAACTAGTATGCTTAAGGGTCAAGAATAATTAACATGCTCATATTAGAAATTATGATTTGTGATTATTGACTTGCTCAAGTTATAATATTATCCTAGATGATTAAACATACTTTTGTTCTAGTTAATTAAACATACTCATCAAACATGCTTAAGTAAGATTATAATTGAGATTCTAGTTAATTGCTCTAGTTGATTACTCTAATTAATTAATGTGCTCAACTGGTAAACCATACATGCTTGCTAGCCTATGCAGAATTATTAGACTAGTTGCTTGAATGTAACAATTATGATTTACACATCGAGATTTAACTAAATAATGAGAAATAGAACCAACAATAGAGCAACATATGTATTATGAATAAAGGAAATATAGCACATGTAAATAACAGCAAGTAAACACTATAGAACATGGTCATCCTCGGCATAATTCTCCACTCGTTCATACTTCTCAAGCCATAACTATCATTCATCAATTGTCTATCAAAGTAAAGCATTGATAATAGAACTAACAATAGAGATAAAGAACTAATAATAAAGCAAAATCACAGAACTAACAACAAGAGACAAAGTTATTAACGAAGGAAATTTACAGAGCATCAACAAAGTAAAACATTTAATCACGAAACCAACAAGGAAATATCACAAAGCTAACCATAAGGGAAATATCTACAGAGTATCATCAAAGACAATCTACGCAATATCAACAAGGAAATGGACTCCACTCACGCACACTACTTGTCGGTAGGGCCACCACTGGCCAGGACACACCCAGTCCTCACCTAAGTTGAAGAAAACTAACACTCACGGACAACACTCCACGGCTCCCCCCTTGACTTCTCGAACAACAGCTCCAGCTTATAGCTCCAACTTCACTCACATTAACTCACAGAACACTCACTCTCGCAAGCTCACCACGGCTCCTTCACTCTTCACACACTCACACTTACTTTTACAGAGAACTCTCACAAGCTCACAGTTCACTCTCGGACTCTCTTTCGCAGGTCTCTCTCTCTCACGTAGGAACTTCTCTCAGTAGAGGAACAAAATGGTGAGAATGGCTGGAGAGCAAGGAGAAGAAGAATGAAGACCTTACTTGGAGGAGACAAATCGGACACCTAGGGGGACAGAGGTACGCCTAAGGGGAGGGAGGAGGGCAACTCCAGCGTGGGGAGAGAATCCTCGTGTTTGGAAAAAAATGGCTAAACGACAAGAATTTTGATTTTAAATCCCTAAATTTACGTAGATCTGAGCTGATTCGGACGAGTGCGGACACACTGGTTTCATCCGCATGTGTAAAATGCCTTAGGCAAAATTGTGTTTACAGACGGGAAATGGCGTCCTCGCCTTGTCCGTACTGTCCGAAAATGGGACGTGATTTGGTGTCCGCATGCGTTCGAATCTATCCATAAATGGGACAAATTCAAATTGGACGCGGCCCACCCACGTCCACATTCATCCTCAAGCGTCCGGAAATACCCAGTAATTGGGCATAGGCAAATCAGGACGCGGGGACTTCGTCTTGAGTCGTCCTAACGTTTGTGGATGACATGTCTCGTCCGCAGGGGCGTCTGCATGCGTCTGAAAGTTGATCTTCAGACGTATCAAGAAGCAAATTCTCGTCCTGGTGCATCCCAAAGTGTTGGAGATGCCATGCAATGCACTTGCGGACAACAATTCTCGTTCTCATGTCGTCTGCATGCGTCGAAATCTCCATAAATCCAACTTTTCTTCATCTTTACCCACTTAGCTTTTATCCCATAATATTTTTCTCATAAATAGACGTCATAGAATAACACGTATAAATACGCAATGTAATACCTTAATTACCCCAATATTTGATTACATTACATATACGGGGAAAACGTTATCGGGAAAACCCCCTTGACTTAACAATTCGAATACGTCCTTGATAATACCCCGATAATTAAATAATTACCCAACCCATTTGATTTGGGCTTGGGCTTGGTTTTTTTCCTGTTAAGTCTTTCGCATGAAAATTCATGCCTTGGGCTGGGTATCCAGGTTCTCTCCAAGAATTGGGTCGTCTGACCCGGCGGTTCTGTTCGGCCCGGGTCGTGACAATCTCATCTTGAACGTCCATTCCCAATGACAGACGTCCCTCATCTCAACGGACGCCCCTTATACGTTGAACAACCTTCAACTCCTCCTATATAAGCAGAAAGGATGTCTATTGAGAACTAGTCAATTTCCGAGCAACATTTCAACTTCCTTATAGCTTTTCAACTTTCTGAAATCTTTTCTCACATTTCTACAACCATTAAATGACATCGATGTTGGACTGTGTGCGCACCTAAGAAGTGGGTGAATTAGGCGTGCTAGTTTTTCGTACGATATTTATTATCTTTAATCTCTATGTGATTTAACACATTCAATACATACAATTAATAATAAATAGTAAGAGTTAAGGGATAGAGAGAATGCAAACCAAATTTGTTCACGCAGTTTGGCAACTCTGGCCTACGTCCGTGCTCCAAGTTTCTAACTTAGAGATCCTTAAACCTAATAACCCCCTCGGTTATTATTTATTGAACTTCACAGGCGTCAATCAAAAAAGAAAAATTTTAAATGAAAAACGAGATGTTACATTAGGGTTAATGTTTGCTCTCGTAGGGGAAGTCCTTATCGCTTATATAGATGGAATTGAAGGTCAGTCAACTGTTAGTCTTTTTGTTAGGCTTAGTTTTATTTTGATGATGACTAAATAATTTAATTTGATGAAAATAATAAGTTGCTTAATTAGATTTTTATTGATAGTGTATTTAATGATTTATTCATTATATTTTGTATTTTCTAAATATTATTCTTATCATTTTTATAACAATATTTATATCCGTGAAAATACTCTCAAAATGGGTATTATTTATGTGCTGACATGTTTACTTGAGTCCATGTAATGTAGCATATTTTTTAGAGACTCAGTATAGTTAGGGGTTAATTTGGAGTGAAGGACGGACGAGATGCGGATAAAGAAACTCGGCCAATTTTGTGCTCTGTACATGCGGACGACACACGGACGACGTGCAGATGAATATCGTCGTCCGAAATCTTCCAGAGTTGTGCCCTTTGAGTTTTAGGACAAGCTGAGGATGAAGAAATGCGTCCATAATGTTTTCGGACAACATGCGGACGAGCCCGGACGTTAAAGTTTTGAATCTGTCATTTTTCAAGGAGTTTTCAGACTACTAGTGGATGAGGATCTGCATCCGAAACAAGTGAACAGTGAAGTTTCGAATGACTAGCGGATGAGGATCTACATCCGGAACAAGTGAACAGTGAAGTTGCGGATGACTAGTGGATGAGGCGCTGCATCTGAAACAGGTGAACAGTGAACTTTCGGATGACTAGCGGATGAAGCTCTGCGTCCTAAAGTCCAAAATATGCATGACGACTATATTTCCAACGGACGGATTTCAACGGATATTTTCCAACGGCTAGATGCGGACGTCCGGAACCTCCCCTCCGCGTCTGAAAGTCCACTGCCTATATATATGAGATCACTCCAAGCTTTCTATAATGATCGGATATTTGAGGCGAAGCCCAACCAAAATCAATACTCAAATATTACACACTGTGAGCATTGAAAATCCAATTCTCCCCACCTATAAACTTGCGATTTATTATTGGCAGAATTCAGATTAGTTTTTTATAGCTTTAAATTTCTGATTCTTTATTGTACTAAATTGTAAATGGTGATTCCCTAAGAATTCATCACTTAAGGTGACGCCCGAAATAGTTAACGGCTCGATTGAACGCCCGAAAGTTCAATCAACGGGTGACTCCTCGCAATAGTCAAATTTATTGTGACGCCCCACAATAGTCAAAGGTTGACGATTTTAGAATTAGTCAAGGGCGACGCTCTTTTAATAGTCAATTTGTAAACGGTTTTATTAGCACCCGTAAGCCAATTATTTAGTGAATCTCTTAATGGAATTTGAAGCCCAGACGTAGGTGAGTTTTCCGAACCGTGTAAACAAATATTGTGCACTCTCTATCATTTGCTCTTTATATTATTGCATACATGTGTGATTATTTTATTTAATTATATGCATTAAATCACTTAGGGATAATAAATCAATTATCGCACGAAAATAACTAGTACGCTATATTCACTCCCCCCCTCTATAGGCGCATATCGATCCTTCATCAACGTCGTCTTTTAGTATTGAGGGAGGGACATCCATGGCGTTGAATGACAACCATGGAAAGTTGAGGGACGTCTCTCAATACTAAACGATGTTGTCTCTCAACATCAATGAACATTTCTTAGCATCCACAGACGTCCCTTGATTGTAAATGACGTTGTAAGTGGAGGGATGTCCATCTTAAGTTAAGGGATGTCCATTGTGGCATGAGGGACGCCCGTCGTAAGTGGAGGGAGTCAACTCCTATTTAAAAAGAGTGTGCCTTGCATGTGATCTCCTTCAACATAACATTTGCTAGCGCCTTTGGACGATGGTCATCCTCCTTCCTGGTCGTTCATCCTCGTTGAGGGACGTCTGTCCTTCGATCCAATAGGCATAAACCATCATCCGCAAGCACCTTTGAAGAATGTTCATCCTCCATCATGGTCGTCCATCCTCATTGAGGGATGTCCATCCCTCGATCCAACTAGTATGAACCATCGTCCGCCAATGCCTTTAGAGGATGACCATCCTCCATCCTGACTGTCCATTCTCGTTGAGGGACAACTGTCCTTCGATCCAACGGTCATAAACCTTCATCCAGTAGCACCTCTCTTCCCATCCTGAACGTTCATCTTCGTTGAAGAACGTTTGTCTCTTCATCCAACATCGAACAAAGACGTCCCTCGACCTTAAGATGACCAAAAGGATGTCATTCCTCATAGATCAGTCTTGAATGTCCCTCTCAAGCCCTCGGTTAGCTTCTACCTAGGCTTCTCGATAATGGGCCAACCTAGTCCAAGTAGGCCCGTTGTTGGAGCTAAATGTTATCTATTAATTTTGTACTCTAATTTTCCTTTCATTGATTCTTATAATTAATATATTTTTTAAGTATTTATAATATATAGTAATTATTATATTAATGAGTTATACCTAAATTTTAAGTTAATAATATTAAAATTTATAAAATTAAAAGTAAATTTAAAATCTTATTTTATTTTAGGAAAAATGACAAACCAACCCTCATCCTTTACAATTAATGACAAGTCAATCACTAACTTTTTTCGCTAACAAACTAACCACTGAACTATGAAAAAATGACGCCACTAGCATTGCTGTCACGTTTACCGTTAAACGTGATAATGTCACGCCGCGACGGCTCATCTACAAACCGCTGCAGCTTCATAATTTAATAAAATAACACTACAATTTTAATGGTCCACCGCGGTTTATAGTCAAACTACAGCAGCTTCATATGAAACCACCGCAGTTCAACGTGCCTCGTTCTACATTCCCAGAGCCCAAGTATATAAGAATTGCTTGTAAGGTCCGGTGAGTTCATCGCAAACCACGGAATTCTCAGTGACGTTGGAAGCAATGTTGGAGTAGACCTCAACGGCAATGTTCTGATGGCTAAGTACTACGGTTTTCCTTGCGAGCAAGATGAAAGTTTTTGTTTTCGATGTTTTGGGAGGCTAGGTTTCGGCCATTGTTGGATAGTTACAAGACTGCGAGTGCTTTGAGCCGATCACATACAACAGAGCACCTTAGAGCACTCGGAGTCCTATAACTGTACCGACAATAGCTAAAACTTAGCCTCCTAAAAAATCGAAGACGAAAACTTTCGTCTTGCTCGCCAAGAAAACCGTAGTACTTAACCCTCAGAACATCGTTGTTGAGGTCTACTCCAACATTGCTTCCAGCATTGCTGAGGACTTCTTGGTTTGCGGTCAACTCACTAAAGCATCAGTTGAGGGATGCCTACTAGGTGAAATGCAAGGTAAAATGACGTTTCAAATAAAGTGTCATAACAACGTTCACACTTGCTCGAGAAAGATGGAAAACAATCATGCCTCTGCCAAACGGGTAACAAAGCGGAGCATCAGTTTTGCATCACGGTAAATCCATCGAATAAGAAATATCATATAATGGGATTCAGTGAGCAAACATGCAATGATCATCTACAACAGTTTCTTCGACGTAGACAGTTGGATGTTCTTCAAAAAACAATACAAATGCTTGATTTGGTTACAACACATTGATTCTTAGTGCATATGTATATTATATGGTTATAACAGAATTTGGTTTGTGTCTGTCATGCACATATACACAATATGGTTGTAATAGAATTGGTAAATTGGTTTTCAGTTGTAATGCATATGATATGTTTGTAATGGAATCTATAATTTGGTTGTTGATAATAAAATGAAAATTGATTATTATGAAACTGTAAAATTAGCAATATTTTCCCGAGCCAACATTTCACTTTTTGATCGATCGCGTTTTAATTTGCTTGAATCTGTGAAGCCTATTTATGCACAGATTTCTTAAATTGTTGAACGAAGCACGTATTAATCCGCCGCGTTTATATTCGAACCGCGATGGCTTCATATGAAACCGACGCAGTTTATCATCACTCCACTGTGCTTTAATCGACGAGCCATCAAATTGTAGTATTATTTTATTAAAATATAGAGTCACAACAGTTTGTAGATGAGCCGCTGCAGTTTGATATTATCACGTTGAACGGTAAACATGACAGCGATGTTAGCGACGTTATTTTTTTTATAGTTCAATAATTAATTTGTTAACAAAAAAAAATTTAATGATTGATTTGTCACTAACCACAAAAAAAATAAATAAATAAATAAATATAGGTTGATTTATCATTTTTGCTTTATTTTATTTTGCCTTGTGATGCTAAATCCAAGAAACATGATATAATTTTATTTTATTTTATTATATCTCGAAAAATGAACATTTCCAATAGAAAGTATTGTGCAAATTAATTATTTCAGTAAGTTTTCATACCTTGTTTTCAGTAACTAAGTTGGTCAAAACTTATGGCCTGACTGCAACCCATTGAAAAATAAGTCACATTGGAAATTAAATCTATTCTCTTACCCTGCCTATTCAATTATAAAACTTGGTGCTAATTAAATTAACAATGACAACCATTAATTTCTTAGATTAATCCTTAATACTACCGAATATCTATTGACTCCCATTTATACTATTAGATTTTGATTAGATTTACCCCGTCATCGATAAAATGTAAAAAAAATAAAAAATTATAGAAAAATAGTCTATTAATTCTTCCTCGAGACATATTGTCTTTGGATCGCTCTACATGTAACTATATTTTTAGTCCAAGCTCAACTTCCTAATATTTATCGATGTTTAGAATCTAATCGTACAGAGGGACTTGATAATTATGTACTTAAATAATTAACATTCTTTTGTAAAATCTATAAATTATCAAATTCAAAATCTTCCAAATCTATTATTTTATAAAATATGAAATCTTATAAATCCATTTTTCATGGATATTAATTGTTTTCCACTGAAAGTCTATAAAATTATGAGTTTTTGCAGTTTTTTCTATGTGTATTAGTTCTTTTTAACTGCGAATTCTCCGAAAGTTAACGGTGATTTTTGCAGCAGCGATTTTTCATAGTTGAGTGGTTAAATTATTTGTAAAAATACGTTAGTTGTTAACTTGTCATTGATTATAAAATACAGTTATTGATTTGTTAAATTTTCAATAATTATTTATTTTGTATGGAATTAATAGACTAATTTACGAATATCATTTTGTGTGGCTCGATGACATTACTTATTCTTTTGGGAAAATGACAAATCAACCATTGTGGTTTCAGGTCAATGACAAGTCAACCATTGTGGTTTAAGTGTTAACAAGGTAAACACTAACGTACGTCTAAATGACAAATCAACCATCGCAGTGACGGTCGCCGTTAATTACCGCGCCGCAGCGGTGTCCCACCGCGCCGCGGCGCGCCCCGCGTTGCGAAAAATAACACTCAAGTGTTGACTGGAGTCGCGACTAGTCGCCACGCCGCCGCGGCCTCCCGGGACGCCCTCGCGGCTCCCAGGGACGCCGCTGCGGCTCCCCGGGACGCCCCTGCGGC
>CM039472.1:3231979-3304549 GCA_022433065.1 Begonia loranthoides | reverse complement strand
CATAGTTGTTCTAGTTGCTTTACTCCCCCAAAGCATACATCCTGCACATAAATTGCAAGTAGTTCCAGAAGCATCCACAGTACAAAAACAACAGCAGACAATCAAGCTCATGCAACATTGAACTATAAACAAATCCCTCGACGCCGCTGCGGCTCCCCGGGACGCCGCTGCGGCTCCCCTCGACGCCGCTGCGGCTCCCCGGGACGCCGCTGCGGCTCCCCGCGACGCCGCTGCGGCTCCCCGGGACGCCGTTGCGGCGTCCTAGAGCGCCGCCGCGGTGTCGTAGGACACCGCCGCGGCGTCCTGAGTATACACAACGCATTTTAACTCCTTAGATGAAAAAAAATTTGCCATAGTTGTTCTAGTTGCTTTACTCCCCCAAAGCATACATCCTGCACATAAATTGCAAGTAGTTCCAGAAGCATCCACAGTACAAAAACAACAGCAGACAATCAAGCTCATGCAACATTGAACTATAAACAAATAACACGAATTCCGAACAAAACATGAACTTTATAATACAACACACATTCTTCAAAAACATCCATTACAACTTTGAAATGTAAACAAATTACACGAAATGTACATAAACATTTTACAACTTCTTTGTCTTGGGACGCCGCAGATCTTTGATCACAAAAGATAAGTTCGGGAGAAACACTACATGTTCTGCTTGCTCCCACAACGGTCCCTCGTACTCAAAGATGTCTGGCTCGTGCTCGTGAAATAGTTGCTCAGGGATGCATTTACGCAGCACGCTCATCCCCACACTTGTACACCGGTAGCTGGCGTACGGGCTGCAATACGTTGGGAAAATAAGCGAGAATATGCAATAACCAATATTAAGAATTGACATAAGGGAAAATACATACGTGTCTTTGTCAGTGGGAGCACAGATCATGGAGATAGCTTCCGGCAAGAATTGCTGGTAACCATACTGAGTGTGGAGGTCAACGGACGACATAAAACTTCCCTGCTTCGGGTGTGTCTGCAAGGAAAACAACACATTAGATGAGCCCAGTTAACCTGAACAACAACCCGGAGAAGCGAGATGATTACTTACGTGAATCCACCCTAATGAGATTATATTGTGCTCGTGATGATACGCCAATGTGGCTTCCTCGTTTTGAGCACAGCACTGCATATACGTTTAGATGAGTACTACGATCAAATCTTATAAATTAACATACAAAGAAGGCTTCTCACCAGATTTGCCGTCCCCTCTTGCTCGGGGAAGATGAGATGAGTGACTTCGTAATGATCATCCGTCCGCCTTCCCCCAAGAATTGCGCACGTCTCTTTGTTGTGTTGAGTATTTCTGCGCACAAATTGCTCAAACACGGTCATCAAATCTGAAGCCTGCAAGAAAAATGTCAAATGTCGTTAGAGTAACAAAACATTAACATGAACCAACACACACATATAAGCAACACACACATATAACCAATTCACAGACGTACCGCGTGCACCCTTCTAAGCGGCCGATTCTCGTCGTCCTCTTCGTTCTCGGCATGTTCGCGGCTGCCGCCGTGAGTATGATGTGGGGCTGATGCCGCCGTTGATGACGACGATGACACACGAGCTGATCGCCTCTCCCGTCGCTCAAGTGCTGCCATCATATCACGGTGCCAATCTTTTACTTGCAAATGGCGCTCTTGTGCAATGCGATGCCTCTCTTCCGCAAGGGCTGCTGCTTGCATATTCCAGTCTTGTTGCATACGGTGCCTCTCTTCGGCGAGGGACGCTGTTTGCAAATTCCACTCCTGCGCCATTTGATGTCTCTCGGCTGCGAGGTCATCCATTCTTTTGAGGTGCTCCTCCATCATTTGCATTCTCATCTCCATGCTCCTCCTCCAGTCGGTCGTCTCCTCAGGCATCGGAGTGAAGTGCGATGACTGAGGAGGAGGCTCCTGTTCATACCCGGGGGCTGCCTCGTGAGGCTCTGAGGGGGGTGGAGGCCGAGGTCGAGGTGCTGCCTGGCTGGTGTACTTGCGCCGCCATTCCCCTCCAACTTTTGTGAACCGCATGCGGTCCACCTTTTGCATATTGTAAAGGTGTAACTGCGACTCCACAATTCTCGGCTCGTCCTCAGGGATGGGCACTCCATATTCCTCACATATGGTCTGTATCAACCAATTGTACGGGAGGTTCTTAGAAGGTATGTTCAACACCTCATTCATGTGGCTGAGGATGATATATCCAATGTCCACCTTTTTCCCGGTGAACACCTTTTCCAACATATAGAGATCCATGCAACTGACATGGTCTCGATGCCCATCCCGCGGCAAAATGGTGTACGTCATGATTAGGTGGACCAATCGGGCTATCACATGAAGGTCCTTGGCCTTCGGCTTGTGGTACTCTTCAACCTCTGGATCGCGGTGCAGCAATCTTAGCACGTTTAGCCCTTCTCCCCGGCTGACAAATGGTGGCTCCCGAGACACATGATAGTATTCCTCGCTTGGGCCATCCATTTCACATTCAAGCATTATATTTAGGACCCGAGGAGTGAGCCTCACCTCCCGTCCAAACACCAACGTCGTTAACTCCATTGGCTCGGTTGATAGTCTCAAATTTGCATAGAACAATTTGACAGCTTCTTCAGAGTAACTGCCTCTCATCTGGCACAACCTGGCTAATCCAGCAGATTGCATCAGATCCTTAATCCCCATTCCAGCCAATGAGTCCAGGTCCACAATTTTTGAGACAATGATTGTACGGTTCTGAATATCATTCTCGTACCGTGATTTGCATTGTCGAGACCTGAATAATTTGACCCTCCTCCCAGCGGTGACAGGTTCAACCCGGACAATTGAGCGTCCGGAATCTTCTTCGCCGCTAGCCGCCGCGGGTTCATGTTCAAAATCCCACGGTGCTCCGGGTTGGGAACTCTGGGACGCCGCCGCGGCTTGCTGAAAGGACGCCGCCGCGGCTTGCTGAAAGGACGCCGCCGCGGCTTGCTCCCGGGACGCCGCCGCGGCTTGCTCAGAGTACGCCGCCACGGGTGGCTCAGTGTACGCCGCCACGGGTTGCTCAGTGTACGAAGCCGCCGGTTGCTCCGTGTAGGACGACGCCGCGCCTTCCTCGCCGGGTGGCTTCCCCCGCTTGGCCGCCAATTTCCTTGCTCGTTGGTACTGTTTCATCTTATGTAAGCTCTCGCCGTGAAAATCTCTCGACTTGAGAAGTGGTCGCCGGTGGTTTCGGGGTTTTTGAGCGTTGAAGATGGGTGCAAACTGGCGAGCCCTAGCCTTGGCACGTTATGTATACAGCCGATTAAATTTGGGACGCCGCGGCGGCTTCCTGGGCCGCCGCGGCGGCTTCCCGGCACGCCTCAGCGGTCTGCTTGGGACGCCGCATGGGCGTCCCGGGAAGCCGCCGCATGGGCTTCCCGGCACGCCGCCGCGGCTTCCCGGGGAGCCATGTATGTATGCACAATTTCGCTTATAACTGAATCGCCTCTTTTCCTTAGCCGTGCACACTGGAGGATATAAATTGAGTGATATACAAAACCAAAACATTTGTACAACAAGCCAGATATTTAAATTTAGTCACAATTACATCAATATGTACCAAACACTCGTATCACGGAAGGTTAAGGTCCACCGTCCGATACGTTTGTGTTTCCCGATCTTGAGAAACCAACTCCTGCAAAACAAATTGCAAATGAAATTAGCATTTATCAAACAACACTTAAAAACGTGAACGGCATCAAGGGCTCACATGTGTCGTAGGGTCGCTGGCAGGATCTGTCTCGGGGACTAGGGAGGGGGCTAACTCGGGGACTCTGAACCCCATAAAAGTGGCCTCCGACCTTCCTCTGCCTCTGCCGCCATGAAATGTACCGCTGCCTCGGGCGCTCCCCCTGCATTGCCCAGCACTTGACTCTCCTGCGCCATCGCAAGTGCGGGAATTGTGGCCCACACGACCACACCGCCCACAAGTGACGTTTATATGTCTTCTGGATAGCACCGTCCTGCTTGGGGCCTCGTCCACATCCCGTACCCTACGTACGCGTGGCCTTCCTGGAAGCCTTTTAAATGGCGGTGGGGTAATTGGATCAAGATTCGTCACCGGCCGCCACTCGATTTGTCCATTGAGGGGGGAGAGGAAGTGGGAGTACATTTCTATGTATGTTTCCCGATGATAGCACCGATCCACAAATTCTTCCGGAGATCTCCTCATAAACTGAATGCACTGGATTGCATGGACACAGGGGATGCCGGTCAAGTCCCACCGGTAACATGTACACGTACACTTGTCCAAATTGACAGAGTACATGTCGTTACCGTTGCTGACCTCAAATTGTGCACGGCCTGCAAACTGGGGGCTCCAATTTCTACTAGCATGTTGAACTTTGGCGAGACGGCTGCTAATCCTTGGACACAACCGTTCGGTCGAGCGAGACATCTTTTCATGTTTTTTAACGATCCTACCCATGATGCCCTTTCGAATAATCTCGAACATACTTAGAATTGGTTTGTCCCGGGCGGGTAGGATGCAGGCATTGAAGGACTCGCTGAGGTTGTTGAGGCTTATGTCGCACTTTGGGATGGAAGAGAAGGCATGTTTGGCCCAACATCTTACATCTATTGCTGCTAAATATTCGTGGGCCGCTGGGTGAAGGACAGCTAACTTGGCCATCTCATGCTCAAATTGCCCCCTTGTTGTGGCTCTTGATGCAGCCCAGATTGCACCCTTGAACAACCTGCCTTTAAATTGTTTTTGAAAATTGGCATACAGGTGTCGGATGCAAAACCGATGCTCTGCTTGCCATGCCACCTCTCTGACCGCTGGCACTAGTCCCTGCAAAGATTCATAATGAGAGAGGGACATTAGTAAAAAATGCATAACAGACACACATAAGGAACCAAGCAATGAACCGCACCTTTTGTCGATCCGAAATGAATGTCCAGCCATTGCCAGATAGGGTGTTTAGATCGTCCAACAACAATTCAAGAAACCATTTCCATGAAGCTCTATTTTCTGCTTCAACGACTGCTACAGCAATCGGATACATTCCATCGTTCCCGTCGATGGTCACAGCGGTCAGCAGCTGTCCCGGAGTCACCCCCTTCAAGTGGCAGCCATCTAAACAAATAACAGGTCTACCATAGTTCAACACTGCCCTCTTGCATGCATCCATGCACATGTACATCCTTTTAAATACACTCATATCCAGGTCAACACGCAGTGAACTTCCAGGATTCGACCTCCGAATCTCCTCAGCATAGGACCATATGAGCTTGTATTGCTCATTGCCATCCCCTTCGTTCATTTTCTTGGCGGCATTTCTTGCCCTTCTAGCAAGGCTGGTTGTTATGTTAATGTTGATGTCCTTCCTGACTGTCTCAATTATGGAAGATACAGACCAATCGGGCTGACTTTTAAATCTATCTAAGTAATGGGTTGCCACCCATTTCGCACTGGCATGGCGACTTTCCATCTTTCTAGAGCAAGTGTGAACATCATTGTAGGACTTTATTTGAAACGTCATTTCATTTTTTATTTTTGAGGCGTGCAGCTGCCACATGCACCCTTCGTCGCATTTTGCCCTCAATCGAGTCGCATCGCTGTGGGTGAATTTAACCCCGTACCCATTCTTCAAAGCATGCTCGACAATTTCTTCTCTAATTTTATTCAACGAACTGTATTTTTTGCCAAGGTGCATACCAACAAATGTGCATTGTGCTTCTGGTTGGCATGGGAGCCTACTCTCAGCCATGTCCCTGTCTTCATCGCTACTACATTGGATTGCTGATCGGAGGTCCTCATCATCCTCTTCGTTTAAATTTGCTGAGACAGAATGCAAGACAATTGCAACTTCATGTCCAATACCACGTACCTCATTTTGATTGGCCAACAATGTCTCTGTGGGCCCCACGTCACATTGACGGTTAATAACAGATTCTTCCTCAGTCCATGACTCCATTTTCTTGGCAAAAAATTCTTCAACTTGGCCAAAATTCCTTTCTCTTCAGCTGTCGCACTTCTCTAGGGTTCGCTAATCGCTGATCAAATTCCTTACTGTCCAGAGGAGTTAGCTCTCTGTTTATATAAATTCGGTCCGGGAAACCGCGGCGGCGTGGCGACTAGTCGCGACTCCAGTCAACACTTGAGTGTCATTTTTCGCAACGCGGGGCGCCGCCGCGGCGCGGTGGGACACCGTTGCGGCGCGGTAATTAACGGCGACCGTCACTGCGATGGTTGATTTGTCATTTAGACGTACGTTAGTGTTTACCTTGTTAACACTTAAACCACAATGGTTGACTTGTCATTGACCTGAAACCACAATGGTTGATTTGTCATTTTCCCTAAAATTATTGAATACTTTAATTAAATAAGTTCTTGAGAATAAAATAAAATTTAAAAAAAAAACAAAAAACAAACCCAATCTCCAAATTGATTAGTGTTTGGAAATGAGTTCAGCTTATCAAGCCTCCGGTATAAGGGATTCCGATTTGGGGCAACCAATCATCTCCCAGCAAAAACGTAGAAACCGTAAAGTTAGCAGCCTCGGTGGAATTAATCACATGGTATCCAGCCCACGTAACTCTTCCGGTGGTATTAGATCCCGGCCCTGAATTGTTGAACTCGGCGTAGTACAACGTGGTCAGAGCGAAGTCGCCGTTCCAAGCCATCCAACCAGCCGGATTAATCAAACTCCCCATAGAACTCTCCATATAGACCGTTCTCGAATACTCCTTCCACGGCCTGCCCAGGTAGGTCTGAATGCTGCTGTTACTGGAAGCTAGATCGTCGGCGGCTACGATTG
Source organism: Begonia loranthoides (assembly GCA_022433065.1). Lineage (NCBI taxonomy): Eukaryota > Viridiplantae > Streptophyta > Magnoliopsida > Cucurbitales > Begoniaceae > Begonia > Begonia loranthoides. The sequence continues at coordinate 3,297,777 of CM039472.1, read as the reverse complement.
TGCAGTTTTGGATCGAAGTGCCGGTGTTTTGGTTCGAGTCTGTTCTTCCTTGAGCTGTAATGGCGTTGAATTGGTTGGATAGGGGGAGCCGAGGGTACAGATTGCAGTTTTGGAGGACGACGGCGGCGTTGCCGAAGATGAAGTCGACGGTGCCATAGACGTCGCATTCTCTGTAGAATTGTCGGAGGGAGTGGGCGTAGAGAGTGTCTTGGTAACCTTCGAAGCTGCAGCGGTAGAAGACTGATAAGTCGGCTCCGTTTCGGAGCGCGACGGCCTGGTGTTTTATGGCTCCGGCTGTGTTTCTGATGGTTAAGTCCATTCCGATGAATCCTGGACCGACTACGGCTGTAGGTTTAACGAGAAGAAGAAGTTTGTAAGTGAAGAGAGGATATAAAATAAAGTGAGCTTCATCAAATAAATATTATTTTTGTTTCCTGCTTTGTATGATTTTGCTCTCGAGATCGGAGTTCTTACCGAACGTTGCAGAGTTGAAAGTAGTCCACCCATCGACGACGCTTCTATTACCGGTGATAATGGTCTGATTTATTCCATCTCCGACAATCATTAAATACCGTTTATTTTTCGCAATGGAAACGTACTCTTCGTAAACGCCGGCTGTGACGTATATCAGAAGATACCCGTCATCGATGGCCGAGTTATTCGGAGCTGCAGCAATGGCGTCGTTAATGGTGGTGAAGTTTCCACTTCCATCTTGGCTAACCACCACAATATCGGCAAGTGAAACCGAATCGTCGTCGTCTGTCTGCAGCAGGTTCCTCCGGCTAAATTTCTCGTAAATGGCCTGAGTTCGGGCTGACATTTTCATCGGCAAATGCCCCTTTTTGAACCCCAGATTCTTCCTGGACGGAATCCACGAAGACGAGCTTTTCTTCTTCTTCTTCTTCGGCACCCACCCTCTGGTACACAGAGCTAACGAAACACTGTAAAGCTTAGTATCATTAGCGAGAGGGAGAGCGAGTCCATTTCTCAAACTCCAAGCCGAAGCAGTCGATGTTAAACTGTCTAAACAGGTCTGTTGATTAGTCAAAATGGCGCTGAGCAATGTCTGTAAGTAGTCAGCTTGCATATCCGGAAGAGTTCCGCTAGAACCGTTTACAGTTCGGAATGAGGTCAATAAATAATCCATATTTAACTCTGCCAGTAACTGGCAATCTTCGAGAGCTCTAATGGCAGTCAACGTCAAGGAAGACCGTCGACTGAGATACTTATTTACTAAGTTCAAGAACTTTCTCGACTGCGACAGTGACTTCCGGACCGAAAACCGGCCGAAATCATAGACATTTCCGGTTCCATTGGGGAGTACAGATTTGCAAAAGGAAGGATCTTGGGTCGACCGGCAAATGGAACCAGTAGTCACCGGAGTAGTCGGAGGAATATCCGCAGAAACTAGAAGAAGAAACAAAAATGTAGTTGCCGCCACAAAAAGGAGGTGGGATTTAGAAGCCATGGTTGATTCGATCGACTAAGTGAGTAGCCGGGAATGGATTATATAGGGGCTGGAGTAGATTAATCAAGATTATAATATAAATATTATCGTATTATAATCATATTTAATTATAAGTCAAATACAATCTCTGAGAATCGTGAGTAAAACCGCGTTGAGATTTGAAGAAGATAAGACAATGCTTGGTTTGTCCGGAACCGTCGTGGATCTGCAAGCTGCTTAATCGTTAATATATTATTAACAAAGTCTCATTTTACTCCACAACTTAATCTTAAGAACTAGAGCTCCATTTTCCCTGTATCGTCACTGCATAGAATTTAACCACCAAGTTCGGGATGGATTGGTGTGGTTCCTCTATGCCTAAAACACCAGAATATCGAACTATGAACGAAGAAAGACACGAGAGAAAAATCCATGCAAGATTCAAGATTTAATTTTTCATAAAAACCCAAAAAAGAAAATAGGAGAATATCGTCACCAAAATTATTGTGAGCTTAGATATGTATTTGTTAAAGTTCGGAGTGATCTGAATTCTAGTTGAGCTGGATTGGACCTATATCCAATATTAGGGTTATTTAGTTTATCTATATATTGATGCTTGAGTCGCAAAACTCATTGTACCTTAATTTCCAAATAGTAAATTTATCATCTGCTCGTGGTTTTTTTCCGTTAGGGTTTTTCAAGTAAATATTGATATCCCTACTTCCGCAGTTTTCTTTTTTCGTTTCGCGTTCGATTCTCAACAGTATCAATGGATAACGATCTCCAAATATAAAAATATTGGAATTCTACTATAGTCTATTTTCTGCGTCCCTTTCCGTTAAAATAAGCATGATTCTTCAACAACATTTATGTATATTTTTTAATATATGGTTTAATATTACCCGGGGTCGGTGGGTGACAACTGAAATATGAAGTAATATTACATTATTCCAAATTGGTTGAAGTTGAGTTTTTAATAGTTTAAGTCAACGCATCGTCTCCTAATCTTTCATTAAATTCTAATTTAGACCCAATATATAAAAGCCAGTGAAAACTGAGCCTAACAAGATCTACGTAATTGTACAAATTATTAATCATAGAAATTTAATTAAGTTAATGACTCAGTTAGAACAACTGCACTGATTTTGAGTGTTTGACCGTCGTTCGAAAAACGCGTCGATCTCAGACGTTATAAATGGGAGGAAGGAGATGCATGTGCTGTAGAGTGATGGAAGCTTCACTAGCCTCAATTACATTAATTAACCCTAATCTCAATTAGAGTTCATTAATCTGTATGAAACTTAAGATATCTTAGTAGCTTCTTCGAATTCGATCCTTCGCCTCCGTCATGCTCGGAAATTTGTGCTTATGAAGCTGGTTACAGATCGAGCAAGCGATGGAGGCGACGATGATAATTGTGTTTAAGGGGTAGAGTCGGAGAAGAGACATGGTGGGTAGCAAGTGAAGAAATGTCAAAAAGGGGGAGAGTTAGGAGAGGACGAAAAGTTTGAATTCAAAGTGCGTGAGATTTGGTAAAAACAAGCTTTGAAAGTGAGGTCTCAACCAGGCTGTTATGATGTTAGTCAAATGCCCTTCAAACACGTAGATTGAATCGAATCGAATCATCACCTTTTCAAATGGATTTACAATTCTTTGAAAATTGTCATTTTTGTAGTACATTTACTTTGTCATACTTAAAATTATACATGTTTGTTGTGTTTATTACTAAATAAAGTAATAATAATAATAATTTAGCTAACAATTAAAACCCTTAATTATGAAAAATTAACGAAACAAATCTCGTAATCATATTTTTTTGTTAAAAAACATCTCCAAACGGAGACGTTCGTACTAAAAATAGAAGACATGGGTTGTCTAAGAAGAACGTCATTCTTATTAATATTCACATATTAACAGACGTTTTTTATAAGGAGTGGACGTCTACTATTTTAGTACAGATGTTTGCGTTTATGTAAATGCGAAGAAGCAGATGTCCTTCCTAGAGAGCAAATGTCTGCAATTATAGTACGGACGTCCTCGTTTATGCAAATATGAAGACGCGGATGTCATTCATATAAGTATTTTCGTCCATTTTCATATAAAGAGATATACACAAATGTCTTTCTTATTAACGGGTGTTCTTCCTAAGAAGCGGATGTCCTATAACGCCATATGATGTCCAATTATCAGCCTTGAATATCCTTCAATACCGAGGGACTTCTAATGATCATCGTTGGACGTCCTCCAAAGCTGAGGGACGTCTAAGGATTAGCATTGGACGTCCTCCAACAGTGAGGATGACAGCCGGATGTCCAAGGGTCAACCTTGGAAGTCCTCCAACACCGAGGGACATCCAAGGATCAGCCTTGGATGTCCTCTAGTGGCAAGGGACATCCAAAACTCAGCTTTGGAAGTCTTTTAATGCTAAGAGACATTTGAGAGACATTTTTTTAATTGAAAATGTAATTGCGAGGTTTGTCTTATTCATTTCTTATAATTCAACGTTTTTGTTGTTAGCGAAATTAATTTAAGATTTTGCTTGTCAATGACCCTATAATTCAGAGTTTTTTTTTTTGTTAATTACCTATTAAAAAATAACCATCATTTGTGATAAATTTTGGAAATATTTGTATATAGTTCCTTTTAGTTAATGTTTAATGAGTTTTTTTTTTTATACCCAATTCAATTTTATTTATTAATGAATAATAGCCGATAATGTAAAATAAAACCGATGGAATGCATAAGAATCCACTTACAATGTAGAACTATGAAGCTTCATAACAACGATAAATATTGAAAGAGTAACGTAAATAATCACATTAAATTTGAAACACTCCCATTTCTTATCTTACAAAGTCTAATTTGAATTTTTTCATATAAAATTAAAAATTAAACCCGTAATCCACACAAGAACACGAGCTTACCAAACCATGGTTTAGATTTGAACTGTGATTATTATATGATTCTTTACTAGAGTTCTTTGTGGGACTAAACTCACGGATCCACACAATTTTAGCACAACACATGCTCAAGTGGTAAGATAATGTTGAAAATTATATATCAATAGTTTATCCTTACAAGTTGCATTAAGAAAGCCAACATTTTTAAAAGGTTAAAAGGGAGTGACCCACGTGTCCATAATGCATTGGACGTGAAGTTGCATGTAAAATTTACCTTAACATCTTCGAAATTGCATGCCTTCCACTAGGCTAAGGGGCTCAGGGTCAATTTCTAATGGGTCTAAGGTCAAACATTATTCCTCTTAGATTCTGTTGACTCGGCAAGGACATGAGCTGGGCCTGAGTTTGGATCAGCCCTATCAAACTCGACTGACTGGATTCTGTGCCGGACCAAGCCCTTGCCCTCCGGACGGTAACTCAGTTGTCGCCTATGGACCCACTCTCTTCATCATCTTCAGAAACTTAGCTGTCGTCCTCCAAAACTGCAACCTCTACGCTCGCAAATCCTCCATAACCAGAAGAACATCTCCACCTCACTAGGCGGCGAAAGCCCGAATCATAATACTAGAGTTTCAATCATGAATTGCATGGTCGCCCCCGCCTCCGATCTGATTCCAGTGCAATCGAAGGGCCATGAACTGTTTCTCTGCAAAAATCTTACCTGGGCGATGAAAGAGGAATGACAAGATGGAGAGATTCTTTGACCATGATTTGTCTAACTCTTTGGACGTCCGAGTCCATGTGGTTTGAGTGAGGATGGAGGAAGATCATCAATCATATAAAGTTCAGAGGAACTGCCGAAAATCACGGGAAGAAAAGAGAAATGATGGCATGGCCATCTTCGTCAAGGTTAGTCTTGCTGATGGGACGCAGGAGGGAATCACATGCCTTCCTGCCACTCCTCCGGATCACTTCCCCATCTTTAGTTTTAAATAATTCATAACGATAAAACCATATGCATGCAGATTGAACCAAAAATAATTAAAAACGTAGAAACCAATCATCTTAAGGATTATATCAATTAACCCTAATCTGAATTAGAGTTCATTAATCTATTTGAAACTTAAGATATCTTAGTACATTCTTCGAATTCAATCCTTTGCCTCCGTCACGCTCGGGAATTTTATGCTTGTGGAGCGTGTTACATTTTACAATAGATCAAATAAGCGATGTGGGCTATGATAATTATTCGATTTCGGTGTGACCCAAATTCTATTGAGCCAGGTCAGTGAACGTACATTGTAGATTTCATTTAGGGTTTTGTTTTCTCTATGAATTCATGTAAGCTAGAATCGCAAAACTTGCGATTATATTTTGATCTTCATGGTAGATTTATTCGTCTACCCGTAATTTTTTTCCAAAAAAATATTTCCACATAAATCTAGTGTCTCAAATAATATTTTTTTTTTTTTTCTGATTATCATTCTCTAATAATAATTGTGTTTAAGGGGTGGAGTCGGAGAGGAGACATGGTTCAAGCAAGTGAAGAAATGTCAAAAAGTGTGCGAGTTAGGAGAGGACGAAAAGTTTGAATTCAAAGTGCGTGAGATTCAGTAGTAAATAAAACAAGCTGTGAAAGTGAGGTCTCAACCAGGATGTTTTGATGATAGTCTGTGCTTCTTCAAAACCCGACACTTATAACCAAAGTCAAATACCCTTTAAACAACGTAGATTGAATCGAATCATCACCTAACAAAAAGTCGATTTATAATTCTTGAAAATTGCCATTTTTGTAGTACATTTACTTTGTCACACTTAAAATTATACATGTTTTTTTTTGTTTTTATTACTAAATAAAAAATATTTTAATTTAGCAAACAACTAAAATATTAAATTATGAAAAATTAACAAAACAAATCTCGCAATCACATTTTTTGTTAAAAAACATCTCTAGACGTAGATGTTTGTATTAAAAATAGCAAACATGTAGTCTCTAAGAAGAATGTTCTTCTTATTAATATTTACAGATTAACAGACTTTCTTCCTAAGGAGTTGACTAGGAGTAGACGTCCGCTATTTTAGTACGAATGTCAGCGTCTATATAAATGCAAAGAAGTAGATGCTCTTCCTATTAACTCTCACAAATTAACGGATGTCTTTCCTAGGGTGGGACGTTTGCTATTTTAGTAGGACGTCCACGCCTATGCAAATTCGAAGATGAGAACGTTCATCATATAAGTACATTCGTTCGTCTTCATGTAAAGAGATATACACAGACATCTTTCTTATTAATGGATGTTCTTTCTAGAAAAAGATGTTCTATAACGCCATATGACATCCAATGATCAATCTTAAAACGTTATCCAATACTGAGGGATGTCCGAGAATCAGCTTTAGACGTCCTCCAACACTAAGGAACGTCCAAGGATTAGCCTTGGACATCCTCCAACGTTGAGGATGACAATTGGATGTCCAATGGTCCACTTTAGAATTCTTCCAACGCCAAGAGACTTCTAAGGATCAACATTGGATGTTCTCTAATGCTGATGGACATCCAAAACTTAGCCTTGGACGTTTGGGAAACATTTTTTAACAGAAAACTTAATTGCAAGGTTTGTCTTGTTCATTTATCATAGTTCAGAGTTTTAGTTGTTAGCGAAATTAATTTTAGATTTGGCTTATCATTGACCTTATAATTCAGAGTTTTTGTGTTAATTGCCCATTAAAAAATAACCATCATTTGTGATAAATTTTGGAAATATTTGTATATAGTTCCTTTTAGTTAATGTTTAATATGAGTTTTTTTATACCCAATTCAACTTTATTTGTTAATAAATAATAGACGATAATGTAAAATAAAACCGATGGAATTTATGCGAATTCACTTACAATGTAGAACTACGAAGCCTCATAACAATGATAAATATCGAAAGAGTAACGTAGATAATCACATTAAATTTGAAACACTCCAAACCTGCAACCACACAAGTATAGGAGCTTACAAACCCATGGTTTAGATTTGAATTGTGATTATTATATAATTCTTGGCGGACTAAGCTCATGGATCCACACAAATTTTAGCTCAACACATGCTCAAGTGGTAAGATAATGTTGAAAATTCTATATCAATAGTTTATCCTTACAAGATTGCATTAAGAAAGGAAGGAAATATAGGAAGTAGCTTTTGAGAATGGAAAGCCAATATTTTCAAAAGGTTAAAAAGGGAGTGACCCACGTGTCCATAATGCATTGGATGTGAAGTTGCATGTAAAACTTATACCTTAACATCTTCGAAATTGCTTTCTATAATAATGCCTTCCACTAGGCTAAGGGGCTAGGGTCAATTTCAAGTGGGTCTAAGGTCAAACATTATTCCTCCTAGATTCTGTTGACTCGGTATGGAAATGGGCTGGGCCTGAGTTTGGATCAGGCCTATCAAACTCGACTGATTGGATTCTGAGCCGGACCAAGCCCTTGCCCTCCGGACGGTAACTCAGCTGTCGCCTACCGACCTACCCTCTTCATCATCTTCAGCAACTCAGCTGTCGTCCTCCAAAACTGCAACCTCTACGCTCGCAAATCCTCCATAACCAGAAGAACATCTCCACCTCACAAGGCGGCGAAAGCCCGAGTCATAATACTAGAGTCTCAATCATGAATTGCATGGTCGCCGCCGTGTCCGATCTGATCCGGTGCAATGGAAGGTCCATCAACTGTTTCTCTGCAAAATCTTACCTGGGGCGATGAAAGACGAATGACAAGATGGAGAGGTTCTTTGACAATGCTTTGTCTAAATCTTTGGACGTCCGGGTCCATGTGGTTTGAGTGAGGATGGAGGAAGATCATCAATCATATAAAGTTCAGAGGAACTGCCGAAAATCACGGGAAGAAAAGAGGGAAATGATGGCATGGCCATCTTCGTCAAGCTTTGTCTCGCTGATGGGACGCAGGAGGGAATCACATGCCTTCCTGCCACTCCTCGGAATCACTTCCCCATCATTAGTTTCTAAATAATTCATAATGATAAAACCATATGCATGCAGATTAAACCAAAAATAATTAAAAATGTTAATACCTCCCCCCTTTTCTCCGACACTCATAGCTCTTCATAGCTTTTAACAAATTTAACTTAGAGAAGTAATTCATAGCTCTTCCACAACTTTTAACAAATCCAACTTGATGGACGGTCCAAATAAGTGAATGACAACTCAAAATACTGTTGATTATGAGGGTTTAACTCATACTAATGGGGGTGCATAATCACATATCGCTTGAGAAAATAAAAAATGAATGATTTATTAGTAAACTTCACGTCCTTAACTAGTAAAATGCGATTTAGGCTATCTCCATCAATAAAAAAACACTCAAAATTTAGCCCAAAACGAAAAAAAGTATAGAAGCTTTGGGAGACTCATGTCTAATATATAAAATGGTGAATTACCATCAAATGAAGAGTTGAATATCTTGTCAAATATTAAATAAAAAATATATTTTAGACTATTTACTTGCATAATATTTTATGTTCTTGATGTTACTTATCAATGAGATAACTTAAATTCATTTTGTAAATTATTCATGGAGCTGATATGCATTAAACTATATAAAAATATTACATTTGCAGTTTTTAAAAATTCGACAAGTCTGCTTTATTCATTTTTAGTAATAAACTTTTTTCACGTCTCTACTAAACACAAAATCTCTTATTATGATTTTTGGCGGCTAATTAAGGCAATTAAAGAAAAAGATCAAATGATTTGGTTCTTTTGGACAATGTCGTTTTCTATTTTATCTCAAGTCTCTTATCAGTCGTGACAAAAGTTACTAAATATAAAATCTAAAATGTTAAAATTCTTAAGAAAATCATGGTTTTTCGGTTGGAAAAGCTTTTGATTTTGTAGAATGATACACATATGGAGTTTATTTTTGACAAATTGCTTTTGGGATTGTTGGTAATTTGTCATGATATCAGAGTTAGATATCCTAATTTTGAATGTCGATAAAGTAAAAAATTAATCCCATGAAAAAAAATTCCTACATGTAAGGACCAATAAAAAAAAAATTTGGTCTACATGTGAGGAGTAATGTTAAGAAAAATATAAATGATTAAATTATTCCTCAACTCACAAGCTTAAGTTTTTGAGATTGTTGGTAATTTTTTCATGGTATATTTTTGACTACATGTAGAGGTGGGCAAATCGGTTCTCGGTTCCGGTAAGAGGAATTTTAAGAAAAATATAAATTATTAAATTATTCTTCAACCCACAAACTTAAGCTTTTGGGATCGTTGGTAATTTGTCATGGTATATTTTGGACTACATGTAGGGGTGGGCAAATCGGTTCTTGGTTCCGGTTCCGGACCTCTCGGAACCAACCGTTCAGTTCTCGGTTCCGAGAGTAAGGAACAGGAACCAGAACCGCAAGGAACCGGAAACAGAACCAAAACCAAGTACGGTTCCCGTTCCCATATGACTATGTCCTGTTTTTTGTTTAATCACCAACTCTTATCTTTTGATGCAGCAAAATACAGGGGTCTCATTTCCTAGAAAACATGGCCCTGAAACAGTTTCTAGAAACCTGCAGTTTTAAAATAATAAGGCAGCCGACAGTTTTTGAAAATTATTACAAAAATTGCAAGAAAAATTGAAATGCCAACTCCCAACCTGTAGCTACAAAAATTGCAAGAAAAATTTAAATGCCAACAACAACAATTGAACTAATATGAGCAGCTACAAAATTGAACTAATATGAGCAGCTCCAACAACCCAACATTAGCAGCTCAATATCGTATACATCTTAAATTCAAACTATATGCATTTCAACTCCCATGGTTATGAAGAAACACATATAGGCTCGATGCTATTTTATATCGAACTAAATACTTTAATATTGACAGATCACATTCATTCTCACCTTTTAAACTGATCTCAAGCCAAAAACAGAAATCAAAAATCAAAAATAGACATACCATCGGTCAAACTTGCAAACCCTAAATCAAGTTCATCAGAAATCAAAAACAGAATCTAAAGCACTAAATCGAACCAGAAGCAACGTTTTTAACAGACATACCCTCAATAAATTTGAAAACCCTAAATCCAGAGACCATAAAACAATGTTTTTTAGCAGACCTCAGAATCAGGGGAGCAAGCTCGCAATCTCAGTCGCAGTTGCCTTCACAATCAGAGGCTCGCTCTTCGCAGCTTCACAAATCGCAGTCGCAGCTTTGCAGTCGTTCGTCGCCTCTTAGTCTCGGTTCCAGATTTCGAGCTTCACTTCGTAGCCTGCCTCTCTCAAGTCCCAACTCCCTGTAGTTTTAAAACCCGTCGGTTCTCGGTTCTTGAATGATGGAACCGAGAACTGAACATGAAATATATTTTAAAAAAAAAACCGAAACTGAAAATTGTAAAATTGTAAGAACCAAGAACTGGAACCGACGCGGAACCGAGCTTCGGTTCCGGGTCGGTTCTCGGTTCTTGCCCAGTCCTAACTACATGTGTCTGCATGTGGGTATATATTTTTTTAATGAGATTTTGACTTTGCTGAGATTCAAGCTTGAGATCTTTATCTCTCTGATACCATGACAAATTAACAACAATCTCAAAAATTGACAATTTTGATTTCTCACAACAAAAAAAAATGTTAAAAGTTAAGGTAATGATGTAAATTCAATACAAATCATATGATTTTGGTAGAGCGTCATAAAAATAATATTAAAAAAAAGGACAAAAATTCTGAGAAGTTCCCGGTCAATGGGAAGGAAGGTGTCAGCTTTTGAAGAAATAGTATAATCTAATTGTGGAAGACCAACATGGGAAAGCATTGCAATTGCATGTGGAGGAGGAAGAGTCAGCAGAGCAGCACATGCTCATCCTCTTCCTCCTAATAATATTCTTCAATTAATAACTATTATTATACCCATTATTATTTTATATATCTTGCAATTTTAATCAACTAATTAATATAATTCCCCCGCAATAAATTGCTTTTTCAGACTTTTTTATGCCATGTTCTCTGATTATTGACCTAATGTTCACCCCCTCAATCATGGATTTCTTTTCATTTTTCCAAAATATTTGGGTATTTTTTTGAGTTTCAATTTTAAATAATTATGACAAATTATAAATAATTATTAAATAAATCAATTGCATATATAAATATCTAAATAATAAAAAAAAATGGTCCAAAACAAATTCATTTTTCTTGATTGGAGTGCTTCTCCATCCCTAGCATGGCACTTCATGGGCATGCACAAACTCTTGAGCTTTTTTGATGCACCATTCCCATCTTATCCGCCCTCTTATTGTGATTTTCATGGCCATATGCTAATACCCAATTGAGATTTTACAAGCATTACAAGTGAATTTCAATCTCATGGTTATTAAATCAAATTTTACTAGTGTTCAAAAATTTAGAGCAAAATACAAGTTAGACCCTAATCTTTAAGATCATTTACATTAAACACCTTGAATTAACCAGACATTCGAGGATCGCTGGAAAGCAATGCGGAACAAGTTGTTCGCATTTGAACCAGACATTCACAGTAGACTTCGAGTGTCCACGTAGGTGATTCACACTTGGACCGGAGGTCTGCGACAAACCCCGAGCATTTACACGAGTTATTCGCACTTGGACTCAACGTCCGCAAGGGTATTCCGCACTTGAACTAGACATCCACACCAGACCCAGGCATCTGCTCCAGTTGTCTGTGACAGACTTAGGTGTCTGCAGTAGGATCCGGAAGACCGTGGTAGCCCTTTTGGGTCAAATTAAGTTTGCGGCCATGACTTCTTTATTTCTGGTTAGGGTTCTTAGTCTTGGTATAAGACTCATTCCCTATTTTCCCATTGAGTTTGGATAGTGACTCATTGTGGTTGGCTCTATTATATATTCAGACAATTCATGGATTTTGAACAAATTCCCAAGGAAGTTATCGCTTCGATTGGTGAGAAAGTTAGTTGCAAATGTAGAGATTTTATACTTTATCGCATTGTATTGTATCATGGTTTTCAAAATCATATTCTGTGGGCTACCATATATGAAAATCCAACGAAGACTGTTCAACAGCACGTCAGTTTTTATATTACATATGTATACATAAATTTTACACTTTTACCTTCACATGTATGATATTTCATTGTTGTTCTGTTATGTATATAAGAGGATGAACTTTCTTAATACTTTGGATGGTCATGATGTTAAAGTATTATGAGGCTATCCTATTACATCTTCTATTGCGTGAAGATGTTTTACTTGTGGACTGTGTGAAAATGAGTAATAGAGCAGCAATAATACGCTTCTTGGGTTTCAAATCCTTAAATCTAATCCAAATGTATTTGTTTTGGGTTGTGTCATTGCTGATTGGTTCGTGACAAACCTTGTGGTTTGGCTTGATCTTTGGATCGCCCTCACAATTCTTCCTCCTAGCTCATGAGTTGTTATCATTTTCGGACTGTCGCCTTTTTGTGTGATTGTATCGAATGGGTCCTTGAGGGACCTTTTTTTTTTCACGGATCACTATTTAAAAATTGTGAAAAATGATGTAAGCTTATTTTACTATAGCTGGCTGGGTATCTAACGATGTTTTGATGTTCACTTCATCGGTGGCTCCTGAAGGCTATTTTGATGGTAAAAAATGTGTTGAAATGATTGTAAATCCATACACGATAATGACATTTTGATTTATCATGATTTTCATGAGAAAATAAAAAATCAATTTTACATGCATTGCATTTAGTATAAATAGTCTACTAAGTTGGTAACTCTTCCAGATGATCCATCCATCCTAGGTAAAAGCAAGGGCAGTCAAGAGTAGTTGATTTGGCAGACTTCTCCTTTCTCCCCCTTGAATTTCTTCTGAGTGATATTTCCAGCAATCAATCGAGTAACTTGATTCAGTTTTTCTGTTAAGCTCGTCTCAAGAGCATGGAAACACAGTTTTTGAAAGTGAAAATTTCCATCATGGTCACGGATTAAACGTGACATTATATAATTATTTTTTAAATATGATAAGATATTTTCATAATTAATTAATTTGTGTTATCTTAAGTGTTGGAAAAATTTATGAATAATTTTATATTTTTTGGAAAAGACTAAAGTTAACGTAGCAGCAGCTTTTTGGGTTATAAATACGGAGGAAGAAGCGGACCTCTGTTCTTCCACTGCGCTTGCAGATTTGTGGTAGTTGGTTTGGTTGGTTGTCTTGGTGGGGTTAATTTGTTTGGTACAGCCGCAATGGCTATTTCTCTATCTTCTTCTTCCTCTTTTTATGTACTGCTTCCTCTCCTCCTTTTGAGCTTCAGCTCTCTGTTTCTCCTCTCAAATGGCGTCCCTTTCCGTCCCCTTTCCGAACACCGTCACCCTCACTTTGCTTCTCACAACTACAGAGATGCCCTCACCAAATCCATTCTCTTCTTCGAAGGTCAGAGGTCTGGAAAGCTTCCGCCCAACCAGAGGGTCACTTGGAGGAGAAACTCTGGTCTGTCCGACGGCGCCGCCATGAATGTACTCTCTCTCTCTCTCTCTCTCTGGGTTTAGTTCGTTTGAGTGAAATATTGAGAATGTAGGTTGATTTGGTCGGTGGGTATTATGACGCCGGAGATAATGTGAAGTTTGGATTTCCAATGGCGTTTACTACCACCATGCTTTCTTGGAGTGTGCTCGAGTTTGGTGGGTTAATGAAGGGCGAGTTGCAGAATGCGAAAGACGCGATTCGTTGGGCTACAGATTATCTACTCAAAGCTACTAAATATCCAGACACCATTTTTGTTCAGGTTCTTCTTCTCTCCATTCCAAAACTCGCTCTCTTTTCTCTGAAACTTGCTCTGTTATTCTGCAAAAGATTGGGCTGAACTTTAATGGCAGGTGGGCGATGCCAACAAGGACCACGCTTGTTGGGAGAGGCCGGAAGACATGGATACACCAAGAAGTGTTTTCAAAATAGATAAAAACTCCCCTGGTTCAGACGTTGCAGCCGAAACTGCTGCTGCTCTTGCTTCGTCTTCTTTAGTTTTCAGAAGAAGTGACCCATCTTACTCAAAACTTTTGGTCAATCGGGCCATCAGGGTAAACCAAAATTCACCATTTTGGCCAAAAAGAATTATCAATTTCTTATTTTTCTAAATCTGTGTTTCTTCTTCGTATGGGTATATAGGTATTCCAGTTTGCCGATAAGTACAGAGGATCATACAGCGATGGCATGATGAAGAACTACGTTTGCCCTTTCTACTGCTCCTTCTCTGGCTATCAAGTAAATCAAAAAGCTTATATTTTTTTCAATAAACTTCCAAAGATTTCGTTGAAATGTTTGTTTGATTTCAATCATTGGGCAGGATGAGCTGTTGTGGGGGGCGGCTTGGTTGCATAAAGCTACGAAAAACCCATCTTTCCTCAACTACATTCAAGTAAATGGACAGACTCTTGGAGCAGGAGAGTTTGATAATACATTTGGGTGGGATAACAAGCATGCTGGCGCAAGAATCCTTCTTTCGAAGGTCTTTTCGTCAAAATCTCTGCATTTCATCGCCGACCCATTTTTTCTTGTTCATAAACTGAAACTGGGTTGGTGTTTTTTCAGGCATTTCTTGTCCAGAAAGTGAAATCTCTCCATGACTACAAAGGCCACGCAGATAATTTCATCTGCTCTCTTATTCCAGGAGCATCTTCATCATCAGTCCGTTACACTCCAGGTAACTTTCTCCCTCTTTCTTTCTCTCTCTTAAAATGGTCCTGTTTCGTAACGGCTACTTTACAGGAGGGCTTCTGTTCAAGATGAGTGATAGCAATATGCAGTATGTGACCTCCACCTCCTTCCTCCTCTTAACCTACGCCAAGTACTTAACCTCTGCAAATATGGTCGCTAATTGCGGCGGCAGAAGCATCTCCCCCAAATACCTCAGATCCATCGCTAAAAAACAGGTTAATTATATTTTCAAAACATTCTTAGAGATTGCAAATAACTTGAATGGTTGTTTAATCTTGTACTTTAGGTGGATTACTTGTTGGGCGACAACCCTTTGAAGATGTCGTACATGGTGGGGTATGGCCCACGTTACCCACTGAGGATTCACCACAGGGGCTCATCACTGCCGTCCGTTTCTGCTCATCCAGCCAAGATCCAGTGTTCTTCAGGCTTCAGCATGATGAACTCTCACTCGCCAAACCCCAACATTCTGGTCGGCGCAGTCGTTGGTGGGCCCGATCAGAACGATAGGTTCCCTGATCAACGGTCCGATTACGAGCAGTCTGAGCCGTCCACTTACATGAACGCACCCTTAGTTGGAACACTGGCTTATCTAGCTCATTCTTTCGGCCAACTTTAGATCATATGGTTTGGTCTTTGACTTTAAAGTATGTAATTTCTTAAAGAGTGCAAAGAAGAGAAGTGTAAACGAGACACGAGACTCGAGCCCCAAAAACTTTGTAGTACATTGGTTGAAGGAGGCCTTTTTTAGTGTGAATGATGTCCTTTTCCTTCTGATTTTTCTTGCTGAGCCCATATTTTCCTTCACTTTCTCACTAACCAAACAGACTTTTGACAGAGGGAAATTAGGGAAGAGCACGTTCATTGGGGGGTGTGAAACCCCATTAAACGTTCAAAAAAGCTGATTCAGGCGAGCATACAAGATTTGTTAAGAGACATACTCTTTGCTCATAAAAAGTGTCTTTATTTCATTAAATACATAGAGAGTCCAAATTTATTTATGTACCCCTTGGTTTCAGTGAAACGAACCCAATGGGAAGCAGCTTTGGCCGGTTAGTCAGCCGGCTTTGTCGTCGATGGCTAAAGGGACAGAATTCGCCTGAAAAAACAAGGAAAAACTATCTTATTTTCTGACTCTGGTAGTGCTGAATTTGATGAATTGACTGGGAGTAAAAGAGGACTCACTAAGTCGCGGAACTTGAGGATGTAGAACATTTCCAGATAGCGGCGAGTTTCACGCCTTTCGAGCTTAGAAACATACTTCCAGAAACCATAAACTCCGGCCAATGTCATTAGCCGTTCAGAATAAATCTTCCAAGTATAGCTGCAGGTTGAATTAAGTCATATTTAGAGATTCAAATGATTGATTTGGTGGAAGAAAAATTGTTAAATTCCCTGCCTTTCGTAAATTCTCTTAAGTCCGTCATCACTGATTTTGTTCCAGTGGTTTGGATCCTCCTTGCATTTCTGGAAAAAATCCGCCAAAAGATTGCCAGCTTGGTCAGGGTGGTATGGATCGATATGAAATCCTGATATGCCATGTACAATGATCTCGGCAGGGCCACCGTGACGGGTGGCAAATGTTGGCAGGCCACAAGTCATGGCCTCGATGACAGTAAGTCCAAACGCCTCGTAAAAGGCCGGCTGCAATTGAAAAATTGGAAGATAAACACAATGCCCCAACTCGTAGAATAATACACATGATCAGTTTTAACAAAACAATATACCTGAATGAAAGCTCCTTTTGTGTCAGCTATGTAACGATAGAGCTCACCATTACGTGCTCGGTTCATTTGAGCAGCGATCCATCGACATTGACCATCCAACTTATAGTTCTTCATAAGGGAGTGCATCTTCTCGATTTCTTCAATTTCTTCTCTATCTTTGGACTTCCTCACATCAAAGTAGCCTCCAACTACAACTAGGTTTACTAGTTCCCTCAGTTTTGTGCTCTTTCCATACAACTCAACCAACCCTGTAATGTTCTTGACTCGATCTAACCTCGCCATTGTAAAGATCAACAGTTTTGACCGATCACTTATTGTACCACTGCAAACAAATTCACAAAAGATTTACGATAGCATAGTGAACCTTAGAAAAAAAGACAAAACTAGCTAGCAAATAACTTTTTATCTACGAAAATAGTGAAACAGATGACAGAGAATTCGATTGATACTCACATGTGTTCTTCGTTTTGCTCAGGATCATATAACAACTTTTCTAAGGAATCATGAAGAGATGTAAGTCTTTTATTCTTTTCTGAGAATGGGAAATATATGCTCATATCGGCTCCAGGGGAGACTATATTAAACTTTGGGTCAAAGACATCAATGCCATGGATAACTCGGTACAACCCTGGGAGAGTATAGGCATTGTGGCTCTCATACTGACCAATGGTATTCTTCCTGAAAATTATAGCATCATCAACATTTAGCCAAATCGAATGATCTAAAGATGCTCAAGCAATTTCATTCATAACCATGATCTTTGATCTTTATCGTGTTGAAAGTAGAAAATGATTAAAATAATCCAATTCCCTGTACTCAAGTAGTCTAAAAATCATCAACCTCTGATATCTAGTGCAAACCAAACAACGAGCAGGGAGGATGCTTTTCCATATTGAGATTTTGATATTACGGCAAAGAATTAAAAAAAATAGTAATCATATCATCCTTGAGAATAAAAAGGGAAGACTTACGATCCGGCAATCTCTTGGAATGTACTGGTGATGATAAAATCTGCATTGTTCATGGCTATAAGGTCAGCCGTGAATTGGCATGAGAAGTGATATTTCTCCTCAAACTTTCTCCAATAGATATCAGAATCTGGATACTTAGTTTTTTCCAATGCATGAGCTATCGTGCACTGCCAATTCCAAGATAAAGTATTAAATTAACTTCTGAAACATTGCAAAAATGGTTTTTGGAAAAATGGGCAGTAGAATCTTCTTCACCAACCTGTGTAACTCCCATTTTATAAGACAGTAAAGATGCAACAAGATTCCCATCGCTGTAATTCCCAATAATGAAATCTGGAATAGTTTGTAACTCAGCAGCAATTTCACCTGCAACGTCCTGACAACATACAAACATGAATAATCACACTATTTTCTCAGAGATATACTTGTTGTTGACCATTGACTCGGCTAGGTAGAATTAAATATGAAGAATCAGTTGATCTTGAAATTCTACGGACAAAATCCAACTACTTTAAAGAGAAAGAAAATTACTTCTGCAAAGGTCTCCAAATAAGGCCATACGTCAAATCTTGAGATCCACTTACGAAGGATTCCTTTATCAGATCTAAAAGGAACTCGTAGAATATGTGTGTGTTCTGTTCCACTAACTCTTTCCAAACGCTGGTTGCATGTTGTTCCTCTTGCATCGGGGATTAGTCTTGTTATCTTTGAAAACCAACGATGAATAAGATTCACAATCAAAAGTAAAAATGAACTAGAGAATCAAATATACTTAAAGCAGAACTTCATTTGAATATACGTACAATTAGAATTCGGGGAGTTACGTCTAAACCTTGATGCTTAATCCTAAGAAGCATTTCATTCTCCAGCGCACGCACTTGATCTAATATATAAACAACCTGAAGAGGAAAGTTGATTTCAGTCTCAAAAGTGTATAAATAATTCTGAAGTGTAATTGACAAAATAAAAACGATCTAAATTTGCAATAAGAAGAAAGAAAGAAAACCTATGAAAATCATTTCAGATTCATTATCTTGGCCTTGAATTGTTGAGATTTTTAATCATTTTTTATGGTTTTTTTATTGAAGAATCATATCAGGTGAGACACTTTTGATCAGAGGACTTTTAACTAATTCCAACCATTAGAAGTACCTGTCCACCAGTGTCTGGCAGGCCTAAGACATTTGCCTGTCCAAAGTATCCATGGGGAGATAAGACGACAACGTTAAACACCATTGGGACTCTTCCAAGAAAGGTTTCTAATGTGGAGGGATCAGGAGCCTGAAGAATGTCCAACAGAAGATGCATCATCCCTAGGACCCTTGCAGCTGTATCACCCCACCCCCTCTCAAACCCCAATCCTTGTAACCTGCAAAATAACAAAATAAAACCAAGAATCAAAATAATCACACTTGTAAAATACATGTTCATAATTCATGACTCAAATATTTTACAATCTCTCTGAAATCTTACATATATTCAAACTCGGAATAGGGTGTATCAGATGGTTGCTTGGAAAGATAATCCTCGGCTTTTGATAGTGCAATTTCAAGTTTAGCAATGCTCTTTATTCGATCATTCAACATTAATCCCTGCATTTAATTTAGAAAATAAAAGATCACATCTCAAATTTATTTTTCCTGATATTTTTGTCGGCCTTCAATTTACACACTCAAACAATGACAAATTCAATATGGAATATCAAGATATAATAAATCATTAGAACACTTACACTCCCTTTATATTTGTGTACTCGAAGGAAATTAAGCAATGGTTCCAAACAGTCCTTGTTACGAAACATATTAGAAGAAAGATGACGGTTGAGAAATTGAACTCCATTGCCAATTGATGCCGATCTAGTGGGTCGGGGAAATGTTGCGTTGAAAGGTTCAAAATCAAGCTCAAGCATATATTTTTCATTACATCTGATGCACAAAACATACACCAAACACGAAAATTAATGATTGAACTATTCAACTATTAAAGACAAATTCAACGGGGAAATACTTACTTTTCATCAACAAGTTGCTCTTTAAAACCAAGATATTCAGATATGCTCAATTGCTCAATATGAAGTTCATATATATGAAGCCGGACATATTCCCACACACCAGGCCTAGGACGAACTGCTATTGCCACAAAAGGAGGCAGAACTATGGCTTCCTAAGATTAGAGAGGAAATAAATAAAAACTCAAATCCCTTTTTTACACTTGAAACAAAATGGACACTAGTAATGGGTAAAGCGATCAAATTAAGTTCAGTCATCTTTTTCTAAAAAAACTTGAACATTCTGTTAGAAAATAGCTCCAAGTATGAATGTGGAACAGCAATCAAAACCATTAGAATAAGCACATACAAATCTATAAATAGATCATCGATTTATTAGAAATTATACCAATTCAACCTAAATAACGCATTTTACTACAACATCTTGAGTGTTAGTGAAATATGTGATAATAATGAAGGAAACCGAAAGAAATTTACCTGTGCAGTTTTTAAAACCTCACTAAAAGGACCATGAGTAAGCTTTTGCCTGGCTTGATCATCGCCAACGATATTGTCAAGCTCATCGATTAAGGTATGGGGTTGTAAAATCCCTTTTCCTTGAGCGACGTACCTTCAAAATTCAACACAGTCCATCTTAAACTCCATTTAGGTATTAAACAACCAGAAGCTCGAGAAAAAGAACCAGTCTGATTTGATCGTAAAAGCGAAACGAACCTGGAAAGTAGAGAGATGAGCTCATTGCGGTAATCGGAGAGAGTACTCTCAACGCGCTCTCTGACACTTGGAACCCGTTCTAGTCTGGGCTTCTCCATGATTCAAACGAATACTCGAAGCTTCTTGATGCCTCGTAATGGAATCACAGTTCTACTAAAATACAAACAGAGAAGAGTGGGATCGTGCTATGGCGGAGGGACGAGGGAGGAAGACTACTTAAATAGAGTGTGTCGGAGAGACGCTGCATCACATGGAGACCAGGTGTTCGCCAGTTGAATAGCACTTGTGTCCGCCACTTATTTATACAAAAAATAATTGAGGGAAATTATATTATTTTAATTTCTTAATAATTACAATTGTATTTTTACAATAATTAAGTTTTTTAAAAAATCGTGATTAATAAATTAATTTTTTTAAATGATTTATCAATTTTAATTATTTGAAAATATTCAACATTTAAATTATATAAAAATAAATATAGTGTAGGAGAAAATAAATGGTTAAATATTATTATTTAAAATTTTAAAAATTAAAATAAAAAATAATTTTATATTATAACTGCACTCTAAATTATTAGATAATCAAATTTTAAAAGTCATATTTTGAAACTACTCAAAATTACTGTAATTTTTTAATTGTTATAAATGTCAGAATAAAAAAAATTAAGTAAAAGATTATTTTGTATTAACGGGAAATTGAAGGATTACAGTAAGTCCTTTAGCAAACCAAAGAAAGAGAAAATGAGAAAAAAAAAAGAGCGAAAGAGAGAAAGAGAATGAGATTACACACAATACATCCCTTTTTCGCATTGTTAAGTCATTTTTATACGTTGCCTATTCTTAACTGTCTTCCACGTCAACTTGGAACGACATCGTCTGGTTTACTCCAAAATCTTCTTCAACCTTTTCGAGCATTTTCGTATCCTTCTCCAAGTAGTTAATTTTTAACTGTCTTCCACGTCAACTTGGAATGACGTCGTCTGGTTTACTCCAGAATCTTCTTCAACCTGTTCGAGTCCTTCTCCAAGTAGTTAATTCTTAACTGTCTTCCACGTCAACTTGGAACGACATCGTCTGGTTTACTCCATAATCTTCTTCAACCTTTTCGAGTCCTTCTCCAAGTAGTTAATTCTTAACTGTCTTTCACGTCAACTTGGAACAACATCGTCTCGTTTACTCTAGAATCTTCTTCAACCGTTTCGAGTCCTTCTCCAAATAGTTAATTCTTAATTGTCTTCCATGTCAACTTGGAACGACATTGTTTGTTTTACTCCAAAATCTTCTTCAACCTTTTCGAGTCATTCTCCAAGTAGTTAATTCTTAACTGTCTTTCACGTCAACTTGGAACGACATCGTCTGGTTTACTCTAAAATCTTCTTCAACCTTTTCAAGTCTTTCTCCGAGTAGATAATTCTTAATTGTCTTCCACGTCAGCTTGGAACGACATCGTCTGATTTACTCTATAATCTTCTTCAATCTTTTCGAGTCCTTCTCCAAGCAGTTAATTCTTAACTGTATTCCACGTCAACTTGGAACGACATCGTCTGGTTTACCCCATAATTTTCTTCAACCTTTTTGAGCATTTTCATTTCCTTCTCCAAGTAGTTATTAACCCATTTTATGACCGTTAAAATTATAAAATAAACTCACTTCTAACATCTTAAAAGCAATTTCAAATTAATTCTTAATAAAATAATTAAATTAATAAAAAATTTAATACTTGGGTTAGACAAGAAACCAGTGGCCACAACATCTACCGTTTCACCTAGTAAAATATGGTTTTTGTTGTCCTCCCCCTAGAATTAGTGTCTCTTTTCTTCTATCATTGTCTCTAATTTATTTATTAAAAAAATGATAATTTTAAAAAGGGGATTTATTCGGGAATCTTCGAAAAATGTCCAAAAAGTATAAAATAAAGTATTATGTTAATATTAAAACAAGGGATTTTAGGGTGTTTGGACGTGGTGGTATTAAAAGGAGTGTTCTGGGAGACGACCATGGTTTCAAATCATTAAAATAATCGAATCTTTTTTGGTTGGTCCACGTGATCCCACATAAACAACGTTTGATTTTCTGATGGTTCTAATCACCGTACGTCTGTGTGAGATTGTTGGACCCTATGATTTGACAGGTCATCTTATCCACAGATTGGAGACAAGGCTAAGCCGCCCAGGTCGTACTAATTTAAATGGCCAAATTAACCACTTTGATACTTAGTCTACAGTCAACATCAAACAAATTAAATATTGAATAAAATAATAATAATTATCGTTAAATTTTTAAAAATTTATAGTTAAAAAAAAATTAATACTTATAAAAAAAAAACTATAAAAACTCATAATTTTATAGACTTTCAGTAAAAAATAACTAATACATATGAATAATAGATTTAAGAAAATACTGTATAAGGTGATTTTAATTTTTTTTATTTTATAATTTAGAATATTTTGTAAAAGAATAATTAATATTTTAGATTTAAGATGATTTAGAATTATTTTATTGTCCACGAGAGAAAGACAATTTATCTATGTTTTTCTACAAAAAAAGACATTGAATTTATTCCTTATATGCAGAGGAAAGATATAGAGGAATGAAAAGACAACTTTCATCTGCGGAACATTGTCTTTCTGTAACGAAAAGTCATCTTTCATTTGCGAAAAATCGTCTTTCTTGAATCCTACTTCAAAGACTCACTTTTCGCAGCGAAAATACAATATTCTGCAAAAGAACGACAATAGTTTTTATCTTGTGTCGTCTTTCATCTTGTGTCGCGGTTTTACTCAACAACTAGGTTGTTTGTTCTTTCTTCTTCGATTTTCATTGGCCTTTTTCATCTTTGTTAAGTTCTTAGATCCTTTTAGGACATATAAAGATGACCACGAACATCTGAAAATGTCAAATACTTGAAAATCAAACAATTTGAATTATTGACAAATGCAAAAACTATGAAAAAAATTAAAAATTGGCAACAATTTTTTCTATTTGTTTTAGAGGTATTGCTCTTGAGAACAACAATTGGTACAACTCTCAAACAACACCCTGAAAAAACAGCTTACCAAAACCAATAAACCATTGTACCATAACATATTAATCAGCCATATACCTAATCTGTAGGCGATTTGAGGTTGGAGGAACTTTCCATCTGCAAAGGGGAATCTCACTCCAAGGTATGTGAAATCTCGAGTCTTCATTTCTCGTTCGCTTCGTGTCTTTTAGACTTTGGAATGAAAATTATTGGGCCGATGACACTTAGGAAATAAGGGAGAAGAAGTTTGTGGGTTGGAGTTTTTGGTGTGAATTTGAGAAGCTTATTCCCATTTGGTTTTATAAGTTTAGGGAGGAAAAGTCACAACTTAAACAATGATCTCTTGTAGGTTTATGTTCAGATAGTTCAATTGAGTTGTTGTGGGAAATTGGAGCTTGAAGAGGTAGATTCGGTTTTGTTTTAGCAATTGTCCACAAAAATTTAGATTTTTGGTATTATTGAAAGATTGATATATTATTTGGGGTTAAAGTTGAATTCCGATATGAAAATTATCCATTTAGTGGTTGAATTGGTGTTATAATCAAAACTCAATGTATTGTGGATTGTTTGGCTTTCGGTTTGACAAAAAATATGGAAAATTCGACGAAATGGTGTGGCCGGCATCGAAAAAGACGATTGGGTCATGGCCCAAGCCCCTCAGCCAAGCTAAACAGCAGCTCAACTAAGCAGGGTCGTGGCTATGGTGCTGTGGCCAAGCTGAGTCTCAATTGGGGCCCAATTTTGGGACAACTGAATTTTCACTACACATGTTTTACTCTGAACATGCACATCATTTTAATTGATTATCTTGATCAAGTTAATCAAGTTTAATTGACCCATGTGGAGGTCCTGTTTTTCATTATGCACATTTAATCATTGACAGATGTGTTTGTTGTGTTATTGTTAACTAGAGTAATGAGACAACTAAATATGTTGTGTTCCTAAACGTAAAATCCTAAACTTAATCAAGGTTATGGTGGCAGTTACAATCATTTGAATGTCACCGTTATTAATTTTTATTCCTATTTTGCGCATGTACCATACTATAATGAAATTTTTCGACATTTGTCTTACTGATTGTTTTCTACTCAGCTTTATTTAAATGTTTTATTCATATCATGCTCAAATAATATTTTATACTTTTACGATGAATGTAAAACTCTACCTTACTGAGTTTAATCAACTTACCTCTATTGTATTATTTTTTTAATACTTTCATGAGTTCATTTGTGTGATTAGATGTTCAATGGTATATAAGTTTTACTTGTAATCCATTTTTATTTTGGCATAATTTTTATTATGACCTTATATTTACTACAAAGTCACCAATAGATGATTGGTTTTTTCCCACTTGGTTTGGATCCTGGCAAATTTATTTTCTTTTAAGGCTTTCGTTGGTAATTAAGTAATTAAGTTTAAAGAGTCAGCCAAATTTGTTCATTTTTTTTAGTTAGGTTGTTCCCGTTCTGTCTCAAGTCTCTTTCAAAATATGACTAAATATTTTATTTTAAAGTCACTGTTTTTTTTTCATGGGGAGTCAATTTTTGCTCAACCCATAATTTTGTTTTCTATCTTTTAAAGACTTTAAGTTTTCACATTCAAAAGATTGATTTTCTCGTTTTGCATACTGAGAGTTCTCATACTTCAAACCATGACAAAGCAGTCACTTTTGGGGATAAGATTAAATAAAATGTTGGAGTGTTTGGAACGTAATGTACTAGAGATTGACGACAACAAAAAGGTAATTTTGGTTTTAAAATAGTAATTTAATCAACTTTGAAATTATGTTTATTATAAATGTCACACCCTAAATAAGATAAAAAAAACTCCACCAAAAAATAAATTGAATCGATTGATCTTTAAACTTATTTAATTAATGAGCATCAGAAGACTTAAATATAGACAAGATGGCGAACACCCAAACCAAATAAGATAAAATAAAGATCCATCAATAACATTTAAGATAATGTGGTAATATAAGTTTAAAGTAAATGTGCCATAAATAAAAAAAAAAAGTAAATTTCTAACACTAGTTTTAAATAAGATCTAACCTCATTTGAAACTCTTGAAAGAAAAAAATATTAAAGTAAAACAATAATTCGTCGAGCTCACCACTGCGTCGGCAACTAAGAATCTTCAAAACTAATAGTTGATAGAAATGTCGTTGAGATGAATTGACTAAACTGTAATACCCGAAAAATTTATTTTGCTAAGTGTAAATTACGTATGAGATATGTTTGATAAAGGTATAATTTTATTGGTTGTTAAAAAAATTGATTGTTAGAATTATATTAGACGATTGTGTTGTGATTTGTGTTTTATGGATTTTGGAGGATGAGAATTTTCAATGTTATGGGAAATCTAGTAGGTGTGCAGTCGACCAGTATTAGTAGCATGATCGACTATACTTTAGGTAGTGAGGAATGTGTTGTCTCGTGTTGATTTGCAGTCAACCAGAACTGGATTTGCGGTCAACAAGATCCAAGGCAGAATGAAATAACTGAGCCACGAGTAGGTATGTAGTCAACTGGGATAGTGTAAAAATGGCTTTATGCAGAAGTTTAAGCTTCCACAACGAACGACTAGGTGTAATACCCTGACTTTTATATCGAAATTTAAAAAGAATAAAATGACTAATCAATTGGGGTATAATTGGATTAGTCGGATGAAACGCGTTAAATTATGTTTTGAGGAAAAATTAATTGAGGGGAATTAAATAAATGAAAAGAAGAGGATTTAAGATAAAAGAGTAAATAATTGGGAGAATTAAATTAATGAAATAGATAAATGAAAATAGGTTAATTAAATAAAATTATGAAAATTGAAATAAAGGAGAAATAAGAGAATAGGAGAAGAAAACCGATTGAAGTTGGAAATAAACCGGTTTGGTTTGTGTTTTAATGAAACTGGCCTTTGGCCGTTTGAGAGAAATTGAGATCGACGAAAAGGGGGAGAGAACGAAGGACGAAGAGACCGAGGGAGTGCAATCGGAGGAGCAATCGGGAGAAATGGGCGACGGGCTTGGGACAGTTTCTCCGCGTCGGGTGCGCGTTGTCCTGCGTTTGGCGGCGACGGCGAGACTGCCGCAACGCACGGTTGTGGCGAGCTAGGGCTCGGAATGTCCGAGCCGGTGGCGGAGCGAGCGAACCGTGATGCTGCGAACCGTCGATGGAGGTGAGTCAGTAGTCTTCTGCTTTGATTTCTTCTCCTTGGCATTCTGAACTGGGTAATTTGGCAAGTATGGTCATGTGTTGCTTCAGTGGACGAAGGCAGTGACGAACTAGCTAGCGTTGGGTGAATTGGACCGGACCAGAGCCGGTCTCCTCCAGCTCTTCATCTAGCCAACTTTCCAAGTGGATGTCGGGCAATGGACCACCATTCGTTGAAGTAGACAATTCCTTGAAGTGGGCAATTATCAGCTTTGTGTCTGAGCAAGTCATCCCTTCGGCTATAAATGGATGGCAGCAGTGGAGTGTAGCACAGGAGATACTCTATAATATTACAGAGTGATGGTGATACTGGGCCGAACAGAAAAGGAGAAGAAGAAGCTTCTCTCGGGTCTTCAGTGAGAAGACAGAAGCGTGTAGACAGAAGGAGTGGAAGGTCTCTGAGTCTTCTCGGGCCCTCTTCTGGTATGATGAATTCTTTCTCATCTTTTATGGATTTGATTGTGTTGACAGTAGAAGAAAAGAGTGATGTTAGTTACTGCTTGACACATGTTTGGAATCTGTTGTTTGATGGTTTGATTCTACCTCTAGCTTTAGTTTTGCTGTTAGTCATTGAGAAGAAATGTGAGTCTGCTGAAAGTGTTTGGTTGTTGAAAGTGTTTGTTTCTTTTAGCTTGGTTCTGCCGAGAATGAACTAATGACAGAGGTTATGGTAACTTTGTTTTGTCAATTATGGTTGCAGCTTTTGGTTATGTTCTGCTCTCTGTAAGTTGTGCTTTGGTTTGATTATTGCCGGCGTCTATTGAAGTGATAATCTACTGTTCAGTTTCTGCCTTCAACTAACTCATTTCTACTGTTAGTTTTAAGGGTTTTAGCTAAATGTTCAATGTATGCTCTCTGTTCCTTTGTGAATTGTGCATTGTTGTGGAATAATACAGCCAATAGTTTGCATAATTGCAAAAAAAAAGAGGAAGTTGGAAATATGTGAATAATGACAAATCGGTTCTTGTTATGTGATAGATTTGGAATATGTTTAAATGTTTCTGGTAAACATGGGTTGAGATTTGGTATAGGTTGTTGAATATGGACGTTTCTTCTTGTTGAGATTTTGTTGTTAGACAGGAAAGACTTGTGATGGTTTATTGTCACTTGAAATATTATAGTGTATAAGTTGACTTTGCAAATTATTCACTTGATAATTCTATGTTAATATGGGGATTTAAATGGTTTTTTACTCTGTTGTGGGAAACATGGTTTTGTGAAATCAATACTCTATGTATATGTCACATTGATGGAATGAGCAACTATCGTGGGTTCTTACTATTCCGTTGTGATAGTGGAAGTGTTAAGGAAATGAGTCATAAAAGTAAGATGTATAATACGTGATTTTAATGGTTTTGAAGGTACGGAGAAGAGAAGATACAAAAACGCGCTATGGACGCCAGGTAAGTTGATACTTACTGTGTTTTGGTCTTCGAACCCTACATCACAAGAATTAAGATTGTATGCTGTATGTTTACTAGATTTAGGTTCTTTTAATGATATGTTTACTAGACATTTATAGCATCATATAGGGCTGTATGTATTCACGAACATATTCCATGACATAATTAATATATGTAAATAGGCGTGTGGGGGTTCGGGTGATCGGTGACACTTCCATATGGTAGTATACTCCCACATAGGGAGCGGTGAGATGAGAGTTAGCTACGTGGAAGCTAGGGTTCACCTTTACCCCATTCTGAAACCCCCAACGTCTTTAACAAAAGTGCGGATACCGGCATGTGGAACACCCCCGATGGATATATCTCCCCATCGGAGTGAAATGGTTCGGGCACATGACCCTATGGAAGTATTCCACCTTGACTTCCAGAAGAGATACGGTTCTCTTCTGTAATGCATTGTATGATCATGCATATCATTTGCATTGCATTTGTTTTTATCACTTACTGAGCGTTAGACTTATTAGTTAGGTCTTGTGATGTAGGTATGTACGAGCAACAGGTGAATAGGTCAAAGACAGTTGATGAAGAATTTACACGGATAGATCTTGTGGCTGGTTGGGCTAAAGAATTTAAAATAGAATTTGTTTGTAAAAAATGTTTGTAAATCATTTAATATTCTTTAATGCTTTGTTTTAAAGTCCACTGTGTTTTATAAAAAGGGTTTTATTACTTCTTTTGCAATTGATAAATATTTTAAATAAAGAGTTTTAACGTTCGGGTTTTTATAAAGAAAGTATTACTCTGATTTTATAAAAGAAAAAGTTTTAAATTTCACGCGATTTTAAAGCAAATAAAAACCGGGTAGTCACAGCAAGTGTCTGGAGCGGAAGTATAACATCCATGGAAGAATATTCGACATTCAGTTTCTTTGAAATATACGATAGCAATCGACCTGAAATTGAAATGCGGCCGACCGATGATATGAAAAGTCATCTGAAACATGATCCATCACGTTTTAATTGGAGAGGAAGTGATGACTCAACATCTTTGATATGTATAACTCTTCTAGCTTGAAGCAGTAAAGAGGCATGGGGGAAGTTTATTTAAAAATAACTCCAACACTTTCAAAAGAATGAGAAAACCTTTGAGGATCACAAAGCTCTTTAAGGAAACTGTCTATCCCTTGATTCTTTGAAGATAATATGAGTTTCCTTTATGATTTAAAATAATTTTATGAGTTTAAGTAAGTTGGTAAGGTGAAAAGAATAAAAAAGAGATCAAAATCGAGTAATTGTGCTATTTGGAACTTATTGGCTGTCTTGATGAGGTTATAATGCAAAACTATTTTAGTATGCTATTGTTGACATTTTAAGGAAGGTATAAGTTCTGGAATTGATGAATTTGGTAAGTCTAGCATGAGTTATTATTGTTTAAAGTTAGATGAAAACTGTGAAGATAAAAATAGAAATTGGTGCATAAAGGATTTAATTTTTGAGATTTTTTCTCTTAAACATTCATGAAAAGTGATTCAAGCAAATAATGTTATGTTATTATATACCATGTTGGTTAAGTTTGGATTTAGAACTAAGAGCTGGTTAAATGTGTTGGGTTAAGGGTTATACACATTTGATGGAAGTGCATAAATAAATACTAACAAGAAGTTTGTTATGTTTTAGTTGCTTTAAGTCAAGGAGATAATTTAGTAATTGCAGGGCATTGTACTAAGAAATTAAGATAAGAGATGTTGTATTTCTTTTACCTTTTTTGGCCTGTATCACAAGATACTAGAAATGTATTGTTGATTGTGACATTGCTTGATGTATAGGGATATATAAAGAAGTTATTATGATGTGATTCGATAACTTGTATGTTAACACATGATAGATATGTTAAGAGATGTATAAGGATAGTATTGATCCTTTGAATGATTAAAATGTGGTGGATTATTGTTGACATGCTATAATAGATAATAAAATGCGATGCATGAATATGTTGAAAATGTTATGCTTTATTAGGTTCACATGCACATTTCATGCGTCATATTTTTCAAGAAAGCTTACGAAAATATTTTCATGCATATGTTTTGATAGAGAAACTAAAAATGGCCTGAATAAATGTAAATAGACGTTTGTGAGGTGGGGTTGAGTGATGGTCCTGCATAAGGAGGACTAGATGATATATTTTTTCCCTTGAACTGTTGACCTCCAACATCTGGACTGTTATGTGACTGAAAAAAAAAACTGAATGAAAACACATGTTTTTATGAAACTGCATATCATGAGCATCTCATTGTTACTAACATATTTTATCTTTTATCGAGCATTAGATTCATAGATAAATATTGTGATGTAAGTAATGAGTGTGATTTGAATGAGGAGAATGTTGACTAATGACAATGGACCGCAGCTGAAGCTACACTACATCAAGCACTTGTGTTGCGTGGTGATTTGGACCAATGGATTATGACTCACTATGTTTATAAAAATGTTTCAAATTATATTTATGTACTATTTTAAGTAAGGATTGAGACAATATTTTGTAATATATGTTTTAGATATTTTGAATGGTACAGTGGATCTTTTAAATTAAAAGGAAAGACTTACACTAAGTTATGAACGTCAGTTTATCACACGATATTAAAAAAGAATGAAATAAAAAATGATATAGAAAATGGGTCGTTACATAAACTCAACAAGGGAGAAGTTATTTACAAATAACTTATTTACATAAAAACTTATTTACAAATCAAGCAGTAGAGAAAACATTAAAAAAAAACACTCAACTATAGTTTGATATGTACATAAAATAGGCTCTATTGTACAATATGAAAAACTCAGTAAAAATAGAGTCATGGACTTAAGGAACACTATGTCATAGGCATATATAGAAACAGTGATACTCGGCAATCGTTAAAGTCACGAAAATAATATCATAATAAGTTTAGGATTTTGCACTCAGAGATATGACATAGATTGTTGTCTCATTACTCTAGTTAACACAAATAAAAATATCATCCAACAATTGAATATACATACAAAAATATGAGCTCTTTATGGATCGATCAAAATTGGTTCATTCGACCAAGATGATCAATGAAGTGATATGCATGCTCAAATAAAACACATCTATTAAAAAATACATAATAGCACCGAAAATCAACTATAATAAAGTGGACACATAAGAGATCAAATCTCAAAATAAAGTTTTATAAAAATAATATAACGTTGAACATCAAAAAAAAACTTCCACCTCAAAATAGGCTATCAGCCTAAAGCTTCACCACCTAGCAATTGTTCTTTCACAGAGCACGTGAATTCTTCCCTAGAAGGATCTCCACGCCAAGGATGAGGTAAGGAAAAACCATTCATAAATGAGGTAATTAAGAAGGAGTACAATAATATGCATTATTACCCATTAAAAAAAGTTATGACGGTGGTTACACTAAATTTTCAAACATATTTTATATTTTAAAGAAAATATAATTAGCGATCATTTTTTGAAGTTTGAACAATATACACATTTTTTAATTTGTACTACTATTTTAAGTATATGTTCCACAATATAATTAGTTTTACTCACGAGTTAACACATCCTTTTGCAATCTCTTTTGATATTTTGTTTTTCACATTCTTTTTTCTACACAACCCATGATTTTTCTTTAATTTCCTTATACTTTTTTTATTTTGGAAGGATCAGAGCAGTCAAACCCTAATTTCTGATGAAAATGTCATTGGTTTGATTCAGTCCAACAAGGATAAGACTCCTTAATCTGAGCCCAAATGAACTTCGTTTTCTTCTGTAGCAGTCTGGAATTGGTCAAACTCAAACTAGCTCAAACCCAATTGTTTTAAAAGTTGAAAGGCCTAAAACTGTGCCAGACGTGGCTGCGACAAGGAGCAGTAAGACGAAGAACTAATGGCCACCGCATCCATGGCTACCTGGCTCCATATCGGCTTATGGTAGGTATTAAAATTCCACCATCAGATTATGCAAAATTATTGTGATTTGAAGGACCGAACTCAATTTTTTTTTTTTTTTTAGTTTGAAGGAGAAGAAGAAAGAAATATGTAAAACCCGTGAAAAAAAAAAAAATTCTACATGTTTGAATTTTACGCGTCAAGTCGGTTTAGCGTTCAAATCCGACTGATTTACCGGGTAACACTCGAGTGTAGAGTTTTTGGTCAATAGGTGAAGGAATAGAATGTTGGAGTTTTTTTGATAAATTTGGCAAATAGTGTTTCTCCAATAATTAAGTGAAAGTGAAATAAGATATAATTTTTAATAAAAGTAGGTTATGGTTTTATGATGGAAATACTCATTCCCGCAAGTACACTCTCACAAGCCGAGAGAGAAAAAAAATGAAGGAACGACGTGAGGGCAAACACCAAAGTTGTGAGATGAGAGTTTTTGACGGAAGATTCCGTGTTGCCGGAACAACAATTCACAGAGCTCACGAAGGAGATTCAGGTGCAGAATCAATTAAGGTAAAAAAATCCTAAAGTCTGGATTGGTGTTGGGACAAAGTCGAGCTCGTAAGCTCAAAAATCTCGATTCACAAGTGAGGGTCAAGGTTGTGAGAGGCAGAAACCCGATTGGGAGAATGACCACCTCCTTCCTCTGGGTATGGTCTGGATGACGGATGATCAAGGGATCGTCCGTCGGAGTTGGGTGCTAGTGGGGATTCAAGCCCTAGCAAGAGGACGTTGGTCCCGTGAGAGGAAAGATCCCGTTCCGTGGAGGAATGAACCGGGAAGTCTAACGTTCCGTGAGGGAGTGAAATGGAAGGTCCACGTTCAGCGGAGGAACGAACTGGAAGGTCCACGTTCCACATCAGAACAATCCAAGAAGACCTTCGTTCCAGAGCAGAATGACACAGGTTCCGGGCAGAAGAACTTAAAAGACCACGTGGTTTGCACGTGTTTGAGAAATAGGTAGAATTCACCAGGGACATTCTGCGATGAACAATACTGTGGAACACCCGACATTCCGTGAATGGACTCTACAGCCGTCCACGGGTTCATGCGAGGAACCTTGTGGGCGCACTGTTCAATGTTTGCGAAGACACTGCCTTACTTTTCCAAGTGCATTGTCTTCTAGTTTCCTTCACCAATTCGTCCAGTTTGAGTTCCTAACCCTGGTTTAGGACCTTACCACTCTACGATTTGTTTGATTTATAAGAATACCTGGATTTTCTTTTGTGATATAGGCTCGAACGATTTCGAAGATTGTGAGACAATTGCCGAGGAGACAATTGCTCCAGTCGGTAAGAGAGAACGCCGTAAAGGTAGAGATTTCTACCATTATGTTCAAAACTAATATTTTGGGGGATACCACACCTGAAAATTCGACGGGGACTATTTCGACAACACATCTATTTTTACGCATCTATATGTTTTCTCACATTCCGTACATGGTATTTTGTATTTTGATATCTATATATATGTTGGGAGGATTAATCCTCTTGATGCTTTGGGTACTCTGGCACAAAATCATCACGAGACTATCCCGTGAAACCTTCTACTGTGTAATAGTTGATTGTTTGTACGTGCGAAATGGGAGTGGGGAATTGGTGACATGTCCTCGGGTTTCGAGCTCCGAAAGTCAAAATGGTGATAGGACGGTGATGACCTGTCCTTGGGTTTCGAGCCCCAGAACCTAGCTAGGGTTTCAGTCACACGAATCAGAAGATTGTTTGTCACTGAGTTTTGCTATTCCTAGTATCGTTCCATTTGACGGGTGGTGTGACGGATCGAATCTCCGCTCGTTGGCAACCCTCGTCAATTTGGAACCTGACAGTAGCTAGTTGAGAAGCAATCTGTTGCCGGTAACCTTATCCTTCTTATTTGATCATATGGTTTGTGTCGACGAGGAGCTTTAGCTTGCCGGCAACTCGTGTGACGCGCTGGATCTCTAAATCTTTGTCATTTATATTTCCTCTGCATCATGAGGAGTTTTCATAGACAGATGGCTACATATTCTCTTACGAGTGCTGGATGGGTCCTTGAGTGACCATTTTTTTTCACAGATAATGTTTTCAGATCGAAAAATGATGTGGACTTATTTTCGAGGTGTAGTTGTATATGTATACAACATATTTTTGACAAAAGCTTCATCGACGCCGTTAGGTCTGTTTATAAAATGATAAAGAGTTTTCAAATTAAAATCCATGTACTATAAAAAAGAAGCATGACATTGTTTTCTAAAGATGAGAAAGACTAGTTTTTGCATGCATTGCATCTAGTCTAGATATCCTTATTAAGTTAGTCACTAACCCAAAACTCGACCCCTCTCATTCCAGGTAAGGGCAAGAGCGGCTAAAGAACGTGGAGTTAGAGATTATTCCTTATTTCCTATTTCAACTAGAGTGTTTGAAATTGTCATTTAGTGGAGATATTTTTATTACTACTTGGTTTGTAAACCTTAAAACTGTTGATTTGGATTTGTCGTACAATACTTTGGATTATTTATTTTACGCACCGTTATTCTCGTGATCACTATATGGACCTAGGCTCATAAACCTTTGGGTCACGCTAAATTATAAATAATCTTTCACTCATATATAGATGGAATGTTTAAAAATCATCATATAATAATATAATAATCCAGAAATTGCAATAAAAAAGAAAAATGAGGTTTGTGTTGGGCTGGGTGATCGGGTCCTCACCGAGGATCGAGTCGCCTGACCCGGTGGTTCTGTTAGATCCGTCTCCAAGTCGTGACAAAATACATGTGAAGGATGTTGTAGAAAAGTGTAATACCCTGGATTTTCATGGTGCTAAGCATAAAGATCTAAGTGATGATTTTGAGGGTAATAAGAGCTAAATTAGATTATTAAGGTGTTGGTCAAAGGAAATGTATTTGGATATAGTAAATTGTAATACTCGAGTTGTGGAGGATAATGAGGTTGTTGGTGTTTAAGGATATATTGGATGGTAATGGTGTTAGTTTTAGAAGTGTAAATTGTTTACATGTTAGAAGAATTAGCAAGAGGGTTGTCATTTGTGTTAAATAATGTTCAAACATTATTAGTGCAAAATAAAGAGATGGAGTTTTTGAGGAATTGAGGTCGATCAAAAGAGGGGCAGTCGATCTCCTTCTAAGCAAACTATTACCGAGAGCAAGTAATTTGGAAGCGGTCGATCAGCTAAAGGAGATGATTGAACGGTTCCAAAGTAAAATTTATACAGAGAGCAACCATTTTGGAAGCGGACGATCGTCTACAGGAGAGTGATCGACCAATATTTCTAAAAAAAGAAAAATTGTGGTTGATCATCGGTGATTCATGATCATGGCAGCTGTAACTCCGAATATTTGCGATCGATCACGTGAAGAGGGTGATCAACCAGAATATCAAGAATCTCCTAGAAAATGGCTAACTGTTTTCTAGAAAATGAAGTGGTGCTTGGGATGTGAACTGTCGTGACTTGTCACCCTTTCCTGTAAGTTTATAAACATATTAGAGGGAGTTTTGGCAGAAGACAAACCATAGAAATTTTTTGGTGTTCTCTTAAGAGTTTTCTTTGTTTTAGGGAGGGAATTGTGATGCTACTGTGCAATTGTGTGGGAGAAGCTTCAAGGAGAGGAATCTAGAGAAGAAGAAAGGCAGAGAAGGGGAAGAAGCAGAAAGGAGGAGAAGGCTTTTCTTCAAGGAAATTCAAGGTAAGAAGTGTGCATGTGTTTTCCCATTTTGGGCTACATCACAAGTGGTAGGTTTGATGCTTATTCTGAATAATTTGATGTTATGGTCCTGGATAAATTGTGTGTTGTTTTGGGAGATGCTTAATAGATAATAAGTTCTAGATTTGTTGTTAATAAGAACATGTTAGTGATTGGAGTTTATTGTTGTTGATGATTGTTGTCTACTGTTGGTTTAAGAATATGTTTTGAGATTGTATTGTTCTGCGAAGTGAAATGGTGCTCTATTCTGTTCATTTGACAAATCTTTTTATGCTAATAGAGGTTAGGGTTTGATCATGCTATTGTTAGAAGAAGTATTGTTATGATATATTGTTGATGTTGTTGTCAAGAACTTAGGGTTCAGTTGTTGATAATCATTGTTGAGTTGAAGAAAATGTAGAGCTAGTTCTCTGTTGTGTACTGCTTCATAACCGAGAGGTAAGAAATGCTGTAAAGGTAGGAATTGCTCTCTTTTATTGCTTGGATAAACTGTTGAATGCTTTTGGTTACTCTCTGGAGGTGCTTTTGATGATGTTCAA
This sequence comes from Begonia loranthoides, assembly GCA_022433065.1. NCBI lineage: Eukaryota > Viridiplantae > Streptophyta > Magnoliopsida > Cucurbitales > Begoniaceae > Begonia > Begonia loranthoides. Next base: position 3,261,462 of record CM039472.1, on the reverse strand, counting down.
GTGTTAGATATGTTAGGTTATTGTTATGTTAAGTTTTGGAAATATTAATTGATGTCGTTGGTTGCTAAGGGCATGTTTTTAATGCTATGTTGTGCTGCTGTGTTTGATAAACCTTAAGAGTAAATTGACTACGTTGTTGTGTATGAACATGTATAAGTGTTTTTATGACTTTAAATGCTACATGTTAAAAAATACATAAAGATAAGCTTGAGTTTGTTAGTTTGTTCTCGATTGATGTCGAGACAGACTAGTTAACGATTGGTGAGGCCATTTAAGTATTGATGTGCATGGTTGCTAGTGTGTTTCGATTGATGTTGGAACGGATTATTGTACATTGATCTGTACAACCGCTGGCAAAGCTTTAGTCGATGTCGGAGCTGCTTACCGGAGGTGATGGGTCGTTGTGCATTGAAGTGCACAGCAGGTAACATACGGTTCGATTAATATCGAGACTTTATTAAGAGACATTATGCATTGATGTGTAAAGCGGTTATTGAGTCTTTGATTGATGTCGAGACAAAGTTTATTGATGTGCACAGAAAAGAAAGAAAAGAAACTAAAATGAGAAAAAGTTTTATAAAAGGAGCATTACATGTTTCATATTACATTTCACTTCTTATTAAGCAATAGACTTATAGTTTAAGTCTTGTGATGTAGGTATGCATGAAAATGAGAAAATGAGCAGTGGATGGGGGATTTGCGCATTGTGGACTTGGTAGCTGGCTAGATTAAAGGTTTAAAAGAAATGTAAAGGGTTTCAATTTGTAAAAGGTTTATTGTGTGAAGTTTAATTTTTTCTAAGTTGTAAATGTTTTAAAGAATGAATTTTATTAATGGAATTTCCAAATGTTTTAGTAAGAAAAGTCTTCTGTTGTGTTTATAAAAGAACAAATCTTTCAAAATTATACGTTTTAAATTATATGAAAAACGAGATGTTACAGAAAGTGTTATTATTGTTCACATAAACTAGCATGGGAAGTTATGGAAGAGGGTTAGAAGAGCAAGATTGAATTTGGTTGGTCTAAAATCATAGGTATGCATACAATTGTTGTGGCAGCTCGCTTGACTAACCAAAATTTTGTTAATTGTGAAGGTCCAGCCTATAACAATGGAAGTGCACAATCCAATATCGTTTGGGAGAGTGAAAAATGAATTATTTATAAGTAGAGTTCTTCTCTCTACCTAGTACAATGCGTTTTGGGTTAACTCCAATAACAAAATTATGCATGCTTCGGCCCAAAGTAGATAACATTGTACAAAAAGTTATGGGATTCCACAATTGTCAACTATGATGATTTTGTAACGATAAACATAGAAGTAGTTTTTTAAATCTTGATTTAACAAAACTTCACAAATTTCTGTCTTAAATTGGTTTCTTTCCAATTACAGCTGAAGGAACCTCCTGTATTTTATGTCGAGGAGCAAGTTTTCAAGTTGAAAAAGCAGGCTGCTTAGCTTAAATCAACTGATTGCATTAAAGGTTGTCAAGCTTCTATTTTCATATGTGCATGGTTTAAGAACCGCCGAGTCAGGCGACCCGATTCTCGTAGAGAACCCGGCTACCCAGCTCAAGGCGTAAAAGAAATGCGGAAGTATAAGAAATGCAAAAGACTTAATAAGAGTTTAATGCGGAAGACTTAATGAGAATTTAAGCCCAAACCCAAATCACATGGTTTGGTCCACAGAGTGATCAGTATGAGTTGATAGTATAACAACAAACAAGGAAGTTACTGTTGTGCAGGAATTTAACCAACAAATCCCAAATGTACCAATAACGGAGGGATTTAATCGAAGAATATCCATCAGGGGACACCAGAATCGTCCCACAACAACACGTGCAAATCCAGTGCACCAAACCCACACCCTAACCTAGGGAAAAATATAGTCGAAGGGGGTGAGTGACAAACTCAGTAGGGAAATCGATATTAAATGCAATACATAAAAACTATTTTTCTCATATCTTTTGAAAAACCATATCATATTTCTTATTTTACCGTATATGGATTTTTAACTGAAAACTCTTCATCAGTTTATTAAATTGGCCCATGGCCCTTGATGTGACTACATCAAAATCTACTGTATACATAAACAGCTATATCGTAAAATATGCCAACATCGTTTTTCGTATGAAAACGTCATTAGTGAAAAGAATGGTCATTCAAGGACTCATCCGATACATACTACAGAAAGGCGGCAAAAGTAACACTTCATGAGTCTGAAGGAAAAAGGGTGTTTGTGGTTGGAAAACCAAACGACAACACCAAAATAAATACCATGATCAAGTTTAGGGATTCGAATCCAAGGGCACGGCACAGTCAGTTGTCCTATTACCCAAGTCGAATGTACAAGCAATTAACCTTCATGCAGCAAAAGGTTTTTTGGGATCCTCATGATACTTTGATACCCAGATAGCCCAAAACATCAAGAGGATTCTCCCACCAAAATATATATAGAACCAAAACATCAGAATACCATTACGATAAATTAAACGTGAGAAAACATATGTACATATTCGTAAAAACAGACGTGCTGTCGAACAGTCCCCGTCAAATTTTCATATGTGGCAACCCACAAAATAATGGTTTGAAAACCATGATGAAATGCAGTGCATAAAGTATAAAAATCCCTACCTCATAGGCGACCACGATACTCTTACCGACTAGCCAGCAACATGCACTATCGGAAGTGAAGGTTGTATCATAACATCTCCAGAACCTATAACAAGGTCGATATCAAAATCCCAAAAATCACTCAAGGGATAACAAACAAGTCTTAAACAAGACTATAATCCAAAACAGTTTCTGACGATAACCACGAGTCCAAAACCGGAAACCAAACCAATTTTACAACAAATATCCTAAACTGGAAACCAACCCCGACCAAAAGGATCAACACAAGACTTCTCAGCTCAAACGAGAAATGACGGGTCCTTACACCTCCGTCGGGCATGACATGGCTGACAAAGCCGAATGGAGTTTTAAATAAACATGGCAGTCGACTAAATACAACCCGGAGACAGAATCAGGACAATCTACCCATTTACGGTTCGACATGAATAGTAATTGGGAGTAGTGTTTTTAGCATGAATAGTGAATTCTGATGAACAGTGACTTCGTTGAACAATTTCGGCATGAATAGTGAACTTCACATAGACATTAATATCCAGCATGAATTAGGGGTGTGCAGAACTGAACCGGTACCGAAGAACCGGACCGAAACTGGTTGTTTCGGGATCGGTTCGGTGTTGATTTATTGAGTACCGGACTGAAATCGGTTCTGCTTAAGCAGAACCGATTTTCTCGGTCTGGTTCTCGATCCTCGGTATCGCAGAACCGGTACCGAGGGGAACCGAGTGTCTTGGGTAATTAGGGCACCCTCCTGTCCCGCTGTCCGTGTACTCCTCAGTCCTCACCTCTCAAGTCTCAATATTCAGTCATTCTCATCGTCCCCTCCTGCGCCTTCCGAGTCCAGAGTCCAGACAGCCGGCAACCACGAGCCTCCAGAGTAGATGACCGACCACGAGTGACGAGCCTCCCGAGTCCTGTCCCGTCCCCCCAGCATTACGTCTTCCTGATTGTCGAGCTCCAGCGCTGCGTAGCCTTTGACCCTCCAGTCCCGAGTGACAAGTCCGAAGCCTGAGCTCCAGCCGACCACGACAACAAGCCCTCGGTCAGTAAAATTCCACTTCCATTCTCACAAGTTCCGGTCTCCAGCCCTCGGTCAATACCAAATCCAGCCGAAGGCCCTTCGGTCAATACTCAATAAATCTGTTCTGTTTTTGGGCATCAACAATAATCTGTCTGTTGACTGTTGAGTGTTGAATGTCATGAATCTGTTCATAATTTGTGATTTATGTTCTGATAACCATAGGAATTTTTTGTGCCTATTCTCTTATCCATCATCTATTAGCAGTTAATAGATAGAAAGTAGAAACAGTGAATCTGTTCATAATTTGTGATTTATGTTCTGATAGCCGTAGCAATTCTTTGTGCCTATTCTCTTATCCATCTTCTATTAGCAGTTAATAAATAGAAAGTAGAAACTGTTTGCTAAATGTGATAGTTTTGCATTTTATATTTTCGGTTTTTTTTTGCATTTTATATTTTTATAAATTTTTATTATAATTTTAAATATTAAAAAAAAAAAAGTGGTACCAAACCGGTATCGAAATTACCGGTTCGGTACCCGGTCCCAATGGGACTGGTATCGATTTTGGAAATTCAAAACCGGTACCGATCGGTTCGGTGCTGTTCCACATTGGAACCGGACCGAACCGGTACCGTGAACACCCCTAGCATGAATAGTCGCCGGTATGAATAGTAATACCGCCCATGAATAGTGATCAGAATAGTGCTGATGAATAATCTCGGCCATGAATAGTGCCACTGGCGGCAGTGAATAGCATCATCGTCGGTGATGAATAGTGTTGTCGCCGCTCGGACGACCAAACACTCCGAATTCGCCCGATTTTGATTTCTATCCACAAATAACCTTACATAGACTTCTACTTTATCAATATATACTAGAATTTTACTTTGGATTCGAGTTTCCAACCACGAATCCGAAGCCAAGAACTTTCCAAACTTTGAACTTAAAATCGGATGGGAAAAGCTTACCAATTGGAAAATTGCCTTCACAAATATTACTTATGTGGACGACGAGAACACGGATCTAACGTCGGAAGTCGAAATTCCAAGGTCGAACTCTCTCCCCTCTCTCTCCGTCTCTCTCTCTAGCCATTTCTGCGTGAAGAAACAGAAGCCACTCTTCTTCTTCTTTCTTTAAAAAAAAATTTACTTTATAATAAAATAAAATATAATATATATATATATATATATATATATATAAATTAAATTAAAAATCTAAATTAAAGTTTCACCGGTCAAAACATTAACTACAAATTTATTTACTAAAAACATTTCTAAAAATTAATTATAGCTATGAAAAATTTAATTTGACCATTTGACCAAAAAATCACACGTGGACGCTACATGACAAAACGAGTCAACATTTCAACGCTTGGTCGAAAATACGCGAAAAATTTACACGTGAAATTTTAAAAATCTAGGATTTTACATTCTTAACTCAGATAGCAGATTGTTAGCTTTGACCTAAAAACCATTTCCTACTTTGAATTATCCTTTTTTCGACAACTCTTTGACGCCCATCAAACGAAAATCCTTTCTCCGCTGCAGTTCATTCTCCGCCAATTAATCTACTCAATTGCCACTGCAAATTAATCAGCAACTCCGATTCTCTTCATCTTCTTCGTCTCTAGTGGCTCCACTCCTATTGCAACCAAACCAACATTCCACGATCTCTTTGTATTTTCTGACGAATCTAACTCCATTTCCACTGCAACTGAATCTGCTACTTCACATAGGCTAATCCACGATGCTTCAATTGAATCTTCTTTTTGGTGGAACGAATTTGGTTCTTCGACGAATCTAACTCCACTGCCGCCACTGCCATTTAGGATGTCTTTGTCTAAACCAGATAATCTGGTTCGATTGCCTCTGCAAATAAATCAACAGCATCTAATGCATCAGTAGCTTCATCAAATTATCGATCCCCTCTTCCACCCCGATTTCAAGCCCTCTCTAACATTTGATGAGTTTTTCTTTTCAGGATTGAGTTAACATTGAATAATTTTGATAAAGTTGAAAATGTTCTTCAAAAATAAACGGTGTGGAGTTCAAGTTCTCGACGATAGTGTTCTCCGGTGAAACGATGGACATCGATTGGTTGATCGATGGTGAGGAGATGCACCGACATCGTATCAAGCCCTGAGCATGTTTGGGACGTGGGTTGAACGACACTGTATCGGGTTAGTCCAGTGATCAACAATATTGCTCAAACAACTTCTGTTATTAGCACCAACACTGACCATCAAGAAGGATTGTAAATCAAAATTATGTTTTTTTTTCTCATGTTGATAGAATTAGTTGATTGTTGGGAAGATTATGATGAGTTGAATGAAATTTAATTTTTTGATTATTTGATATCATTCAATTAAGATAACATATGTATGAAAGTAGTTCATGTTTTTATTAGATAACATGAGTAAAGATTTTTCTTCAACTTGGTGGTATAGTAACTTTATTAAAGCAACATTTATAGGACTGTGGCAGTACGCCCTGTCAAGGCAAGGACGACTCAACATACTATTGATTATGAGGATCCAGCTCCTACCAGTAGGGGTGAATAATTTATAAGTAGAGTTTTCCTCCCTATGTAGTAAAATGCATTTTGGGCTATCACATCCCAAAAAGAACCCAAGACAGAAAAGGGAACGACCTGACCCAAACAGAGTCGAGTCGCCCGACCCTTTAACTTAAAAATAAGCAGGCAGCAGAAGTTTTAACTGAAATTAAAAAGTTGGGCCCAACCAACTAAGCTAAACCACAAATTCAAAAGTGACATTAAAATAAAGGGGTGAATATATGTCCATAAGTCATAGGTGTCACAAAAGTAAACAATTAATAATTATAACAAAACTTAAATCAAGTCTCAACCTCACAAATAAAATGCTCGAAAAGAGAAATACTAAGATAGGCAAAATCGCACCAAGTTCACTCATGCGTCGACAACTGAGGGTCCTCTAAACTAAGTCTTAAATGAAAATGTCGTTGGGGTGAGTTGACGAAACTCAATAAAAGAAAGATTTTATATTCAGCAATAAGAAATATTAAAACAGGGGATAATGCCAGAAATAAAATATTCTTTTATTTAAAATTTGTATAAATGGATAGTAGGGTTAATATTGAAAACGTTCCACTATAGTGTGGTACATACATAAAATAGGTCTTACAATATATCATTGAAAATTGAGTCACTTACAAACTCCAACCACACCATGCCATAGGAATATAGTAATGACGATACTAGGGGATCGCTAGAGCCACGAAAATAGACCCTGATCAGGTGTAGGGTTTTGCGCCAAGGGACACATCACAATTAGCTGTCTCATTACACTAGTTAACACAAACAAACACATTCTCTAATGATTGAATGTGCGTAAAGAAAACAAGACCCCTTCTTGGGTCGATCAGTTTGATTCACTTGATCAAGATGATTAATGAATGAAAACATGTATGCTTAATGAAACGTGTCCAGCGAAAAGTATATATATTTGTATAGTTTAAAAATTGATAAGCCATAAAATGAACCTACCATTTTAGTAATAGAACATGTCTCAAAATAATGTTTTTAAAACTACGAGATGTTGGACATAAAATAACATCTACCTCAAGTGGGCTTACCATCCAACAAGATCAAACCAATTCCAAAAAATCCAATACACGTTGAGTTTGAACTCTAAGTCTCAAGACCAAAGGATAATTGTTTTATAAAGTTAACTTCGACAATCGAATTTAATTTCCAAACTTTAAGTTATAGAAAAAAGAATCGAAAGGATCAAGTCTAAGGCTCACAATGGTTCCAAAAATGGGCTAAGAAATATCCCAAAAACATTTGGATTTGAAGGTCTAAATTGAGTCCAAAATGGGGTTCGAATCGTGGTCAGAACAGTTGGGTTGCAGCCCAAGTTTGGACTCTACCCGAGAGCCTTGAGTCGTGGCTCGACCACCTTAACCCAAGCTAGGCCGCGGCTTAGCCCTCTCGAGCCGAGGCCTAGCATCGTCTTCTCCCACGCCAGTCATGTTGTTTCATCGAAAATTCATTCCTTTTTTATAAAACATGTCCCAACAATCCACGAAACATCAGCTTAACATTATTTCATACTTATAGTCTAATAATTGTCAACTCACGGTCCCAAAACAAGGTTTTATACTCAAATTCGTTAATTAATTCTTTCAATCGAAAATTCTAATCCCAAACAGAGAACGATAAATAGGAGGCCTAGCTTTTAACTCTTAATGATAACCGAATATTCTAAGTATTCTAACCCTTAATTCGGTGAAATCCAATCCAACTTATAGCATGAACTCCTCAACCAAAGAGTTTATCATAACTTAAATTCTTCCATTAGAAATAATCCTAGAATACAGAAGATGAAACTTACCGTGTCATGACTCGGAGGGGACCCGAGACAGAAAGGGGAGCGACCCAACCCAAACCTGGACCAAACCGTCAGACCCTTTAGCTTTTTATTTAGTAACTTATTTATGTAGGTAGCAAAAAATTTTAGTAAATTATAATTTTTGCTAGAGCCCAGCCTAATTGGCTATATTGAAGGTCCAAAAGTGACATCGAAATAAAATGATAATATACGTCTGAAATAAAGTGCCAACAATTTCCAACAATTAATATAAATATTATTACAAATTTTAAATAAAGGAGTTCAACCTCACAAAGACTCTCAAAATAAAATACTGAAATAATAAGAGAAATGTCGGCTCAATCCTACAATGACAACCGGTAATCGTCCAAATTAAAACCTGAATATATGTTGCTGGAGTGAGTCGACAAAACTCAATATGAGTAAGATTTTATATTCAATAATTAGAATTTTATAAAAAAAAATGGTGGAGCATGTCATGAATAAAACATATAAATAAAATTGAGCATAATCGACTAGAGAGGCAAAAGTGAAAAACGTCGACTATAGTGTGGTATGTACGAAAAATAGGCTCTACAAGATTTCAGTGAAAATTAAGTCACTCACGACTCTAGTCACACAATGTCATAGACACATTGATGCATCTCAAAGCCCGATCACTCAGGCCCGAGCAAAGGAGATCATTAATCTACTAACAAGCTATTATTTTGTAGGTGACCTCACATTAGAGGGACGTGAGGAAAAGTCTAATCATGAAGATTAGGAGAGACCACAACATTCTCCTCACTTGGTGTGCCCTTGCATACACCTGGCTAGCTAGTTCACTCGAGGCAACCTTGAAGTCCATTGTACCGAAGCTTGAAATGACTCATTAGTTAAAGGTATGTTCTTTTTATGCTTTTACAAGTTTTTTGAACTTAATTTTATTTGAACCACTAGATTTTGGATTTTTTTTTGTTAGATTTAGGTTGATTAAAATGTTGAATTTTTTGGAGTACTCGGCTAACATGTTAACCGAGTCCTCATGGCTCTTTTTGTTTAAAAAGGTATACTTGTAATTTTACTTTCTGGCAGCCTTAAGGGAGTATTTAATCTCCTTAAGGGTGACCTAAAACCTCAGATTAGAAACCCTAAAGTAGCTGCTGAAATTCATTTTTGGAGTTCCCTCCCAAAACACAATTGATGTTTGTCTAGCTTAACTGCGGATTCTTCACCAAAGATTTCTTTCCTCACCGTTCTGTCAATCTAGGAGGAAGGATCTTACGCTGAGTTCTCCCAACACTTCCCTAGAGGTGTTATTCAAGAGAAGAGGGTCAGAAGAATGATGAAAAACAGGGTGGAGTGACCTTAGCATTGAGGTCCATAGAAGTCACGGTTTCTAGTTTATGAAATTTGTGGACCAGCCTGTAAGTTCGTGATTGTTCTTGTTGTTTTACTTGAAGTTTGGTTATGTAATTTTGGGATTAAGACTCTTTCTGGAATGTTTTGAACTGGACGAAATTTGGTGTCGTTTTGGATTAAACTCGTGATTTTGTACAACGTTCTTTGGAGGTAGTCGAATCTGTCTTTGGTGGTTCTGTTTTTGGATAGTGTATTGATGCTTTTGTAACTTTCATTTCTTTCGATTTTAGCCCTGAATTTTGGTGGGGATATTGTTTTATGGAAGTTCTTCATCCCCTGCAAATTTGGGATTAATTGGTCACCTGCATTGAGAGATATTATTGTTTGAAGATTGGTGTTCTGTTTTCTTTGTTGGATCGATATCCGAGCAACGATTTTGCTAATTGTATAACTCTCACTTCGTAGCAAATTTAATCATAATTTTGGTGTGAAGCTTGGCCTCTGTGTTTTCAATGTTCACTCAAAATTTGATGTCAATTAGTCTTCAGAATCGAAAGTTACTGACCTTCTAATCTAGTGGGTCGGAAACTATTTTATTTGGTAACTTCTTGGCAGCTTCTTATAAATGGTATAACTTCGTGTGTGTAGTGATTCTTTTTGGTGACGTCGTTTATCTTGGGGATTGCTAGCTGCCCTCCAAATTTGAAGTGAATTGCCTGTATGCACAGTGAGATATCATCAATTCAATTTCAGTGTTATGTTTTTTATAATTAACGACTAGCAACATTGTCTTTGTAAATCTTTGCATCCCGTGGTGCATCACACATAGAATAAGATGATACTCGGCAATCGTTAAAGCCACAATAATAAATCCGGATCAGGTTTAGGATTTTGCGCTAAGGGACACAGCACGGTCTGCTATCCTATTACTCTAGTTAACACAACAAACACATCCTCCAATGGTCGAATGTGCCTATATAAAACATGACCCCTTTAAAAGCTGATCAAACTTGGTGCACTCGACCAAGATGATTAATAAATGATGTGCATGCTCAATAATAAAACATATCCAATGAAAATCATACATATAATATTGTAAAAACAAACTTTCATAAGAGACCGTCATTTTATATGAGATCATGTCTCAAAATAAACGTTTGAAAAATAATGCAATGCTGGACATAAAAATAAAACCCCTACCTCAAAGTGGCCAACCAAAAATCAAGGCTCAATCCAAGACGAGAACATCAAATAATCAGCTGAGTTCAAATTTCAAATCCAGAAATCTAAAAATAATCATATTACAAAATTTAGATCAATTTATTCCATTTAAATTCTTAACTTTAGGTTTAGAAAAATTACTCGAGAACAATCGAGTCTAAGACATAAACTGGTTTCAGAAACGGCCGCAAGTTAACCTAAAGACAATTGAGTTAAATGTTCAAAACAAACTTAAAACACGATCTAAACAGTGGTTTAAATAAACAAGACCATGGCCAAAATTGGGCCCAAGCCGTAACCTCAAATTCCTGAGCTACGACTCCGCATAAAAAATAGAATCAAACAGAGAGCCTCGAGTTACGAGTTGGCCTCCTTGAGCCAAGGCCTTACGTTGTCTTCTCCGACACCAACGATCAAAATTTGCCGAATTTCCAAAATTTCAAGCAACGAAATGATCTCAAACAATCCATAAAACGTTGGTTTACAATCATAATGCAATATAAGTCTGAAATCAACCACTTTAAACCAACTAATTAAACTTTAACACCAATCCAACATTCCATTCTCCATTAAATCCAAAACTATGAAATTGAAATGAACAAAAACTAGAAATCAAAGAATTTACCTTACTAAGAAATCTCAAAATCCCTTGGCTGGCCAAATCAACTCGTCTCATGACCTTCCTTCTGAAAATATATAGACGGAGATAGAGGTGTAACAACTTGCAGGATGTTAGGTTGGAGAGAAGAAATAGCTTGAAAGTTGTGGGGTAGGAGAGAAGAGATGACACATTGAAAATGAGGTTGTCTTCCTCATTTTCAGGCGTATGTTTCTTCTCTCATTAACTCTCCCCACCCAACTCTTTTTCAGAAGCTTTCTCGTTCCTTAAATAGACTGCAAACCTCTGCCTCTGTCTATGTATTTTCAATAAGAAGGTCGTGAGACGAGTTGACTAGGGAAGCCAAAGGATTTTGAGACTTCTTAGTAAGGTAAAATTCTTGATTTCTAATTTATATTCATTTTGATTTTGTAAATTCTGATTTAATGGAGACTGGATTGTTTGATTGGTGTAAAGTTTAATTAAATGGTTTAAAATGGTTGATTTCAGACCTATATCGCATTATGATATTAAACCAATTTGTTATGAATTGTTTGGGATTGTTTCGTTGCTGAAAATTTTGGAAATTCGGCGAATTTGGATGGCCGGCATCGAGGAAGACAACGTCGGGCCACAACTCGGAGAGGCCAAATTGCAGCCTTGGGCTCCCTGTTTCGCTCATTTTTTTTTATACTGAGTCGCCGCTCAAGAATTTAAGGCTACTGCTTAGGCCTAGTTTTGGCCACAGGTTGGTTTATTTAAACCACGGTTTAGACCCTATATTAAGGTCATTTTGGACTTTTAATCCAATTATTTTTTGGTTGACTCGAGGCCGATTTTGAAACCAAATTAGGCCTCAGACTCAATTGTTCTCGAGTCATTTCCTAAACCTAAAGTTAAGAATTTGAACGGGATAAATTGATTTAAATTTCATAATATGATTATATTGAGATTCTGGGATTGAGATTGGACTCTGCTGATTAATTGACATTCCCATTTTGGATTGAGTTATGATTATTAGTTGGTCATTATGAGATAGAGGTTTTATTTTATGTCCATCATTGCATCATTTTTCAAACGATTATTTTGATACGTGATCTTATATAAAATGACGAATCTATTATAACCGTTTGTTTTTACAATATTATATGTACGATTTTTGCTGGACATGTTTTATTATTGAGCATTCACATCATTTATTAATCATCTTGGTCGAGTGCACCAAGTTTGATCAACCCATAATGTGGTCATGTTTTATATAACACATTCGACTGTTGGATAATGTGTTTTGTGTGTTAACTAGAGTAATGAAACAACTAATTGTGCTGTATCCCTAGACGTAAAACCCTAAACCTGATCAAGACTTATTATTGGGATTTTAGCGATTGCCAAGTATCGTCTTATTCTATGTGCCTATGGCATTATGTGCTTAGAGTCGTGAGTGACTCCATTTTCATTAAGATTTTGTGAGACCTATTTTATGTATACACCACACTATATTGAACATTTTCCACACTTGACTCACTAGTCGATTTTACTCAGTTTTAATTAAACATTTTATTCATGGCATGCTCCCTTATTTAATTTAAAAAAATTTAATTGTTGAATATAAAATGTTACCCCTATGGAGTTTAGTTAACTCACCCTAACAACATATATTCAGGTGTTAAATTGGACGATCATCAGTTGCCGTTGCAAGATTAAACTTATATTTCAACAATTTATTTTGATAGGTTTGTGAAGTTGAATTCTTACATTTAAAATTTGTAATAGTAATTGTATTGATTTCTAGTAATTATCGGCACTTTTATTTTTGGACATATATTATCACTTTATTTCGATATCACTATTGGACCTTCATTATAGCCCATTGGGTCGAGCCCAGACAAAAATTGTATTTCACTAAAGTTTTTACTGCATAATTAATTAAATAAGTAAATAAGGAAAAAGCTAAAAGAGTTGGATGGTTCGGTCCATCTTCAGGTCGAGTTGTTCCCCGTTATATCTCAGGTTCCCTCCGAGTCCTGGCAAGATATTTGTTTTCTATTTAAGAAAGAAGAAGGCTTCTGAAAGGGGTGGGTGAAGAGCATTAAGGAGAGAAGGAAACATACACCTTAAAATGAGGAAGGCAACTTCATTTTCAACGCGTCATTTCTTCTCTCCTACCCCACAGCTCTCAAGATGTTATATATCAGAATTGTCACAACCCAAACTTCAACGTCCCCTCTAAGTCTCTCCTCTGCTGGTGCATCTTTGCTGAAGATGTTTAGAGACTAAACCCTTCACATTGAGACCTTAATGGATGGAGGAATGAACCTTTAAGGAAGTAGTAAATGGGAAAGAACTTAGAGAAGGAAAAAAAAATTAAATTTCCATTAATTTTTACTAACCAAATTTGGGCAGACAATACATGGGCTAATCCCAATAATAAAATTGTGCAGGTTAGCCCAAAACGTACAATATTTTATCATGAACATTAGGGTTACACATGGACAAATATCAATATTGTAAAACAAAGATACAGCAAATGAAATTTTATTTTTGTGTGCGCTTATGATGGTCTTTCTAATATTGTTATTTCTGTTTTAATCCTGTGATTAAGGAGAACTAAATTTGAGCTAAATAATGGTAACGTTGTTTTAGAGACGATCCATCTAAATATGGGTTCAACAAGGCTCCATACTTAGCAATTATACAAAACTAAAAATTTGAAATTCTGCTTGGTTTGGTGAGAATTCTAATTATAGTCTTCAGCAACCAAAACTGTGAAACAAAGCATCACCAGTTTAAAACCTCCTTGGAACCCTATTTATCAATTGTAATTTCACCATTCCGTCGTTAACTAAGGTCGGAAAAATGGCCGCCATTGAAAGAAGATTTAAGCTTAACCCTTTAATTTGGCTGTGCTCATTTGCTGTGATATCCTCCTGTGTGAACGGATATCCTAACAATGGCGGCGCCGGCCAAAACTACAGTTCTACAGCCATTATCAACGTCAGAGATTATGGTGCTAAAGGTGATGGCATAACTGATGATGTAGAGGTGACACTGCAAGCCAAACTTATTACATATTTCAAGCATGCTTAAGGCCTTTCTAGAACTAGAACTACAGAAAATGTAAAGCTTAATTATAAACCCTAACCAATATTACCCAGTTAATGAATTATTAGTTTGCATTATTTCGTTTCGTATAAGCTAACTATAAAGAAAACTAGGGTTTCTCAGTGACAGTGTTGTGTTTTCATTTCTACAAATTCTGGGTTGTAATTTTTCCATTTTTTCTTTTGATTACTGTTCTTTCCATCTCATGCGTACGAGTCAATATGATCATAATCAACAGTCAGAAGTAGGCAATTAACCTACATTTATATCTCCAATTTTCTGTACATGCAGGCGTTTATGGGGGCTTGGCTCGCAGCATGCAGACAGACGACGACTGCAGCCAAGCTTCTCATCCCAGTGGGAACGTTCTTGGTGGGTCCGGTTGTGTTTGCTGGGCCATGCAGCTGTATGGGCCCCATTGTTGTTGAGGTTCAAGGGACTGTTAAAGGCTCGACTGATATTACTGCCCATCCGTCGGCAGAATGGTTCTCTTTCGAATACATTAATGGCTTGGTCATTACTGGTGGTGGCACTTTTGATGGCCAAGGTCCGAGTGTTTGGCAGTACAACGACTGTAAGATAAATAAAAAGTGTCAACTTCTTCCGGCTGTAAGTGCCAATCCCCAATCCGATGCGCATTCCATATATGTGTTAAAACGTTGCTTCATATCAAATCATGCACGGTTTTATTATCAAATATGCTAATTTAAAAAAGATCTTACTCATGAATTTGTTACATCGATTACACTCAAATAATGTGAGATTGTACACTTCTTGCTATAAGTTAGGCCTCAAGATCATCAACCAGCGTATGATCTTATATGTTGAAAAGAATACATTCGTGTGGTGACGCTCCTCAAAATTTCATAAAAAAGGAGGGCTGGCTCGATGGTTCCTTCCAGGCCAACGAGTCGCACATGGGACCGACCATCCAAATTTGGGGGCGGTTGGGCTTGAACCTAGCTCCACCCCAAGGCCCGTCAGACATCTAAGCCCCATGTTTGGCCCGGTTTGATGACGCTATGTTAAACCTTACAATTTATCATAATATTAGGTTATTCTATCTCAGAAAAAGACAAACAGTCATAATATGTTCCTCCTCCCTCCTTGAGGGCTCAACATCCCCTGGCTACCCTTAACTTATGTCAACAGTACAATATTATTTGTTTTGAGCCAAAATTGTACTATTCACCCAAAAATATGTCATATTAGTTTAGAAAGAGATGTTATTTCATGAATTACTCATCTCATTCATGCTCAAGCAATATGAAATTATGCACGGTTATTATGAGTGCTAGCTCTCACATGTTAGTCTAATATTGAGCTATTCTGAACCATAATAGCCATTTGGTGAGGACTTGTTTCCAATCAAGTATTGTCCATTTTTTGCTGTAAACCCCGTGTCTATCGTCCCTGTTAGATGTGTTAGAAGAGACTCATACCAAAATCAGAAAATGTTAAAAATTGATTCTTTATTTTGGACGCAGTCGCTGAAATTCACCAAAGTGAACAACACAGTTGTGGAGGGCATCACTTCTCTGAACAGCAAATCGTTCCATCTTTATGTGTTTAACTGCAACAACTTCAAGGCAAACAACGTCAAAATAATAGCACCTGACGAAAGCCCCAACACAGACGGCATCCATTTGAGCACCTGCAACTTCATCAACATCACAAACAGCTTCATCGGAACCGGCGACGACTGCATTTCCATCGGCCAAGGCTCCAACGACGTCTTCATCAAGAACATAACCTGCGGCCCTGGACATGGCATCAGGTAAAAACTCTTTAAAAATAAAAATAAAAAGCTTTAACTCAAACTGGTAGAAGCTCATGAATAATTGCCCTATTTTTCAACAGCATTGGTAGTCTTGGAAAGTACCCAAACGAGAAGAACGTGAGCAGGATCTTTGTGAACAACTGCACATTGACAAACACTACAAATGGTGCGAGGATCAAGACATGGGAAGGAAAAAGCGCAGGACAGGCTACAACCATTGTTTTCGAAAACCTAGTGATGAACAACGTTAAAAACCCCATTATCATAGACCAAAGCTATGGTTCCAAAACGGCAAAGGTACTTTCCTTCCCTAAAAACATATGATTCTAGTTAGTATATTTGTCAACCTTGGAAAAAGAACATAACGATCCAACCCTCTTCATCCAAGCCATTGAGTGGATTCTTAATAAATAATAATATAAACAATAACATTTAAGTTTATTTACTGATTAGACTTTGAACTTCAACTTTTTAACTATCAGCAATTTAGACATTGTCATCATTTTATTCGTTAAATTCAATCAATATATATCACGCTTTTTGTAATCAATTATTTTAACTTGATTTGTAACCTTCCCGTGATTTTTAAACTAATTTTGAACTCTGTCAATATTATGTCCGGTGATTTCAAGCTTTATTGAGAGATCGATAGAGTTCAAAATCAAGTTAAAAACTGGTTAAAGATTTAGAAATCAGGTTAAAATATCTTCTTAGAATTCAACAAATAAATTGAAAATAATTTAAAAATTATAATTAAACTTTACATTTAAAAAATTGGCATAAATAAGAACTTGAGTTTGTTTGCAGCCATCCATATGGAAGATCAGCGACGTACATTTCAGAAACATTGAAGGAACGACTGTGAGCAACGTTGCAGTGTCTTTACAGTGCAGTTCATTGAATCCATGCGAAGGCGTCGAGCTTGCTAACATTAATCTGGCATATACAGGGAGGAGCGTGAGGAACACCACGATTCTGTCTTCTTGTTCGAACGCAAACATTATTCCTGTGGGAACCCTAATTCCACCGCCATGTTTATGAAGAAGACTGAATCATTGCAAGACTTATGCATAAATGCAAGCAATTTTCTCATAAACTAAGATGTAAATCATGGGTCTAAACGTGATTTTGTAAGATTAGTTTAATTGTATTTTAATTAGTCGTGAGTAATTTCGTTCAAATCATCTCATTGACAACAATAATAATTACTTCGACGTATCACTTAGCAATGTGATTACGTATGCTGTTTTTTCTAAATATTAAAATAATTTTTTAGAATAATTCTTAATATTACATGGTACCTCAAAGTTTGAAACGTTAGCGACAAATACTCTCAATATTAAGAGTCCTTCCAATACCATATCAACATTTTTACAAAGAAAAATACTTAAAAAACTGTGATTCTCTCATGGACTGTAAAACAATTGTAAATCATCCAAAAACTACAAGCATTCGCATTTTTTTATAAAATCTTCTAAATTATAAAACCCAAAATCTTCTAAATCCATCATTTTACAAAATTCAATCCAAAATTTTCTAAATCCATTCTCCATGAATATTAACTTTTTTGTATTGAAAGTCTATTCTAAAAACACGATTTTTTTTCGTTTTTTTATGGGTGTTTGTTCTTTTGTACTGAGACTTTCAGAAAGTTAACGGTGATATTTGTCCGTGGAGAAAGAAAATCCTAGGTGTATATCATAATAATCATTTGTATTAATTTTTAGGGTAAATAACACTGCAGACCTTATAGTTTGCGATCAACGACAAGTCAAACCCTAGAGATTATTTTTTAACAACTAAAACCCTGAACTATGAGAAAATGTCGCCGGCGACCTCGCAGTCACGATTTCCGTCTAGGACCGTCGAGGTTAACGCCCCTTTTGTACCCTGTCTAGCGGCGTCGAACAGAGTCGAAGGACAATGGCAGAGATGGACGTCGAACGTTTGTACCCCGTTCGTCCTTCCCTGCGGAGTCGAAGGGCGATGGTAGAGACGACGGTTGAATCGTCCAGAGCTGACCGAAGGACGACATTCACTGGCCGTCGGATCGACGAGGAACGTCCCTCGTCTGGATCGACGGCCAGGATTGAATCTAGCGTCCCTGCCAGATGCGATGACAGACGTCGATCCTTGGCCGTTGGATCGAGCGAGGAACGTGCCTCGGATCGATGGCCATGATTGAATCTGCCAGGCGAAGACGGACGTCAATCCTTGTCCGTTGGATCCTCGTCTGGATCGAACGGTCAAGCGTGACTCCAAATTAATTGGGTCACGTGCAGGTCACATGCGATCTTAAATCGCCAGAATTCCCCATTATGACGGACGTCCCTGGGAAGACCACGGACGTCCGTCGTTCAATAACACGTCATCAGCCTCTGGAAGACGTCCGTCATCACATGACGGACGTCCATCATAACTAAAACAACCGCGTTTTCATCCTGACGGATGACAAAACGCTGCTTATACTCGCGAAGGGCGTCCAAGCCCTAGAAATCGCCCAACCGCCCTGTACTTCAAATCGCGAGAGAATTCCTAATTTCCCCCGAAGAATTCCCGAACTCCCGATTAACTGTCGATTAACCCCCGAGTTTTGAATATGAGAATGGCGCCGAGGAATAGTCAAGCATTGAAGAAGCGTAAGGTGGTGGCTCCCACAGAGACGACGGGTCCAGTGTAGTCTGTAGAACCTGGGATGTTCAGCTCAGCCTCCGCCCATGTACGGTACGAGAAGGACATTGTACCCCGTGCAATAATCACATCCAGGAAGGTAAATTTCAATTCATTTGCTGATTTTGGATTGAAGGCAATGTTTGAACGAATTGGATTGGATAAACTGTACACAATGGGAGGTTATTTCTATGAGAGAGCTGTCAAACTGTTTTATGCCAATTTAGAGTTGGACAAATCAAGTGATAGAGAGTTGAGGAGTTTTCTGTTTGGAAAACATATTTGGATAAGTCTAGGACAATTAAATGAGCTCATTGGATGCTCCACGGAGGAGCCGTTGGAGGAGTATTACCATGCGACAAAGGACCCCGAATTTGTTCAAAAAGGAGAAGGTCTTGCATTGCTGAAGCAATTGGTTCGCAATCCTACAGCCGTTGAGTCTTTCTTCCGGCCTAAATCAAAAGACCTCGATGCCAAAGCAAGGGTCATCCATCACATGATCACGCACACATTTATGCTTCGTGATGGACATAGAGACCTTGTCACAGCCATGGATTTGTACGTAATGGAGAAGCTATACAATGGGAAGAAGTTCAACCTTAAATACGTCATTATTCAGCAAATGAAAGCAACTCTGAATAGTGCAAGGAAGAATCTCCCATATAATTGGCTCATTCAGCGCATTATTGACAGCAGCGGGTTGGTTGTCCTTGACACAAAGCGACGAACAGACGAAAAACCACTTGACGTGTATAATGAAGTTACATTGGCTCGGATGAGGTTGCAAAAAGTACGAGGGGAGTGGGTATTCAGAGGAGATGTGGCAGCTGCACCTCCTGCACATCTTGTACCTCCTGCACCTCGTCCTTCCACTTCAGCTGCTCCACCGCCATCCACGTCAGTTCCACCACTGCCATCCTCGTCAACTCGACCACCGCCATCCACGTCAGCTCCACCTGCTCCTTCCATGTGCACTGACATAATTCTGTGGACAACAAACGTACAACCGACATATCAGGTGGAGGTGGATGACGATTTTGTGCGTCCTATGGATGACGATTTTGTGCGTCCTATGGCGAACGATGCACCTCCCCCACCCCAATCCTCATCGTCGCCCTCCGTACTCAGCAGCGAAGAGAGGTGGCAGTGGCTTGTCACCCAACTTGGCGAGATTGAAGCCAAGTTGGATAGACAGGAGAGTCAACTTGGCCAGCTTCAAGCCACTGTACTACATATGCAAGAAGTACAAACGCATATGGCAACCGCTCGCACAACCGCCCAGCCATCTCATCCATCAGCATCTCCTACATCTTCCGATGCCGGTCCAGACGGATGCCAGTATGTCTTTGAATTTACATGTAATTTCCTTATATGCATTAGTATCGTTGATTAACAATGTGTTACAATTATGCAGGTCTCCGATCATCAGGCAACCGTCCCCTCCTCCAACCCTGGCTAAAGTTCAAAAGATTTTGGCCCCAGGTCCTTCAGTGATGGGTCCTACCGCGGGTCAGAGGATGACAGTGCAAGTGGTATGTCTTTTATTTGGTTTTATACAATGTGTAAAATTTACACTTACACTGAATTTCCATTGCAGCCTGTGAATTTGATGGAAGAGTTCATGGCACTTGCACGTGTCAATACGAAGAATAACAAGGAGACGTGTGCTCTCCTTTGCGGCTCCAAGGTAAGAAGCAACGTCATTTGAAATTTATTATCAGTTGTGATTAGAAAATTAATGTTGTGCGTCATGTTGTTGATTTACAGGGTGACAAGATATATTCAATCACAACTCTCCTTGTGCCAAAGCAATCGGGCGCTCCTGACTATGTGAGAATGTTTAACCAACTTATAATATATTGTTACTTAAAATAACTACATAAATCGTGTTCTTAAAATGCAGTGCGTGATGACAAATGAGGAGGACACCGCCGCTGTTCAAATAAGGGAGGGTTTGTTGACGATTGGCTAGATCCATGTAAGCCACTTCTATTCATTCATGAAATCATACATGGTTTAATATTTCTTTCTCCTACAGTGCCACCTGGAGATGGATTGTTTCAAGTCATCGTTTGACATTCACATGTAGTATGCGTACGAACAATTGATGCCGGATTCAATTGCAATTGTCATGGCACCTGTGGACACAAAACGGTATGTAATTCCACCCTGCGCTTTGAATGACGTGACAAACTAATTTGCAGTTCCAATTGCAGCCAACACGGCATATTTCAAGTCTCCCGCCCTTTAGGGTGGTTGGTGATGTCCAAATGCAAGGGGCAAGGCTTCCATCTCCACGATCCGTACGATCGAGATGAACTATACGAGGAGTGCACGAGTGTGGAGATGAGCTCCGATTTGCACTTCAACATCATCGACATCCGGGACGCAGAGCCTTCCATATTTGATGAGGCACCACCTGTTCAGCCACTCCCAGAGGCCCCACCTGTTCAGCCACTCCCAACGGCACCACCTATAACGTATTCTAGATATACAAGAAACGCAGGACATGCAAGAGGTGCACGAGGTGTAGGACGTGCAAGAGGTGCAGCAAGTGAAAGAGTTGAAAGAATAGAAAAAACGTTGAACAAGTGGTTCAATTGAAATTGAATTCAATTGTTTGTTGTAGTCTGTAGTCTGCTTTGTGGTTTTCTTCATACTGTTGAATGCTGTAATCTGCTTTGTGTTTGCGTGAGGGGCGCCCCAAACAGGGCAAGTGCTGTTTGTCTGCATGTGATGGACGTCCGTCGGAATGAGATGGACGTCTGTCTGAATGAGATGGACGTCCGTCTTAACATGACGGACATCCATAATGGAATGACGGACGTCCATCACATGCAGTGTATTATACATGAACAAATATTATCCAAACAACTACGTCAATGAACAAATAAACTTCAATGTATTAAAATCTTGAGTGTATTATACATGAACAAAACAAATACGTAGATGAAGCTCCATGGTTAAGGATGTGGGTGTGGGGCGACGGACTCCTGCAAAACACAAAAGGAAGTTCATGTCAGACGAAACGCACATAGTGAGAACAACGTAAGAAAGCATAACAATCTAAGCACCTGTGTATCGGCTACAATGTTAAACCCCATGAAGGTGTCGTATGAGCGTTCTGCTCTTACACTGCCACTTGGGGTGCCACCTGTTGAGCCTCCGCCTTGACAAGAACGGACATTGTGGCCTACACCATGACAATGACTACATGTCATAGGGATATGTCTCCTGCTGAGTACGGTGCTGCTACGGGGCTCGTCTGCATCTCACACTCTTCGTTTTCGAGGCCGACCCGGGAGTCTCTTAACTGGTGGTGGCAAAATTGGAGGCTGGTTCGTTGCAGGCCACATGTGGTGGCCACTGACAGGTCGGGTAAAATGGGAATACATCCTCATAAATGTGTCCCGATGGTACCATGCATGCACATAATCCTCCGCTGAAGTCCGCATAAAATTGATGACATGCACGCATGGGATTCCAGTTAGCTCCCATCGGTTACAATTACAGGTACGCGTGTCCAGATCGACTGTGTACCGTTCGTTATCATCGCTTACCTCAAACCGATTACATCCTGAAGGTGTTGGACACCAATTCCGAGCCGCATGTTTTAGTTTGGCAAGCTTCTTTGTGGTCTTAGGACACAAAAGATCTGTTGATTCAGCCAGCTGCTTATGTTTCTTAGCGATCCTAGTCATTATGCCCGTTCTAATCATCTCGAACATAGTGAGGATTGGTTTGTCCCGTGCTGGCAGGAGGCAGGCATTGTAGCACTCGCTCAAATTATTAAGGCCCATGTCGCACTTTGGGACAGAACTGAATGCATGTTTTGACCAACACCTCGGGTTAATTTTCTGCATATATGCATGCGCTGTATGGTCGAGCGCAAGTAGTTTACTCATCTCTTTCTGAAAGTTCGGTGATGTTGTGGCCCTTGCTGCCTTCCACATGATATCCTTGTATTGTATTCCTGGAAATTGTTTTTTGAAATTGGCATACAAATGTCTTAGGCAGAATCGATGCTCAGCTGCTGGTGCATATTGTTCAATAGCAGGCACCAACCCCTTCTGTCGATCGGAAATGAGTGTCCATCCTCTGCCTATGTCACTGTCTAAGTCCATCAGCAAGCAACACAAAAACCAGGTCCAGGAGTCTCTGCATTCTGATTCAACAAGTGCCACGGCAACTGGATAAATCTCATCACTGGCATCAATGCTAACAGCTGTGAGCAATTGGCCTGGGCACGACCCCTTCATGTGACAGCCATCAAGACAAATAATGGGTCTCCCAAACTCCTTCAGACCCCTCTTGCACGCATCCAAACACATGTACATTCTTTTAAATATTGGATTTGGACGGGCCATCAAATCTGGAAAATCTACCACCAACAACAGTGTGCTACCTGGATTGGATCTTCGAATCTCTTCTGCGTAGGACCAAAGTAGCTTGTACCGTTCGTCACCATCCCCTTCGTTTAAAGTCTGTGCTAAATTTCTTGCCCTTCTAGCAAGACTCAGAGTAATATTGACATTAAAGTCCTTCTTTACAGTCTCAATTATGGAAGCAAGGTCATACCTGAGTTTACTTTTGAATCTATCCAAATATTGGTTTGCCACCCATTTGTAGGAAGCGTGTCGGCTTTCCATTTTTCGTGCACATGTGTGCTCCTCATTATAGCTCTTAATTTGAAAGGTCAGCTCACCTTTCATTTTTGAAGCGTGAAGCCTCTAACTGCATCCATCACTGCACACAACAGTTATCTGATGTCGTTCGCTTTTAACAAACCTGATCCTGTGCCTATTTTTCAAAGCATAATTAACCACTTCATCTCTAATATCCTTCAACGCACTATACTTCTTACCCAGACAGAGCTCTGAGGACGAACATTCAATTTGGGGATGCATACTCTCTGCCCAATCATCATCCTCTGAGTCACATATCGAACGTAGCTCCGATTCCAGGGATCTCGAGATTGAACGCAATTCTATACCGGCTTCGTGGTAGAACCACCGATTTTCATTGGTCTCTACTGCCGAAATAGGATTAGGATCCACCTCCATTCCACAGTCAATTGATTCTTCAACCATGTATGATGAAGAAGCACACCTTGACGACTTCATGTGATGTGCAACACTCTTGTTCGTTCGATTATGTTGAGGGAGTTGGTCAGGGGAAGACAAGTTCTCTCTCTCGTATATCTATGGCAATGGTCGGACTTTTTGTGTTCGACTCTGTTAGGGTTTTAGTATAAAGTCCGAGAGTGACGGACGTCCGTACTTTTCATACGGACGTCCGTCATGTTAAGACGGACGTAGTCCACGTCCATGGTCTTCCTAGGGACGTCCGTCATAATGGAGAATTCTGGCGATTTAAGATCGCATGTGACCCGCACGTGACCCAATTAATTTGGAGTCACATCTGACCGTTCGATCCAGACGAGGATCCAACGGACAAGGATCGACGTCCGTCTTCGCCTGGCGGATTCAATTGTGGCCGTCGATCCGAGACACGTCCCTCGCTCGATCCAACGGCCAAGGATCGACGTCCGTCATCGCATTTGGCAGGGACTCCAGATTCAATCCTGGCTGTCGATCCAGACGAGGGACGTTCCTCCTCGATCCAACGGCCAGCGAATGTCGTCCTTCGGTCGGCTCTGGACGATTCGAGCGTCGTCTTTGCCATCGCCCTTCGACTCCGCAGGGAAGGATGAACGGGGTACAAACGTTCAACGTCCATCTCTACCATCGTCCTTCGACGCCGCTAGAAAGGGTACAAACGGGGCATTAACCTCGACGGTCCTGGACGGAAATCGTGACTGTGAGGTCGCCGGCGACATTTTCTTATAGTTCAGGATTTTAGTTGTTAAAAACTAATCTCCAAGATTTAACTTGTCGTTGATCGTAAACTATAAGATCTGCAGTGTTATTTACCCTAATTTTTATTTTAGTTTGTAACTGTAATATTATAGCTTGTCCCGCAAGACACCCACGTTGTTGGAAGACACTGACAAATTGAAAAGTTTGGGACTTGGGATGTTATGATATATGGAAGCAGGTAAAGATATGATAATTAACAACAATTAATGAAGTTTCTCTTGTCGATTGTTGTGCCATTTTTAATGGTTCCAAAATCGAGGAACCTCGGAGACAGGAGACAGGAGACAGGAGACAGAGGACAGAACCCATCAACTACCCAACATTTAAGCAAATCTCCAACCATAAATTAATTTCCAATAATTATGATTAAAAATTCCCTTAAACCCAAAATGAATAAAACATAATTGATAGTAGAAGGACATAAAATAACTCTTGAATACAAAGAAGATAAAATTGGCCACATTGGGTGATATTAGCATTGACTTTGACTTAAGAATAGTCAAGAGGGATTGATGAATCCATACTTGGGATGTTATAATGTTCAATTTGTTTAGGGCATTAACTATTTTGTTCCTTGAATTCTAAGTTTTTAAAGTAAATAATCTTAAACTCTAAATCTACTGTGCTAGACATTTTTTTGGAGGACTTCCATATTATAAAGGCCAATTACTGAAATTCATAATGACCCGTAAAGTCTAATTTAGAGTTATGCACTATTTTATATAATTTGATCATAATTGAGGTAGTAATCGTTTATCAATTATCTATGACCTCAACACAAACTCCTTAAAGCTGGCTTACGAGCCACCCTACTAGGTAAAGCCCGCGAGGGAGCATGCATGTAAACAACAGGTCCAGGCTTGATCCGAGGTCAAGCCTAACCCTAAACCAAGTCTTAAAAAAAAATTTATCGTCTTGGGTCAGCACAGGGTCATGAGCCATTTTACGATGTGGAGTACCATGATTTTTTATATAATATGACATATTTTGAAATAAAATCTGAAAATAGAATTGTCAAGATAACATAACATGGTCAATGATGCGAATAATATTAGGGTTGTTACATTCTTTAAATAATCATATAGCACATAAATTGCACAAACAAACCACAATGAGAAAAGTTTACCCTGCCCTAGAGTCAAAGTCTATCATGGTAATAATGTTTTAACTAATTTAAGGGTAATGACAAGTCAAACATCGTGGTTTGAGTTTAATGACGAGTCAACTACTATAGTATTTTTTTTAACAAGTTAACCACTCACGTATGTTAAAATGACAAATTCAACATCACGTAGACGTTTACTGTTAAAAAGCCGGGTGCCAACGTTCGAACACCGGAATGCCCCGCTCCTGCGTTCTGAATTCAGAATGCCCGTGATGTTAGATTTGTCATTTTAACATATGTGACTGGTTAACTTGTTAAAAAAAATACCATAGTAATTAATTTGTCCTTGATATCAAATTATGGTTGATTTGTTATTTACCCTTAATTTAAACCTGTAGGCTAATGAGAAGAAGAATCTACCCCAATTTTGAACTGCTGGTAAGGTGAAGTGTAACAGTAAGCTGTAAGCATTAGGTTTTGACCTCCATAGTCAGTAATCACTGCAGAGGGCCTTTAATACTCGAGTCCCCCACCACTCTTTGACGCACCGTTTTAATGGCGGAATTTCCTCAACTGCACCATCCTCCATATTTTTTTTCACTGTGGTATGCGTGTGAAGTTTGAAAAAGAAACGACAGAGATGAGGTCAGATCACTTCTTCCTGTCCTGACACTTTGCTTCGAGATACGGAAAAACCTTCTTCAGAGTTTTGAATAAAGAATCCATTGAAGCAGCCTTCTTTTTCAGAACCATGCATTGGAATATACAAAAATTTAAGCCCAGAAAAAAACCGGATGAGAGAGAGAAAGAGACAAACCCATGGATGGAATGAAAAGCTAAAAGAATATAATAGAATTTCAAAAGCAAGTAAAAGAAAAAGTAAAAACCCTAGGCCCTCCCCAGTCTCCACTCCTTTCTGTTCTTCTCTCTATATAATGCCCCTACCTCTTTGTCTCCTTGTCTCCTTCTGATGTCACTTCGTTTTCTCGTATCTGGCTCTCTTCTTTTTCCACATTTTCCTTGACCATCTTCATTAATCCTTAGTCGCTACAGTAACCAACAGTTCGATATTGCAGAATTTTATCATAAAATAAAATAGTACTGAACCAGCAGAATAAACACGGCGAAGAATTTTGACAGAAACCTTTTCCGTTGGAGTAAAGTTAGGATCAACTATCAACTCATTATATATTAAGTAAAATTTTGGGTTTGTGTCTTATTCTTAATCATTGATCTAATGTTTCTATGATTTTGGATAATATAAAGCCATTGATATGGGCTGTTCAAGGTCATAAATTTTATTAGGTAACTTCAAGCGTCACATATTAAGTAATCTTATAGGTTTCATTTACTTTGAAATCAGAACTAGAATCACGTCAAAGATTTTTGACCTTTGGGGCATTACCCACTTAATACTTTTATTGTTTTATTAGTGGAAAAAGTTATACCCCTCTATATATCACACCTCATTCAAACCCTCTGTTATACTCTCTTCCTTTGCTTCCTTTTACAGCTTTTATTATTGACGTTAACCCAACTCTCACGCCCAGAGAGAGAGAGAGAGAGAGAGAGGGCATTTTAAGCACTCAGATCAGAGGCTTAAGTCAATTTTTCCCAAACGACTGTCTTAAAGATTCTCTCTTCTTTGTTTTTTCTTTATCTTCATCCCCGTTTCCTAATGGCTGTAAGAAGAACTGGCTCTACTTTCTGTTTTTTTCCCTCCTTATATAAGGTTTTGATTATCTTTGTTCTGTAATTGATCCTGTTCTCGTTTCTGGGTTTTCGAGTAGGATTGTTACCGAA
This sequence comes from Begonia loranthoides, assembly GCA_022433065.1. NCBI lineage: Eukaryota > Viridiplantae > Streptophyta > Magnoliopsida > Cucurbitales > Begoniaceae > Begonia > Begonia loranthoides. Next base: position 3,233,943 of record CM039472.1, on the reverse strand, counting down.
GAAACTACATACCTGCATTCGGGAGCTGGAATTGGAACGATGACCTTCCTTTCACTCAGTGTTTTGAATCGTCATCGACGGGATTTCTCCGCTACACTTATTCCGGCGACCGTGATTTGTACGTCGCCGGAGACTTGTATGAGAACGACGTAGTCACCCCTGCAATGATCGTCGTTCCTCGTTCAGGGGTATAACACCGTTTTCTCTGACTCTTATATTCTTTTCTTCAATTTTAGTAATGAAACAGTCTGCATGAAGAGTTTTTAACCAAGACAGCATCCCATAAAAACTCTCTTCTTTCTAATTATCTATCCTTTTGACAAAAGAAATCTTTATTTATTCATTCTGCTCGTCAATTTTCATTTCAATAACTGGATTAACTTGAACTTAAAGAGGAACCAAAAATTTTAATTTAGGCAGAAAGAAAGAAAAGGACATTCAAAGTCTTACGAAATATAATAATTGACAAAAAAAAAATTGTGTATAGGATGATGCTGCAATGGGTAGACTGTAGACCCACCACCCTCCTTTAACGCAGCCTTTTTGAACTTTACCTGCATTTTCAATGGCGTCTTAGCCTTTTCTGTCCATTGCCCTATAGGTCTATACCACGTGAGTAACATTATATACATACATAAGAAGTTATATACTCAGTAGGTTTTTACGTAGAGCCAAAAGGGGGAAGACAATGGAAATCATTTAAACGGAACGACGAATGGTAATGGCAAATGATGAGATGTCAATCATAATTTTTTGATTGATTATTTTTACTGTTCACTTGACGACGAAAATACAAATGCTGTAGTTTAATTATTAGTGTAAAAACTGTTGGGTATGGGCGTATTGATGACAGTTGCAGACGAAACGTGAGAGGGAAGTGAAAGAAGGAAAGAAAGAAAGATGGGTTCGGAAGATGGAGGAGCCGCCATGCCCTATTGTCTCTCTGCCTAGAACTGTGCCAAAACCAGTTGATGAAGACTTGTACAAAATCTCACCTACTCTTCTCCGCTCCAAACCCAGAAAGGTGATCATTTAATTACTTCTTATCCCCAAAAAAGTAGTCATCTTTTAATTAACTGAGTTTTTTCCATCTGGTTTCTGTAGAAAGGAGGTTTTAGATTTTTGAGAAGCTGCTTGCTCCCAACTTGTTATGCTTGAAGCTCGAGAGAAGGGAAGAACTTTATTGTGTACATAGAGAGAAAGAGAGAGATGTATTTATCAGATGAGGAGAGTCATTTCCATCAAACAAAAAAAAAGAAACGAAAATGAGGAGATTGTTGCTATACGTACTAAGTGCGAGTGGTGAGTTTATGATTTATGTTTTTGATATTTTGGAGAAATATGTATGAAAACATTTGATGATCTGGGTTCAGCAGTGGATGATCAAAGCCAATTCCTCAGTTTGATTTTGGCCAGTTTCATTTTTAACCCTTTGTCCAAGCTTAAGGCACGAGCTTTAGACCGGGCTTGGCTGGGGTCTTTTTATTTTAATCGAGTCAGACTGACTCGAGCGGAGCAGACTAGCCTTGCCAATTATCAATTAATGAGTGAGTAGCTTGTTTGATAATATGTACATAGTGTGCTTTAAGCATTTGATCTGCCTTTTGCATGCATGCACGTGTAGCCAGTGTACATCGTTGAATATTGGGAAAATGACAAATCAACCATCGTGGTTTGCGGTCAATGACAAGTCAACCACTGGGGTATGTTTTCTAACAAGTTAACCACCAACGTATGTGAAAATGACAAATAAACCATCGCTGTCCGTTAAAAAAAGTTGATGGCCCCACCATGTATGCCTGGACGCCGCGGCGTGCAGGCCAAAATGGCCTGGACGCCGCGGCGTGCAGGCAGTCCAGGCCAAACTTGCCTGCACGCCGCGGCGTGTCCAGGCCAAAAGTGCCTGCACGCCGCGGCGTCCAGGCCAAAATTGCCTGCACGCCGCGGCGTGCAGGCCAAACTTG